>CM061141.1:224790316-225244948 GCA_030789695.1 Scilla litardierei | reverse complement strand
CTTGCCTAGTTTCCCCTGGGGTCGGTTCTGTGTCTGCATGTAATCTCGTGTTTTATGATTGCTCCCTGGCCTCTCCCAAGTCTGCTCACAAGCAAATCGGTCCCGATGTTCCTGTACAATTGTACATCTATTGATTAATACAATTTACTTACCTTTCAAATACTACATACTTATCTATTCTATAAAATAGGGATGTTATCAAGAGATTTTGGATAAGAGTTTTTGGATAAGAGTTGAGAAATTGGGTATAAAGGAGGGATGTTATAAGAGAAATTGGATAAGATAAGAGAAATTGGATAAATGAAGAGAAATTGAGTTTGAAATTTTAAGTTTGAAACAAAATTTTTGGGGGAAAAATTAAATTTCTGTGGAAGAAAAGTGATCTCTCTCCCCCAACCGTAAAAAACATCAGCCCACGGGGAAAAATTTTCAGCAAATGAATACGGAAGGGCAGAGAGAGAGGAGCATGATGGGGATCGGTGGCGGTTGCGGTGGTAACGTCGTCAGTCTTAGCAAGGACGACTTCAACAACAATAACATTATCAGCAATAAGAGAGATGAGGCCGAGAGCAGATCAGGAAGCGACAACCTAGACGGTGGGGGCTCAGGCGATGGCATCGAACAAGGGAATCTCTGCAAGAAGCAGCGCTACCTTTGCCACACCCCTCAACAGATCCAAGTACTCAAAACGTAATTAACCCTTTTGCCCCCCCCATTTCAATTGGCGACACTAATGCTTACTGTATTTTCCTGTGTAATTCAGTCTGTTTACAGAGTGCCCTTGCCCTGATGAGAAGCAAAGGCTTGAGCTGAGCAAGCGCCTCTCCCTCGAGAGCCGTCAGGTCAAGTTCTGGTTCCAGAATTGCCGGACACAGATGAAGGTTCAACATCCATCATTGCTTCAATCTAATCTTTTTTTGTCATCGTAGGTTAGATTGTCATCGTAGCGGCCCGACCATCCTCGGTTAGATTGTCATCGTAGTGGTCTATCGATTTCAAGAAAGTCGCCATCAAATTGATCCAAGGTCTCCATGTTTCTGATCTATTTGCCAACCCAAGGTTTTGTGTTTGCAGAATTTCCTTTTTTTTGTTATTTGACGACGACGACGACTGATAAACACTAGCGGACTGGTTTTGTTTTGTATTTCTGTTCTATCAGGGATGTTTCTTTTTTCACGATCTCCCATGGCATGTCTTTTTCCATTCTAGGGTTTAGTGGCCCGATCTTTTTGTGTACGAATTGCTAGAAATGATTTGGTTAAAGTATTCATTTTAAGTTCTATTTCATAGCAAGTGATATTATTGATCTAATTTTTTTGTTCGCCTCGCACAGTTTTGGGAGTTTATTAGGGAAGCTGTTGAAAATTTTAGTCTCGAAAATGGCATTTTATTTTTAGGCGATGGTTGTAGGAGGTTGGTTGTAAGTCTATTTTGCATGCGACCCATGTGTTAAAACTACACTGATTTATGACGCTTTGAATTTGATGCATGATATTCTTTTTTGAGGATTGATTATTTTCTGTGTGCAAACTGTACAACATAGAAAATTCACTTAGAGGATTTTTAATTATTATAGCATATGTTTTTATTTCAGAATTTATCACTGAGATCACAAATTTTCAAATCTCATTTTTCATTCAATAAGGTTATATTCTCAACACAAAGTTTTGCATTATGAAGAGACATCCAGCTGATTGACCATTCACTGTAGCTTATCACTGTTCATGGCATGATTAACATTATTAAAGATCCATTCATATATGATTTTTTATTGATAACTGTATTGCTTCTTTATTTGAGTCCATTTGACACTTTCATAGCAGGATTAACATTATTAACAATCCATTCATATATGATTTTTTTTATTGATATCTGTATTGCTTCTTTATTTGAGTCCATATGACTCTTAACTGACTGGTTACTCTGTGCTTTACTGGTTATAGTTTATGCTTCCAATTAGCATCATTGGTGGTGTAGGCTGTTATCACGCAGGATATACTTTATTAATTTTTCATCTACAAGGATATAGTTGTTCATGTCAATGATTGTACATTTACTCTGATAAGAAAATGTACATTGGCTTAAAATGTGCTTAACTATGTTAATTGCAAAGCAAATTGGTCATTTATTTAAGCTCATAAGAATTCCTACCTTATTTTTATTTACAGTAATTGAAAAAGTTGTTGGTGCCAATCTAATGCTAATCTGGATGGTTTTTAAGTGTCTAGGATACCGCTGGGAAATCCTTCAAGATCATGGAATGATTTGAAAATCTACTTGAAACAGTTTGATTAGATTAAAAAATGGAATGGTGAAAAATGATCTTCTTAAGACGGAGGCTACCAGCATATGAAGCTCCCTCAAACATGACTCCTGAATGTTGGCTGTCTCGATTATCTCCCCTTTTTATGCCACTTCAAGCAATGAATTACTTAAACAATTCATTTATCATTATTTGAGTTCTATCTTGGCTATCATGTAAACATCGTTGTTCCCTGTTCACTGTTCGATTCTTAGATCTCTGCCCCGTCCAGTGTTCGATTCTACAAGAAACCAACAGAGAACGGATCGAATCTGATGGTTTTGTTAGAAGATGTCATGCTTTAGTGCGAAGATCGAATTTTACGATTGAATTTGATTTTCCATGTTCTGACCTTTAGTTTTGGGTTTTTGTTTGCAGAATATCTTTTCTTTTTGTTATTTATAGTCAGGCTTCTATCTACAATAGTCTTCCTAAGTAGATCCAAAGTGGAACCATCGATTGAATTTGATGGTTCAATGTTCTGACCTTTACCTTTAGTTCCGGGTTTTTGTTTGCAGAATTTCTTTTCTTTTTGTTATTTGTAGTCAGGCTTCTATCTGCAATAGTCTTCCTAAGTTGATCCATATCCTGAAAGTTTATATTTTCAACATTCTAAACTTTTTCTGTACATGATATAGGTTGAGATGGCAAATGATTGTATTGGTGAGGAAGTCGAGAAAAAAGTAGCTGCATTACAAAATGGAGGTGTGTTGCTTCTTGAAAATATCAGGTTCTACAAAGAAGAGAATAATGATCCAGAGTTTGCAAAGAAACTAGCGTCTCTTGCTGATATGTATGTAGCAGAATTATTGGTATGTTCCCATATGTCAATTGAAATTTGTATGTATATATATACTTGCATTTCTCATCACACACCTTAACAATCATTGATTTGTGAAAATTGATTTGTGAAAATTGATTTGATTGTTAATGCATTTCTCAGCACACACCTGTTAATGCATTGTTAACATTAACAATCAATTTTCTCAGTATATACTAACATTAATGCATTTCTTAGCCAGTTCAAATCAATTTTCTCATCACACACCTTAACAAGGTTTGATTGTTAACATTCACATGAATGGAAAACTGAGTGTTAATTTAATAGGTTTGTTTGGATCAATGCAACATTAAGGATTAAACTGACTGTTAACATTAATAGGTTTGTTTGGATTGTCCAGGTTTGTTTGGATGGAAAACCTGTTAATGTTAACACTAATGTTAATGTTAATCCTTTGTTTTTTACATTAACATTAACAGGTTTTTAACACACAATTCTTGCATTAAGAGTATCAATACCATTTGAATCCTCAACTCATCACAGTTAGAAATTCATTTTTTATATTCACAGTTTGAAATGTATCACATTGAATATCACAGCATATAAAAAAAATTGAATATCACATTGAATATCACAATTTGAAATGCCATTTTTATATATCACATTGAATATCACAGTTTTATATTCAAACCCAAATAAAAACTGATATGAAACAATTTGAAATGCCATTTTTAAATTCATTTTGATATGCACAACAAAACTGCCAATTTTGATTTTTGAATGGCAATTTGAACAATTTGAAATCTGAATATTTGAATGGGATTTTGCTATGGAATACTTGAATGAATGAGTTTATACTCGGTTTAGTATTAAATTTGAACAATTTAAACAATTTAAACTCAGTTTAGTGTTAAATTTGAACAATTTTAGTGTTAAATTTGAACATTGATATGGAATCACACTCAGATATAAAAATTGATATGGAATATTGATGTTGGTATGGTAGCAGAATATTGATATTGGTATGGAATATGCTGAATGGGTGACTATTCCATAACAAATCCCATTCGGATATAAAAGTTGCCATTTGAAATCCCACTCAGCATGAAACTGCCATTTTAACACTAAACTGAATTTAAACAATTTGAAATGCCATTTTTTACCAAGTTTTATACCATAATCAGTATCTACTGCTATAACAGGTGATTTGAAACCAATAATCAGATTTGAAACCAATAACCTGTTAAATCAATAATCAGTTCATCGGTTTTATGCCATATTCAGCTGAAAGTGATATGGCTTTGTTAGCTCTATAAAAAACTAATCAGCTTTATGGCTTTGTTGAGTGTTTTGCACCGGTTAAAGCTATTAAAATGAAGGTATGTAAACTTTCATTTGAAAGTGAACATAAATAGCAGTTTAATAGGGCTAAACTATTAAAATGAAGACCTGCAAACTGATTAAAACTGATTTTATAGCTAACAAAACTCCACTAAACTATTAAAACTGATCAGTTAGCTAACAAAGCTAACAAAGCTGATTTTGTAGCAAACAAAACTCCACTAACTATTAAAATGAAGACCCGCAAACTGAACTTAAATATCAGCTAACAAAGCCATAAAACTGATTTGAAAGTGATATGCCATAAAAAACCAATAAACATTCAGCTAGCTCTATAAAAAACAGCTAACTGCTAGCTAGCTCCCTAACATATTTTGTCTTGCCTATAAAATTTAGTAGTTTTTATGTATCCAGCTTCAGAAATGCTAGATCATTTATGTCTCTAATGTTAACCAAAAATGCATAAATGATTTTTGCACTGCTTCAGAATTTATGAAATCATGAATCAACGTTAACATATGACATATGTTCCTGGATCATTGCTGTCATATTCACCAAAAAATGCTTCAGAAATCATGAATGTTAACATATAACATTTATGATTTTAGAAACCAAAAACTGCTTCAGAAATCAAGTTTTAACATATGACACTCATATGGTAACCAAAAATGCTGGATCATTTATGTATCTAAACATGGTAATTAGTTCAGTATCAGTTCATGTGAACATAAATGATTCAGTTCAAATGATTTATGTTGAATATTAGTTGACTATCAGTTTTAAATTTCAGTCATAAAGAAACACATTTGAATATCAGTTCAAGTTTGAATATAGAACTTCATTTTTTATATCACATTGAATATCAAGATATTCTAAAATTGGAAAATTTTGTGTTCAAATTGGCATATATGCTGGATGTGTTCAAATTATATGATGGATGTGAGTAACTAAATGTGATATGAACATATTCAAATTGGCATATATGCTGGATGGGAAATGACACAAAATTTTGTGTTCATATCACATTCAGTTGCTGGCATATATGCTGGCATATATGCTGGATCATTGTAGTTCTTCACAAAATTTTGAAGCACTTCCAGTTTGCTACATTTTTGATGCACTTCCACTTACATGGGGAATTGACAGCATCTCTCTAATCTTTGCTTGCAAGGCAGTGCTTGGCATCAACTGTTCTTCTAGATTTTTGTTGCTAACTCATGTTGTTCAGGTAAATATTGTTCATCTCTCATTTCTGTGGCTAACTCATGTTGTAGAAGCAAACGTTTAAGGGTGATATCATATCAAAAATCTAATCAAAACAAAATTTTTGATGCACTTCCAGTTTTCTAAATCATGAATATGTTGATGCTATGAACATATACATGCTAACATCATTCTAATACATGCTCTTCTAATTGTATAAAGTGAGTCCAATTTTCTTCATCAAGGGCAGCCAGACATCAGGAGCTCAGGTAAATATTGTTGATGTATTTGATTTATTTAATACACTGACTAAGATGATGCTCTGTGGATGTGCCTCTTAATTGGATCTGCGGCCACACATTATTTATTGTTGCTAGGAAAAAAATAAATTTTTGATTCTATCATTAAATGCCCATAGTTGCGGGCTATCTTAGAAGAGAAAGCTGCTACGAAGAACAGGAGGGACATAAATGCCATATTAGGAATATGTAATAGTAAAATGGGTATAAAACCCAAGAAGGTCAAGAAAGATGAGTTTTGGAAGGGCAAGAAAAGACAATCCATGATGAACAGGGTTACGACTTGATTCCTTACGAAGTATGACCCGTTAAGATTTAACATGTCATACAACTTCCTGTAAGAATTTTAAGGTGTTTCTGAGGGAATCAGAAAACATGCAACAATTGAACTCATCCTAAATAGACAGTTTTAACTAACATAATCTTCATGATCCTATACTCATCGGCTACTGATAGTCGCATAATATTGCTGATGCATGGTAACAAAGACAACAATGTATCGGGTACATGGGACGGGTTCTTCAGGCTCTTCCATGAACAAGATAGATTACTTAGTTTTTGAACTCCAAGACATTTAAACGAGTTAAAGTTATTTAAACTTGACTCAATGAGTTACTGATCTGATATGAGTATAAGAAAATAGATCTGTTCCAGCTGCTCATGGTGTAAGTTTAAAGTCAATCATATACAAGACAAGTTGCAAATCAAAAATTTCATTTTTATTTCCATCAGAGTTACCTTCTTAAATCGAGATATTTGTTACTGATAATTCATCTTTATTACATGCTACCTTAAGTGAATTCCTCGTGCACTAAGGCAGTTATCACTGATTCACTCAAGATCCTCCGATCATTAAAGTTGGTTGATATGATAATAGCCGTCATCATTTGGTTATCAAGTCACATTTGAGCTAAACCTGAGCTAATTGACTCCGGTGAAGGTGTTTGTCAACTTTATTCATCATGTCTTTACTGGCTCTTGCCTTATTTGGATCATGGTCGTGACCGTGGAAGCTATATGTATTTGCAAGGCTCAAGCTGCTTCAATATACAACAACTTATAATGTCGGATAACATGTTGAAACCTTGACGTAATGATGTCTATCTTATCCGTAACCTGCCTATTTGAGGGCTACTTGGTTGGACATGATCGCACGGAATATTCTCAGATTCGACCTTACATATATGTAAAAGAAATGAGCTTGGCATAAGAAATCTGAAGGATATCAATATGTCATATAGCCACGAAGTCCTCTTGAAGCCTCCCTACCGGGGACATGCACACTTCCAGCCTGAATATCTACAACAAACTGTGTTCTGTACAAGCAATCTAGAGCAATCTGGATGGCCAACTACTCTTGACACTTCTATTCTCAAAGGGTTCCCTTCTTTCGTCTAATCCTTGAGGATTTTGGTGGAGATCATTCCTCAGGTCTACATAGAAATAAGTACTAATATTTAGCAATTCATTTTCTACTTTCTATTTTCTGTTTTTTTTACGTTCCCCCGTCCACTCATCAAATTCAATGACCATAGTCGTTATCATTAAATTGTAATTCTTCATTGAATGTTTGACAATTGGTTTCCTTGAACCAAAAACACCTTGACCAAAAAATGTATTATGCAATATACATGTTAATGTGCAAAGTTAATGTGCACATAATACATTTGTGGATAATTAACAAAGATAACCAAAAAATGTTACTGCCAAAAAATTTTGTTTTGTAAACTTTGAATACATGTTTAGTTTCAAAATTTTCTTTTGTGTTGATGCAACGATGTTTTGAGGCTTCAAATTTTGAACAGTTCATATTGTGTTTCCAACCTCGATGCCGTTTCAAAATTTTCTTTTGTAAACTTTGACTACAAGTTGAGTTTTGAGGTTTTATACACAAATTTGAATACAGGTTGAGGTTTCAAAATATTTTGGTTTTTCTCACTGTTTTTTGTCTCATTCATTTTTTGTAGTTCATTATTAGTCATCGTTAATCCTTAATTGTAGTTCTTAATCTGTAGTCATCATCATTGAATTGTAGTTCTTCATTGAATGTTTAACAATTTGTTTATTTGACCAAAAAAACATTCTGACAATATTAAGTTCAGATTTGGCCCTTTCAGTCTCAAATTGCAAGTCAGATTGCTTAGTGAAGGAGCATCAACAATATAGAATTTGGTTGCTTGAATGTACAGAGAACTAGCATTAGGAGCATTTGTTGTACATGAGAATGTTTAAGGAGTGATTTTTGTTGTTTAATTTGATTCCTGAAAATTGTGGATTAAATTATATCACTATCAGACATGTTTTAAAAATTTGGATTAATGGTTGCAAATATATATGTACATGTGGATGATGGAAGGACATGTCTGAGCCATTTCAACAAATACTAACACACTGGAAATGCTATGTGCCACTTATTACACAAATGTGCAGGTTTATGATGTAAGTTTGTTAATATTTGTTGCAGAAGTGAAACAAGGAAATGGACAGGTTTATGAGGTAAGTTAGTTAATCCTGCATCATTTAAGTTTGTTATAGTCTATGTGAAATTTAATTGATGGCTTATTTTACAGGGAGCCGCAGTTCTGATGCTGACACCTGACACCAGATTGAAGAGGATTGAACCTGACACCAGATTCACAACACCAGATTGAACCTGACACCAATAGGAAGACTTCCAGTTGTGCTTTTCTAGGCTAGAAGGGACATCAAGAGGCATTTTGTTGTGAATTTGTATTTGTACTGTAAGTAAGGGAGGCAAGCTTGATTATTGTTGCAACACAAGAAACATATATGATGTTAGAATGCAACACAAGAAACATATATGATGTTAGAAGACTGAATCTGAACTTCAATACAAGAAACATATCATGTCTTCCTGCATTTGCAATCTGTTTCTTTGGTGGTTGGATTCTGTTGTTATTGTTATTGTGTCTTTTGAAAGTGAAATGGGGGGGGGGTGTGTGTGTGTTTGTGTTTCATCAAAATGCTCTGTTACTTTGTCTCGATTCGATTTGTAAAGCAACCCATGTTTGTGTGGTAGGGCCACACACATGGTAGTATTGGGAATATATCTATAGATGCTAATGGCAAGCTGCGAATATAGTCTGAAACAAAGGAAACTTAACATATAGTCTGAAACTCAGCTCACAGGGGACCTAATTCCACACTGCAACTTATATCTCAACATTGCCTGCATCCAAATGGCTCCTAACAAACAAATAGCCAGGCATCAATACAATGCAGCGCAAAACATGAATTCATCATAAGAATTTCGATGACAACTACATAATATTTTGCAATACCCACCAGGAGACTAAAATCTATAACAAAAACCTTTGACACTGATGGTGAGTCCTTCAGAAGGACCAGCCATAATTTTTTGGGGAACAAAGATTTCGTAGGGGAATATCTTAAATGAACCGTGCCCTTGGGCACGGGTATATACTAGTATATATATATATATAGTAGTTTTCGGGTGCGAAAACAATTTTTTTTCTTTTTGAATGTTTTTCAAATTTTTTGATGTTTAATCCATACAATTATATACCTTAAGGAAAATAATGAGTGAATCCTAGGGGGATTTGAGCACCCATCCACCAGTTACAAATTTAACGGTTTCAGAACGTGCGAATTTGTTGAATGCCTTGATCAAAGGTCAAATCACATTATTTTTCCACCATTATTTTTTGAGGTGTGTTAACAACAAAAAATGAAGGTGTAAAATTTTTTTTGAAAAAAATTTCAAAAAGAAATTAAAATCATTGCACACTGTGCAAAATGTTCTCAACTGAAAATTTACACACACACACACACATGAGTAATATAGGTCTGAGCTGATAGTGCAGGAAATCTTTCCTGCGCTGTCAGCGATTTGTGGCCGAAAAAATAATTTTTTTTTCAAATTTTTTGCAATGTGTTCTACAACTTGTTGGCTACCTCCCCACCAAATTTCAAGCCAATCCAACACTTTTTGAGCCTCCATCCATGCATTTCAAAAAAAAAACCACTCAAGAAATTCGAACGGTCAGCGTAACTCTTTTAAAACGCACGGAAGGAGGCTCAAAAAGGGTTGGATTGGTTTAAAATTTGGTGGGGAGGTAGCCAACAAGTTGTAGAATGCATTGAAAAAAATAAATTTGGAAAAATTATTTTTTCTGCCCCAAATTCCTGACAGCCCAGGAAAAATTTGTCACGCCCCGCTCTCGAGGATACCCAACAAGTACGAATCCGTATCAGGTATTCTTGAAACTATGGGTGTGAAGAAGATGATGAGAAGAGAGAAGAGAAGTACTGATCCGAACAGAAAACTCTGTAGGCCACTATGCACGTGCTTAGAAGGACCAACAATGCTCCAAAATCAATCATAAGAACAACACAGAGAAACACACTGTATAGAAGAACAAAATCATTCATTTTATTACATTACTAGTCATAACCCGTGCCCATAGGGCACGGTTCATTTAAGATATTCCTTGCTCAAGATTTTATTTCCCCCAAATTTAAAGTATAATAATTGTTATTTAGATCCCTAAAAAATTATAGTTCCCCCAAAATTTACTTCCCTAGAGAATTAAGTCCCTTAAAAATTTTAGTTCCTCCAAAATTTAGTTCCATCCCAATTTAACATCTACCCTAAGGGAACTGGTCATTTAAAATATTCTCCCCCTCAAAATCTTGGATCCATTAATTTTATAGGACAAAATTAAACTAAAATGAATAAGTTGATACTACTACCATTCTGTTTGCAATTGATCATCCCGTGTTCTCTTCTTCAATGACTGGAATAAATCATCCTGTGTTCTATTTGCAATTTTCATCAAAAACACCAACATTCAAACCTGTCAATTGATCAGAACACATGTAAGAATGCTGCAATTGATCAGAACATTCTAATTAATCATAGTATTTTGATTATTATAGAAGATAAATAGAGAGACACTGATGTTGGTGCGGCAGAGGAACATTGGGCTGCGACAGTGTGAGAAGGTCTCGTTGCTATCTAGATAAATTAAGATGGATAAATTCTAATAGAAATCAGTACATCTTAAAAGGTCTCGTTGCCATCTGGAATCTAGAAGTACATTTAATTCGGCTGTTAATATCCAACAACACCTAAGAATCAAGAGGATGGCATAGCTTCAAATACAATGCAAAGTGCATATCTAGAATACCATGCTAATAGAGAATCTGTGCGTCATTCACTACTAAATCCATGAGTATGACAAAGGAGAGAGAGAGCATGCTTAATTTTCTTATCTGATCTGGAAATGATTATAGGCAGCTAGGCTTCCAGGAATGCTGATCTGCATCATGCTGCCTTGGTCTAGTTGCTTACAGCTCGGTTATATCCCTTTGTCAATTCCAATTCAAGTTATTTTGTTCTACACTGTAATTTAACACAATCCACTTCTTAGTGCGCCATTTGTTTGTCTGCTCAAGCAATTTGGGTAAGGAGAAATCTGTATTGCACCAAGAAAAATATTAGGGAGATCTTCTGATTAAATTTAACGACTAAATACAAGCCGATAGGTGCTTGAGGCACAAACAAATTACAACATGCAACAACAAAGCGAACTGGCAAATATATGTGAGTGATAAAGAATTTCAGCATCAAATCAAATATACAACTGAAGAAAATACACTACTATGATAGCAACTGGCAGTTTTCAAATGACATACCCTTCAAAATACTTAAATTGAACAAAACATATGGAATTAAACAAAATTTAAAGAGGAATTGACTTCAAACATTAAATTTCTCCAAGCAAAAGGAGCTACATTTCTGGCAAACTAATTATATAACGGTTCTAAAATTCATCAATGGATGATTTTGAACCAATAATAGTGAAAGAGGATACATTGCAAATCATTTGATTTCTTGATTAACACATACGAACTAAAAATAGTAAAAATTCATCAAGTGTAGCCACAATGATTCTATGTAATAACTATATATTTATGGATCACTGACAACTCCTTAGTGCAAGTAAATATAAGATATCAAGATTTATTCCGTCAACACACACTGCACCTATTTCTGATTCAAAAACACGTGACGACATATATAAGAAAACATGCTTAAGATCAAAAGAGGCAGGCACAACTAAAACAAAGAAAACAACAAAACAATCAACCCATATCACCATCAATCAAACCATCAGCAAGTGTTCATAAGCTTCAAAATGAAGAAAAGTATATTGAAACAGTTTCAAAAACTGCCAATGCAAAATTCCTATTTGAACGAATAAAAACAACTCTCTAATTTGTTAAAATTTCATCCAAGCTACTCCTTCACGCGGCATAACAACTCCCAAACATAATGAAAATATACTCCATTAAACTAAATTTTTTGACCCAGGATTATTTTATCAATAGTTCAAGAGTGTTTAATTCTAAGACCAAACAAAACCAAAAAAAATTAAAAAATTTTAGGACATTTTTATCATCTGTTTGCATTTCAAACAAAACTAAAATGAATAAGTTGAGGCTATAATAATAAACATTGAAACGAACACTCACACATGCACAAAAAGAACAAAGGATGATTTATTCCAAAAAAAGAAATGAATGTGGGAACATTTTTATCATCTGCTTGCTAAAGGAACATTGAATTCAATGTTTACTACTAAAGAACAATTCAATGTCAAAAGACATCATGTTTCCAAAATTGAACAATCAATGTTATTCATTTGGCAATAGATGACTTTTTGGAATAATCAGAACATTTCTACCATCTGTTAGTGGGTCAAAAGATAATTTTTCTAGGACAAAAATATCATATTGTTTATTTAAATACTAACAACAAAATAAAATAAAATATGAACAAAACATTACTGAAATCATACCCCCAAGATTTGGCAATGTGGCTCCGGTGGAGGAGGCGATGTTGGTGACATGGCTTCGATGCAGAAGGCAGAGGAGGCGACATAGCTCAGGAGCGAGTGAAACTAAACAAAACCAAACCAAACTAAAATGAATAGGTTGGGACTACAATAATAAGCAACATGTCTCTTGCGCAAATGCGACCAAATAAAACTGAACAAAACTAAAACGAATAGGTTGAAACTACACTAACAAACATTGAAAGGAATGCTTACACATGCACAAAAAGAACATGAGATGATTTATTTCCCAAAAAAATAAAATGAACATGAGAACTAATTGTCATTACTGAACAATCCATGTTTAATGGAAAAAATGTATCACAATTGACTATGTGATGATTTCTCTAGGACAAAAATCTAAGATTGTTTATTTCAACCCCGACGACAAAATATGAATGAAAACCTACATCCTGTCACGTGATGTAGCTGATTGCAGCTACAATTTAATTGCCAAGATGCAAACTTTAAGGGTTAGAAAGCAATTTCCAGCAAAAACATCTGCATTGAAAGCCGAATCGTGCTATAATTATGGAAAAAACATGATGATAGAAGCAAATACCTGCTAAGTACTTCGATCGAGCTCTTTAAGGAGATAAACCCAATTCTGCAAATCCTACCACAGGCTGAATCCCTTATATCAATAACACAACAAATTCAAACCAAAAGCTCACCGGTGGGAACATGCTAAATCCCCTATATCAATAACACAACAAATTCAAACCAAAAGCTCACCGGCGGGAGAAGATGTGCGGGTGGTCTAGATGATTGTCGCTATAATTTAATTGACAAGATGCAAAACTTTAATGGTTTTGTTACGCCTATTTGGCCGAGGCCCGAAAGACACGAGCCCAGAAACCCGACCTCCGGTCAAGAGCCCATCTGAGCACTCAGGCCCACTCACTAAGGCCCTATCGGGGACTCCCCCAGATGCTGATCCGACCCGGCCCCGGTAACACACGGGTCACTCACCCACTCCTGCGATAACCGCTCCCTCGATCCCACTACCACTTAATGGCAGTTATGGGGAGAGGCTGGCAAGGCGCAGGGAGCGGCGACGGGGGGCGGATTGAGGGGGCACGATTGGGGGCGGACGAGCGACGTGGGTCGGCGACAATCACGGCGGAGGTCTATAAAGGGGCTAGGAGGACGACAGGACAGGGGACCGCATCTCAGGTATCTAGAACCGAAGGTACTCCATCAACGACCTAGTTCCCCCATTTCATCTCCTTCCTCCCCCGCTCGCGCCGTGAGACGCCGTATCGATCTCCTCTCGAGTCGTACCGTCTCCGCCGGGCCTCCTCTTTCAGATCATTGTCTGACTTAGGCATCGGAGGGGTTTTGGCCGGAACCAAGGTCCGGCCCCCCTGACGAGTGCTCTCGTCTGCGCAGGAGGATACCCAATCCACGGGCCGAGGCTTCCCCTCCGCCCTTCGCCGACCACGCAACCAGCTGGACGACTGAGGCTCCCCCCTCGTCGTCTGACCGCCGAGGCCGAGCGCAACCGACCGAGGCCGAGCGTCTTGACCCGGGCCGAGGCTTCCCCTCGCCCTACCAACGACCGAAGTCCCCGAGTCGACCCAGCCGACGCGTTCCACATCGTCGGCAGATCCGATTCGAGCCTCTACAGCACCAACTCGACTCGCCCGAGGGACCCAAACGGGCCCCTTGACCACGTTGACCGGATTGTCCACGGTCAACGCTTTGTAATGAGAAAACACTCTGAAACATCTGGCGCCGTCTGTGGGAAACCGAAAACCGTCCCACGAAGAAGCAAACCATACCAGCAATGGCACGAGCCAGCAATGGAAAGAAGCGCATGCCCCCCATCCCGGAGGAGGGGAATGGCGCATCCAACGGTAACCTCGAAGACACACCCGTCGGCGATCACCCCGCCCCCTCTACCGAAGAGACCGGTGGCTCAGGACTGGCCACACAGGGACAACTCCGCGCCCTGGCTCAGGAGACCAACGCGAGCCTCCAGACGTTGGTCGCAACGGTACAGCAGCTCGTCGGCCCTGCGCCATCCAATGGAGGCACGTTGGGCGATAACCATCGATGGGCGGGGGGTCCCCCGCTCTTGCGGTCCGCTGTGGTCGACGACCACAGGACCCAAAAACCGGACACGGATCGGCGGTTTACGCTGTCCGGCCCCCGTCAGGCGAGATCACGCGCCTCCTCCCCTTATCGTGAAAGGAGCCGAAGAGAAACCGAAGGGACGGAGGGCGAATCGATGACTGCATCATCTCGTCGATCACGGTCGTCCCACCGCAGGAGAAGCGAACGACACCACTCGAGAGACCGATCACGGCGGAGCAGGAGCTCCCGCCGGAGGAGCCTGGAGCGCCGGGTCAGCCCGACCCCCAGCGTGGCGAGGGCCGTGGAGCCAGCTCCGCCGGCACCTGTGCACCCTCCACCACCGAACGAGCTAGAGGCAGGCGACTGCCGAATCCCCGGGGGTATCCATGGAGACCGATGCCCCCTCTCACGGAGAATAACCGACGCGCGGGTCCCCTCTCGATTCAGGATCCCGACGCTGGGGAAGTACGACGGGATAGGGGACCCAGGAAACCACGTAATGGACTACGAGGGGGACATGTCCTTTCAAGGAGCTGACGATGACCTGCTTTGTCGAGGCTTCTATTCTACTCTCAGGGGAGCAGCGAGGACCTGGTACCGCAGCCTGCCCAGCCGCTCCATCGACAGCTTTGAGGAACTCACCCAGTTGTTCTGCAAGCAATTCATGGCGGGGAGGCAGATCAAGCCTGATCCTGAACATCTGTTCAACATAGTGCAAGGCCCGGCCGAGCCGCTCCGGCAGTTCATGCGCCGCTTCAATGCGGAGAGGCTGAACGTGAACAGCCCTCCCGACCTGGTGGTCCAAACGGCCCTTAAGAAAGGGCTTCGCCACAGAGGCCTCAAGAAGTCCCTGCACAACGATCCCCCGAAGGACCTCCCCGGGATCATGGCAAGGGCCGAGCGCTTCATGTTGACCGAGGAGGCCTTGGCCATGGACGCAGGAAAAGCCACTCGAGGGACCAAACGCGGCGACAGCGGACGAGGCAGCCCCGAGGGATACCGGACCGAGAAGAAGCCGAGAAACAGGCAGCGCAGAGAAGGTACGAGGGACGCCACCCCAGACGCCCTCCTCGCTCAAGTACAGAAGGAGGAGCGCTCCGATCGCCCCCCACCGAAGGCAAAAAGGGGTGGGAAGAATGGGGAGAAGTACTGCAAGTACCACAAAGACAATGGCCACGACACTGAAGACTGCTGGCACTTGAAGAAGGACATAGAGAAGCTGGTGAGCCGGGGGCACGCCAGGAACTTAGCCAACGAGGCGACTCACGGGGAAGGGACCTCTATGCAGCCGGACAAGGGGAAGAAGATCAACACCGTCCAAGGGCCCCTCCGCATCATAGAGTGAGCTGGCGAGTTCTCTCCCCCCAGTCGCGGCCTAGTTCGAGGGGATTATCTAGGTTCACACCCCTCTGTCTAGCCTCATTTCCTTTTTCCTTTTTCTCCAAATGTACTAGTCTGACAGGGCTCTTAAGAGTACAATCGCATTCCCGTTTGTCTTCCCATAATCTTCGATGAAATCAACGTTTCACTAAGGGTGCAAAAGAACGAAGACCTCTACGGGAGGGAAAGCGTTCATAAGTCTGGGGGCAGTCCCCCCAGCCAGCGCGGACGCCGACCGGTCCTAAGCCGAGGAGCTTTGCCCTCACCGACCGACCCTCGCGCTCGTAAGTCTGGGGGCAACTCCCCCAGCCGGCGCGGACACCGACCAGGTCCTGAGCCGAGGAGCTTTACCCTCGCCGACCCTTGCGCTCGTAAGTCTGGGGGCAAATCCTCCAGCCGGCGCGGACGCCGACCGGTCCTAAGCCGAGGAACTTCGCCCTCGCCGACCGACTCCTGCGCTCGTAAGTCTGGGGGCAACTCCCCCAGCCAGCGCGGACGCCGACAGGTCCTGAGCCGAGGAGCTTTACCCTCGCCGACCCTTGCGCTCGTAAGTCTGGGGGCAAATCCTCCAACCGGCGCGGACGCCGATCGGTCCTAAGCCGAGGAACTTCGCCCTCGCCGACCGACTCCTGCGCTCGTAAGTCTGGGGTAACTCCTCCAGCCAGCGCGGACGCCGACAGGTCCTAAGCCGAGGAGCTTTGCCCTCGCCGACCGACCCTCGCGCTCATAAGTCTGGGGGCAACTCCCCCAGCCGGCGCGGACGCCGCCCAGGTCCTAAGCCGAGGAGCTTTCCCTCACCGACCCTTGCGCTCGCAAGTTTGGGGGCAACTCCTCCAGCCGACGCGGACGCCGACCGGTCCTAAGCCGAGGAACTTCACCCTCGCCGACCAACTCAATCGTTCTAAAGTTGAAGACAACTCCCCCCGTCAGCACGGGCGTCAGCCGGTCTTAGGCCGAGGACGAAGCGACAAATCAAAATATACAAGAAGCTCGGGTAAGTCAAATTTCGTTTATAACATTATGTCTTATTTACAGGAAATCAAAGTGAAGAAACCTCTCTACAATTAATCCGCTCTCAACGGACAACAAAGCTCGTCACCTACAGAAACTAGGGCCACACCGGCGAAGAAAAACTTGTCGACCGAAGGAACTCGAAGTTGTAGGATTAAGCAAAAATCCATGCAACCAGCAATTATTGGCTCTGGACCAGGGAGTCGCTGGCGAGGCCGAAGGAGAAAGCAGGGTCAGGGGTCCATTCCAAGTAGCCTGGCCCAAAGCGAAGCGGATGCTAAAAAATTTGAGGATAAACGGCCAGGAGGAACGACCTAGGGAACCCGGGCTCGAGAGGACACATCCTCGGGCACCTCCCCCTGCTCGGAGCGAGGGGGGTCGACCGACGGAGGGGCTTGCTGAACACGCTCCGCACATTCCCGGAAGGAAGACTGGACGACTTCGACGATCCGAGGGGCGATGAGGTCTTCATACTTACCGAAGGCCTCCCTGAGAACCTCGAAGATCCTCTTCCCCAGGGTCTCGACGACGCCCTTCTCCACCTCCTCTGCAAGCCGCGTCACCTGGCGCCGATCCGACAGTTCCCTCTGAAGCTCCTCCCTCTCCAAGCGGAACGACTCCGCCGCTTCCTCAGCCGACTGATGAGCATCCTCCAGCTTTCCTTAGAGGTCACCCACTCGTCCCTCCAATTCGGCCACACGGAGTTTGAGGCGACGAGACTCCATCTGGGCCTCCGTCATAGCCACCTCCGCCGCCCCGGCCCGCTCCTGGGCCCTCATGGAGGACTCATCCAGCTCCCTCAAGCGGACGGCTCGACACTGCAACTCCACAGCAAGCGCTGAACCCTGGAAAGACGAGACGTGGGCTAAGAAGAGGATAAAGAGAAGGAGAGGATAGCAAGATAACCGAACCTGTTGAAGGATCCAGACCAAGGAATCTGACATCTTGTCGGCCGGGATCTTCTTGAGGAGGCTGCGGTCCCGGGGAGGGACGGAGACCTCGGCAACCTGCTGGGCCAAGGCTCGGTCGACAAACATCGAACTCCCAGAGACGACGATCGAAGCCAAGTCACTCGCCAACAAGGCCCCAACCCCCGGTGATACGGGCGAAGACGCAGCGAGGGGGGTGGCTGACAAAGCTACCGGAGGATCCCCGGTGGTCGCCTCGGGAAGCGCGGAACCCGCCGGACCGGAGGGATCCGCGTCCTCCCTCCTCTTCTTCCCTCCGTGGGGCTCCGAAGGCGCCGGAGGGGAACGCTTCCGCCTCGCACCATCCTCACCCTCGGGAACCTGAGGGGACACGCCAAGGGCAGGAGGGACTGCACCGGACCCGTCATTACCCCCTGCCTCTTGGGCTGACGGGGTGGGTCCGGCCCTTGTGACCCCCCCGGGAAGGGGATCGCCAGAAGAAGAGGCGGGAGGCGCGGCCACCACCTTACCCACGGAAGGTTCGGCTCGGCGCACTTCCTCCTCAACGGTCCGCCGAGGCGCCCTTCCAGAGGTACTACCTCGGCTCCGAGCAGCTCCACGGCGGATCAGTTCATCGACGTCATGGACGAACTCGCGGCCGGCCATCCCTACGAGGGAAACCAAAATCAGGACGAGTCACAGGGCGATTCACGACAGAATAAATCAACCTACCTGGAGACCACAAGACGGCCTTCAGGAGTAGGTCGTCCAACAAAGACCAGATGGACTTTGATTCCAGGGGGAGGGTCGACAGCAGCGCGGCGGCTGCCTGATCGACATCAGAAAGGGCTAGCGGCGGACGAGGCTGGACAGACCCGCCCCAACTTGTCAAAATCTGGGCATCCTCCAGGAAGATCACAAAAACGTAATCCGAACTCCAATCCCCCGACCAGCGGGGCAACCCGACCAGGCATTCCCTCCTCGAGCGAGCTCGGAGTTGCAGCCATGACCCCGGGCCGACCGTCTGGATCTGGTAGAAATGAAAGAGAAGGGGGAGAGACGGCTCCAGACCACGGGTACAGCATAGCGTGGCGAAGCCCGTCAGTACCGCAATCGAGCAAGGGGTGAACTGGCAAAGCGGCACCATGAGATATTCCATGACCTGGATAAGGAAGGGATTGAGCGGGAAACGAAGACCCAGGCGAAACATTTCGACGTAGATGCCGAATTCATTGCTCCTCGGAAGGCAAATCCGCTCGTCGACGAACGGAACTCGGACATCGTACGAGAACCAGAGATACTTCTCCCGGATCTCCGTGACCGCCGAAGGAATGGTCCTTGACGGCGTTCGGAGGACAACCGGGGGCACGTTAAGATGCACGGCGGCCGACGCCACGTCATCATAGGCGTAGTCTGGGAATAGCTTCCCCTTCCCCTTATCCCGGAGGGGACGACTCCCGGAGGAGGAACCTGATCCCACTAGCCGAGGCCTGCCCCGCCTGGACTCTGGAGAATCCCTCGCCCCTCGGCCAGAACCGCCTATCCTAAGAGCAGCCATAATGCGAGAGCGAGAAAGAAATTACCTTTTAACTAGTTTGAAGGAGACGAAGAAGCGAAGGCGACGGGAGACTCCGAGTTGTAGAAAGCCTAGAGCAATGGGAAGAGCAAGAAAGGAGAGGAGATCAACGCAGCTGGGGATCTTATATATCGGACGCAGGGACGAATTCGAAGCGCCTGACAATAACGCGTGGCAGGACTCGAAGAACCGGCGGCGTTTCGAAATCGGCGCCAAGGGAAGTCCAATCGATCCGCCTCGTCATGACCTACATTTATGACCACGCCTCGATTAAAGCGCCACTCGGAATCCCAGGAGGCACAGCGACCGAACCGGGCAAGCCAAGGCCGGTCGGCCCCACCAAGGGCGGCTCACGAACCCCTCGGCTTCTCAACTTAAGACGACCCCGCGAGCGATGGGGATAAGCTTGCAGCTACACGTGGCAGCATCAGAGGACCGACGGCGCTTCGGAACCCGCGCCTTAAAAGTATCGAACGGACCAACTCATGATGACGACTAATAAATGAGTCGACATCGATTGGCGAGCCTGTCAAAGTCGGCGGAAGTCACATCGGCCGGGCCGAACCGGCCGAGGCCGATCGACCGGACCGATGGGGGCAATTGTTACGCCTATTTGGCCGAGGCCCGAAAGACACGAGCCCAGAAACCCGACCTCCGGTCAAGAGCCCATCTGAGCACTCAGGCCCACTCACTAAGGCCCTATCGGGGACTCCCCCAGATGCTGATCCGACCCGGCCCCGATAACACACGGGTCACTCACCCACTCCTGCGATAACCGCTCCCTCGATCCCACTACCACTTAATGGCAGTTATGGGGAGAGGCTGGCAAGGCGCAGGGAGCGGCAACGGGGGGCGGATTGAGGGGGCACGATTGGGGGCGGACGAGCGACGTGGGTCGGCGACAATCACGACGGAGGTCTATAAAGGGGCTAGGAGGACGACAGGACAGGGGACCGCATCTCAGGTATCTAGAACCGAAGGTACTCCATCAACGACCTAGTTCCCCCATTTCATCTCCTTCCTCCCCCGCTCGCGCCGTGAGACGCCGTATCGATCTCCTCTCGAGTCGTACCGTCTCCGCCGGGCCTCCTCTTTCAGATCATTGTCTGACTTAGGCATCGGAGGGGTTTTGGCCGGAACCAAGGTCCGGCCCCCCTGACGAGAGCTCTCGTCTGCGCAGGAGGATACCCAATCCACGGGCCGAGGCTTCCCCTCCGCCCTTCGCCGACCACGCAACCAGCTGGACGACTGAGGCTCCCCCCTCGTCGTCTGACCGCCGAGGCCGAGCGCAACCGACCGAGGCCGAGCGTCTTGACCCGGGCCGAGGCTTCCCCTCGCCCTACCAACGATCGAAGTCCCCGAGTCGACCCAGCCGACGCGTTCCACGTCGTCGGCAGATCCGATTCGAGCCTCTACAGCACCAACTCGACTCGCCCGAGGGACCCAAACGGGCCCCTTGACCACGTTGACCGGATTGTCCACGGTCAACGCTTTGTAGTGAGAAAACACTCTGAAACAGGTTTGAAAGAAATTTCCAGCAAAAACAACAATATTGAAAGCATGTCAATTGATTAGAACACATGTAAGAATGATGCAATTGATCAAAAATTCTGATTAATCATAAGAACAGGTGATGTGACAATATCATCAATATTTTGATGATTATAGAAGAGAAAGAGAGAGACACTAACCAATAGCATCCGTATCTTAGGGGTATAAAAACTTTGATCATTTACTTCTCATTTCCCCTTGATAACTATATATCGATTCTCATACCACTAAGAAGCTTCATGCGGATGTAACCAAGCTGCAGGCGACTTGATGTAGCGGATGTCAAGGTAGCTTCATGCATTCGATGAAATGAGAGAGCAAGAGACGTGATTGATGATATGCCTGATAAAGAAGTGATTTTGTGGACCTTGTTGTCTAACTATGCTCATTTGGGCCAATCGGATGAAGATTTGGGTTTGTTTCATAAAATGAATGAAGAGGGAATTCAACCCAAAAAACTCACAATCTAGAATGAATTATCTGCTTGTGCTCTGTTGCATGCTCTCAACAGATGTCAGTGGCTTCATTCGCATTGATGTCACTGGCTATCAACAGATGCCCTGAGAATAAACTTGATGTTGATGTTGCTAATTCCCTTGTCAAAATGTATGCAAATTGCGGTGATTTGGAGAGTGCTATTGAAGTGTTTAATATATGCCTGAGAAAAAAAATTCAACATGGAAGGCATCGAATGGTAAGGGTGTTAATAGTGAGCTTTTTAAATATACACTGACTATGTTCCAAGAGATGACTCAGATGACAGTCCAGATAAGGTTGGCATTTTGAGTGCTCTTTCTGCGTGTACTCAACTGGGCGATCTATCACAATGTAGATCTATTCATGATTACATCAAACACATTTCATCAAAGAGAATAAGTTAATTAAGAAGCTTCATGCGGATCGGATCAAGAGAGCAGTGCACGTTAGAGGCAACTTGGGGGTTGGATCAGACCAGTGAAGGATCCATCGGCATGGTTACAGGAGGACACCACAGCTTGTTGGCTCACATACATGAGCTTTATATCCTGCAGTCCGATGCCCGTGCACGGATTACTTGAACTGCAGTCGAAATTCACGGCCACCTCCCATATCTTATCCTCAACAAAATGCTAATCCAAGCACAGAAATTGAATTGAACATAACAGATCCCATCAGTAACACTACTAAATATTGTAGTAAATGGAGTAATGTGCTTTGAACCATACAAAAGCCACATACACTTCCTCATAGACTATACTCACCAATGAACATTCAATATAAGCACATCAAGTATGTTAATTAGAATAGAACAATTTATTTCCTGTAAAATGATGAAACAACTAACTGCATGCATCCCTGGTGTTGTCCAGTTATTTCTCTTGAATAATGCAAGGGTGAACCACTATAGTGCTTCTCACTTCCTAGGATATTTACGGGGTTTACAATTTTTAAATGGAGCAACCTTGCTGAGTTTAGGGTGCGGAGGATTCAGATGAACTCTCTTATTTGGAAGACAATTTCGGCTTCAACGGTGAACCATTTGACAAGATTTTGCTTAATCCTGATTCTTGAATAGAACCATTTTTGGTTGTTTTCACCTCTTTCTTTGAATCAGCCAGAGACATCTCGGTCACTGGTTCCTTAATAGCCTCTTTCCGACTTCTCTCCTTCTCAGTGCCAAATGCTAACCTGCAGTTTATAACATGAACTGGTGACTATTGGTTTTTAATTTCATCAAAGAAAGTATTGGGAAAAGCCATTAATTGATAGTTAATGAAACTGAAAAATAATAAACTAATATGTGTTTTCACGTAAACTTGAATCTCACAGCTTGTGCTAGGAAGCAGATTCTAGGATGGTGCTCCTCCAGCGATTTCTTCATTTCAATCAAGGGAATCTGAATCTGACCTGATGCCGTGGCCAGGGCCGCAGTTGACCTGCTCGATCCAGAGGTTGACATGCTCCTTCACTGGTCTGATCCAACCCCAAAGTAAACAGATCGACCCACTGTACCTTATGGATGTCGATGACATAGCAAAGGGGGGCACCGGAGGTAGTGGATGTCGATGACAGAGAAGTTGTTTGAGGTCAGTTATTGGTCTCTGGCGACGATGTCCCATCTCCGGCGCTTGTACAGTCGAAACCCTATTCTCCACCATCGTCGCCATCGTTGTCAGCTTGGAGAGGAAAATGGGAAAATGGTTTTAAAATGAGCTTAAAAGAACTAAAATGGTTAAAAGGGGAAAGGGAAAGTGAACCGAACCTAAAAATGGGCTAAAAATCATTAAAAATTTTGATCTTTGCAAAAAGGAGAAGGCTGAATGAGGTTGCCGGAAGAGGAGCTCCAGTCGTCTGCGTTGCTGATGAGCAACCCATTGCTGAGAGAAAGAAAACAGATTAAATCATTTTTGAGGGATGAAGTGACCATTTTAGAGATGAGATGAGAAGAGATGAGAAGTAAACCATTTTAAATAGAGAGACTGCTATTACTACAGCTGAATCTTGCGATGGATCTTGAGCTCCTCAGCTTTTTCATACGAAGTTATTCATATCATTTGTTCTCTAAGGGCCTGTTCTTTTCGTGGAAAGTATAATTAGGAAAGTTGAGAAGTGTGGAATCCGATGAGAGAGAAATTTGTGTGTAGTGTGTTCTTTTGTTGGAAAGTGGTGTTGGATGGTGGAGTTGGAAAGTTGAGGTGGGTCCCATTCCGTGTAGTGTGTTCTTTTGGTTGAAGAAAGTTGGATGAAGAAAGTGATGTGGGGTCCACTCAAATTTAATTTTTGCTATTTATACTTAAATTAAATACTTAAAAATTAATTAATTAATTAATTAATATCTAAATAATACTTAATTTACTTAATTAAGTATAAATAGTGTAATAAGGGGTGCATTTAACATTGGCCCACATGGTTTCACGCGTTGCAGGGAAATTAAAACGAATCAAAAAAAAAATCAAAAAAAGGAAAATTTACTGATTGGTGGAGGAGAGAGGGGGCCCCACAAGAATGGTGAGAATCCGGCGTAATCAGAGCAAATTGCTCTGATTTCACAAGCGGCAAGCCTCCATGGATTCTGATTTTTGAGTGCCACGTCGGACATTCCTTCTCCACAATCCGAATACAAAAGAACACACCCAAAAATCCCCACCAAGGAATCCATAAAAATTGTGTGAACAGTGTTTTTAACACTTTCTGTGTCTCACTTTCGCTGAAAAGAACATGCCCTAAATGAGAAGTGAGTGGAGAAAATGACACATGGGAGTTGGGATTTTTGAGCGGGTGAGTTTTTTCCCCAATTTTTGTTTCAAACTTCAAATTTCAAAAAATTCAAAAGCTCCCCCCTCAAAAATTTTCCCACATCTCATCTCAACCATTCATTCCCTCATATTAGATCATAGCCATCCTTTTGTCCTAGTCAGCTTGTCCTAGTCATCTTGTCCTAGTAAGATAAGATTCAAAAACATCCATCAAATGTATACTAGACTAGTCATAACACGTGCCCGCGGGCACGATTCATTTAAGATTTTTCCCCACGAAATCTTTGTTCCCCAAAAAATTATTTCCACAGCCAAAATTTAAAAGAACAACAAATTAGCATAAAAATATTTAGCGGCACGGGCGCATTCGGCATGGGTACTGCCTATGACACGGAACAATAATTTCGGCACTGGCGCCTTCGACACGGAACACAAAATTCGATGCGGAACAACAAATTAGCGTAAAACAACAAATTCGGTGCGGAACAAAAAATTAGCGTAAAAAATTTAGCGGGGGCATTTGGTGCGAAATAACAAATTAGCGTAAAACAACAAATTCGGTGCGGAACAAAAAATTAGCGTAAAAACTTTAGCGGGGGCATTTGGTGCGAAATAACAAATTAGCGTAAAAAATATTTAGCGGCACGGGCGTCTTTGGTGCGGAACAACAAATTCAGCACGGGTTCATTCGACGTGGAACAACAAATTCACGTAGAACAACAAATTCTGCGTGGGACAACAAATTAGTGTAAAAAAATTTAGCGGGCGCCTTCGGCCCTAAGGATATGGATGCATCCTGATCGTTGTTGATGACTGGCCCTAGGATTCAAAAACAGTTGCATTTTATAGAATGTATTTTTTTCTTCGAACATTTTTGGGTACTCAAAGAAGGATACGTAGCATTGCTCGAATAAGCATTTGCACAATTTCAAGTATCTCGTCATGTGGTATGATTTGCAGAGTTTTCAAGTTGCAAGTTTGAAGCCCAGTGCTTACCATTTAGTTTCCCTTTCACAATTTCAATAGTAATGCCATGGAGTTAATTTGGCATGAAGCTGTGCGTTGGCAATTTTCTACCGTAACAACAAAATTTTTTTCAAAAAACATTACTGCGAATGTGCCCGTTCCGCCCATTGGTCAGCTGCGTTTTTCCATACAAATTTCAAAATTGAGTTTTCCAACTGTTTCAGAGTGTTTTCTCACTACAGTATCGTTGACCGTGGACTGCCCGGTCAACGTGGTCAAGGGGCCGATTAGGGTCCCTTGGGTGTGTCGAGCGCGTGTAGACGCGACGCGAGTCGGAGATGTAGCCGACGCAGAGCACGTCAGCTGGGCCGGGTCTGGGTCCTCGGCCTCTGGGGGGCTGAGGGGAAGCCTCGGCCCGGTGTGAGGTGCTCGGCCTCGGACGGCCGGACGACGAGGGGAAGCCTCGGCGCCTTGGCTTGACGCGCGAACAACGCGGAGCTGAGGGGAAGCCTCGGCTCGGATGGGTACGCTCGGACTCGGTCGGTCGAACGACGAGGGGTAGCCTCGGTCGTCTTGCTAGATGCGCGGCCGGCGTGGAGCTGAGGGGAAGCCTCGGCTCTGATGGATGCGCTCGGCCTCGGTCTCTCCTGGCGTTGAGGGGTGGCCTCGATGCCTTGGCTGATGCTTGATGGCGTTCGTCTAGTGTCGAAGGGAAGCTTCGGCACTTGGATCCAACGTCTTCCTGAACAGACGAGAACACTCGTCAGGGAGGCCGGACCTTGGTTCCGGCCAAATCCCTTCCGATGCCTAAGTCAGATGACAGTCTAAAAGAGGAGGCTCGGCGGGGACGGTTCGACTCGAGAGGAGATCGGAACGACGTCCTCCGGCGTGAGCGGGGGGAAGGAGATGAAGTGGGGGAACTAGGTCGTTGATGGAGTACCTTAGGTTTTGTTACCCGAGATGCCGTCCTTTGTTCAGTCGTCCTCCTAGCCCTTTTATAGGCCTCTCGTCATGACTGCCCGTCATCCATGTCCTTCGCCCGCCCCCAATCGCGCCCCCTCGATCCGCCACACTCGCCACTCGCCTGCGTCGTGCCAGCACCTCCCCTTAATGGTCATAAAAGGGGCGGCGGATTTCGTGGGGGCGGTTATCCGTGGGTGAGTCGCACGCTTCCCGAGTCGGGCCGATTTGACGTTCGGGGGCCCTCTAGGGGGCTTTGTCAGGCGGACCCGATCTCGCAGATGGGCTTCTGATCGGTAGTCGGGTTTCTGGGCTTCGGCCAAATAGGCGTAATAATTGCCCCCATCGGTCGGGTCGATCGGCCCCGGCTGGTTCGGCTCGGCCGATGTGACTTCCGCCGATTTCGACAGGCTCGTCAGTCGAAGCTGATTCATTAATTGGGCGTCATCATGAGTCGGTCCGTTCGATACCTTCAGGACGCGGGTTCCGAAGCGCCGTCGGTCCCCTGATGCTGCCACGTGTAACTGCGGGTTTATCCCCACCGTTCGCGGGGTCGTCTTTGGTAGAGAAGCTGTGCGGGTTGTGAGCCGCCATCCCGTCATCTTCTTTTTCGTGTTGATCTTGATCCTGCCCGAGCTCTGCCCCATGTCGTCTTCCTCTGCCATTGGTTCGGGTTAGCCGGAGCGTGACGTCACTCCTAACCTGATGGGTAGTCCTCCTTCGGCGATTCGTCGGCATGGGGGCGAGCTTTCAGGGGTGCCTCCAGAGGTCTTAGCGTGGCCTTCGTCGGTCTGTGCCACCACCATCGGGGGTATGCGCTCCGCCTACCTGCTTCCACCTTATTCAGCTCGTGCTCCCGGGTCCGACGAGCGGGTCTGCCTTCCCGGTCCCAACGAGGTTGGAGTGTACGAGAAGTGCTTCCGCTTCGGGCTCCGTTTCCTGCTCCACCCCTTTATCATCGAGTTCCTTCAAGCCTACAACGTGGGCTTGTGCCAATTCTGTCCCAACGCCATCGGGCTCCTCATCGGGTTTGTCGTTATCTGCATGCTGAAGGGAGTGGTGCCCTCCCTCCGCCTCTTCGCCCAGTTCTACCGCATGAGTCATCACCAGTCGGGGGCGTGGATTTACATCAGCGCCCGTCCGAAGATGAGCCTTATGTTGGGGTTGCCGAGCTCCCTGAAGCGTTGGAAGGGGGAGTACGCATTTGTCGCTTTCCCGTCGAGTGTACCTTTCCCGATTCGTTGGGCAGCGGCCGGCGCGGTCATCCTTGACCTGGGTGACCCAACTGTCACCGAGCTGCAGACGGTGAAGGCCCTGCTGGCGATTCCTTCGAGGGATCGGATGATCGACGTCCTCTTCAGCAGCCTTAACTTGCGCAAGACTGTGTGGCCCTTGGGTAAGTTCTCCGAACGTTCGCCATTCGGGGTTGCTCGGGCTCTTCTCGGCCCCTTACTTCTTCTTTGGGTGCAGGTGGATTCCCTCTCGATTCTTCTCCCGCTAGCCCTCACGTGCTGGCCCCGGATCCGGGCCCGCGTAAGAGGGATCATGTGTTGGAGGTCCGGAAGAAGCAGCGGATCGTGACCTCTGCTGTTGGTTCCAAAAGGAAGAAGGGGCCATCTCCCTCCACCCCCTTGTTGGAGTCTTCCAAGAGGGTCTGCGGGGAGGCCGACGAAGTTAACGTCTCGTCGTCCGCTGATCAGCGCCGGCTTGCCCCTGTTGAGATTGCCTGGCCGTGGGTCGGCCCCTCGCCTCTCTCGAACGGTTCTCTCCCTGATGCCTACGATCGGTATCTGGGCGCGGTTCGCTCTGACCCGGGCGAGTTTCCTTCGTCAGGGGAAGGTCTTCTTCGTCCACGCTTCCCGGTGGGGGAGAAGGAGTCGGTGTTTTTGAGCCACGGAACTGCCGCACGAGTGGCCGAGAACAGTTGCCTCCCTCCTTATCAGGCCGCGCTGGATGGAGTCAGAGGCGACTGCTTGGCCACCTTCGTGATTCAGGCTGGCCAACAGGTGGAGTGTCTCTGCTTGCTCTCCCTCTAGCTGCTTTCGTCGTCTTACCTTTGTCGCCTTGGTGCAGTTGTCCTCGGTGGGACTTTCGATGAGGCGCCAGTTTGCGGCGCTCCCTAAGGCCAAGTCCGACGCCGGGCGAGATCCTGATGTCCACGGTGATGAGGGGGACGCAAGTCAGTTAGACGAGGCGCGATTCTAGTCCTTGGAGACCCGCATAACTGAGCTGTCCTCTGCCCTCGAAGAGTCGGACCGTGAGAGGGCCTTGGCTTTGGTTGCAAAGTCAAAGGCCGAGGAGCTGGTCGCCGCGCTTTTGGGAGACGCCGACACACCTGGGGGAGCTGACAAGATCCCCGTCTCCGTCGCTGCCCCTGAGGCCCCGGAGCTCTCCGATCGTCCGGAGGCGGAGGAGGAACGGGAGAGGGCTCTCCCTGCTCGACTCGACGAGAGATCCCGGGAGATTGAGGTGGAGAGGGCGGAGCTCCAACGCCAGATCGAGACCTAGAAGGCTCGGGTGCGTGAGCTGGAGGAGGTGGATCCGTCCCAGATTGCCCAAGACGCTGTGGAGGAGTATGCCACCTCCTTTGTTGAGTCATCCATGGCTGAGGCGTTCAAGAAGGGTTTCGCCCGTTGCCAATCCGAGATCCAGAAGAAGTTCCCGCTCTCGGGAGTCAATTTCGAGGATCTCCGGGCGCACTCTGACGGCGAAACGGAGCGTGGGGTCGACCCGAGTGAACAGCCAGCATGTGGCTCCACGGGTGCCCCTGGAGATGTTTGAGGGAGGGGAATGCCCCTCAGCCTCTTCGTACGTCTCTTTGTATATCCTTTTGTTGGGCGCGCGCTTAGCAGGCGTCCCATCGGGCGAGGCTTCCCTTGTCCCGTGTGGGATTCTTGTGAACACATTTATCTGGAAAGGAACAAACTTAAGTAAATTCATTTCGTAGGAAACAATACATTTATTGAAAGTACTTGCGTAAGTGTTCCGTGTTCCAAGCGTGAGTGAGGATCCTCCCTTCCATATCGGCTAGACGGTAGGTTGCGGGTCCGAGGACCTCGATGACTTTGTAGGGTCCCTCCCATTTAGCCGCGAGCTTCCCTTTGCGAGCAATATCCGGGTTGAAGCTTGCTTTCCTGAGGACCAGGTCCCCAAGGTGGAAACTCCTTCCCTTGACCCGAGAATTGTAGTATCGGGCCACCTTCTGCTTCTGGCGGATAATGGTGGCTAGGGCTTGCTCTCGCCGCTCGCCGAGGAGCTCCAGACCGAGCTCCAGGCCTTACGAATTCCTGTCTTCGTCGAAGCACTTGAGGCGGAGAGACTCTTCACCCAGTTCGACCGGTACCACTGCCTCGGCTCCGTAGGCAAGCATGAATGGGGTTTCGCCGGTGGCCTCCTTGTGGGTCGTCCGGTATGACCAGAGTATCCCGGGGAGCTCTTCCGGCCAGTTCCCTTTGGAGTCCTTCACTTTCTTTCAGAGGGGCTCTATGATGCATTTGTTGGCTGCTTCCGCCATCCCGTTGGTCTGGGGGTGCGCTACAGAGGCGAAGAGGAGCTTGATCCCCCAGTCCGCGCAAAAGTCTTTGAACTCCGCGGAGTCGAACTATTTCCCGTTGTCCGTGACGATGGCCCGTGGTACTCCGAATCTGGAGATGATGGAGTTCCATACGAAGCTTTTTGCTTTCTTCCACGTGATGGTGGCCAATGGTTCAGCCTCGATCCACTTGGTAAAGTAGTCCACCGCCACAATCAGATACTTCCGCTACCCCCGACCCGGCTTAAATGGTCCGAGGATGTCGAGCCCCCATTTCACAAAGGGGATGGGGCTCACGATAGGGATGAGCTCTGACGGGGGAGTTGAGGTGTGGTTGGCAAACCTCTGACATTCTTGGCACTTTTGGACGTAGTCCGTTGCGTCTTGGACTAGGGTCGGTCAATAATATCCCTGCCTCAAGATCTTCTGTGCGACCATCTTGCCCCCGGGGTGATTTCCGCAGATCCCTTCGTGAACCTCCCGCAGGACATAGTCGGCTTCCTGCGGTCCGATGCATTTCAGGTATGGGAGAACATCCGCCTTCGTCCAGCGTCTTTAGTAGAGCGTCCCCTCATGGAGCACGTATCGGAGCGCTTTCCTTTCCAGGGTCCGACGCTCGTCCCAATCCGTCGGCACCTCCCCATGAGTGAGGTATCGTATGATCGGGTCCATCCAGGTGGGATCTTGGTCGATCGCCATCACCTCCCGCTCTTCCGTGCTGGGGGACTGCAGGTTCTCCACGTAAATGGTGCGGCCCAGCTCTTTGGTCGAGGACGAGGCTAGCTTCGACAGCGCGTCTGCCCTCGCATTCTCCAACCGGGGGAGATGTAAGACTTCCGTGCTCTTGAACTTGGACAGCGCCGCTTTGGCGACGGCGAGATACCTCTGCATTGCTTCCTCCCGCGCCTCGTAACTTCCCAGAAGCTGGTTGACAATGAGCTTCGAGTCGCTGAGGAGGCGCAAGGACTCGGCCCCAAGCTCCTGGGCCAGCCTCAGGCCGTTGATTATCGCTTCGTACTCCGCCACGTTGGTGGTGGCCGGGAACTCGAACCGCAACGCGTATTCCATGATGTTCCTTTCCGGAGACCGGATCGCGATCCCAGCCCCGCTTCCTGACTGTGTTGCCGATCCGTCCACATGGACTATCCATGCTTCTGAGACTCCTGACTGGACAGGGTGGAAGTGGTCAGCCGAAAGAAAAGATAATGGCTGGGTGATTACCGTTGCTGGGCCTTCTCCCTCCGGGGGATGTCCTCCTTCTGTAGTGCATTCAGCGATGAAGTCGGCCAAGGCCTGCCCCTTGATGGCAGTGCGTGGCTTGAATCGGAGGTCGAACTCGCTCAATTCCACCCCCCAGTTCAGCATCCTTCCCATTCGATCGAATCTCTTGAGATTCTGCTCCAATTGCGAGTCGGTCAAGACCAATATGGTGTGGGCTTGGAAGTAGGGCCTGAGCCTTCGCGCTGAGAGAACGAGGGCGTATGCCAGTTTCTCCATGGGCGAGTATCGCACCTCCGCTTCCTTCAAGACCCGGCTCGTGTAGTACACCAGCCATTGCACCCCACCGTCTTCCCTGATCAGTACCGAGCTCACCGCTTCTTCCGCGCGTGCCAGGTAAATGCTTAGCGATTCCCCTTCTCGTGGCTTGGACAGGAGAGGCGGGTTGCGAAGGTACTCCTTGTGATCCGTGAATGCCCTGGAGCAGTCTTCGTCCCATGGTATCACCTTCCTGTTGTCTGACGGTTCTGCGATTGCTTTCCTCAGAACTTTGAAGAAGGGGAGCGATCTCTCCGCCGATTTGGATAGGGATCGCCCCAAGGCCGCGATGCGCCCATTCAGCCTTTGCAGCTCTTTGATCGTCGTTGGCTCCTGCATATTGATCAATGCCTCGATCTTGTCAGGGTTAGCTTCAATGCCACGGTTAGTTATCATAAATCCCAAGAATTTGCCGGATCTTACCCCGAACGTGCACTTCGTGGGGTTGAGTCGGATGTTGTGTCGCCGCAACCGCTCGAAAGTTTCACGGAGGTCGGCGATATGGTCCTCCGGCTTTCTCGACTTGACAAGCATGTCGTCGACGTAGACCTCCAGGTTCCTCCCGATTTGGGAGTAAAAAACCTTATTGACCATCCTCTGGTAGGTGGCCCCTGCGTTTTTCAAGCCGAAGGGCATCTTCTTGTAGCAGTAGGTTCCCCGGTCCGTCGTGAAGGCTGTCATCTCTTTGTCCCGAGGATCCATCTGGACCTGATTGTACCCTGAGTAGGCGTCCATGAAGCTAAGCATCTCGTACCCAGAGGCATTGTCCACAAGGTGGTCTATGCGCGGCAGGGGGTAGCTGTCCTTGGGACAGGCTTTGTTGAGGTCACTGAAGTCCACGCACATTAGCCACTTTCCGTTGGGGGTTTTGACCATCACCACGTTCGATAGCCACTCCGGGTACCAGACCTCTCGTATGAAGCCTGCGTCGAGAAGACGCTCTACCTCCTCGGAGGCCACCTTCATCTTTTCGCCACCCAGGTTTCGCTTCTTCTGCCTGACCGGCTTGAAGTTGGGGTCGGCGTTGATCTGGTGGACGATCACCTGGGGATCTACGCCGGGCATGTCCTCCGGTGACCAAGCAAAGACGTCAAGGTTCGCCTCCAGGCACTCGACCAGTTGGCTCCTCAGGCCGTGGCTTAGTCCTCTCCCGATTGAGACGAACCTGCCCTCGATGTCCGTGACCGGGATCTGCTCTTGTTCCTCTGCAGGGGCGGGTCTCGGCCCGCTCCTTAAGTCAAGCGCGGCCATCTGGTCGACTAGACGATCCTCGGGCGCTTCCTCCTCCAGTTGGTAGCAGGTATTCGGTCTCCCCGCGTCGCCTTCGACCTGACCCATCCCCCTTGGTGTTCGGAACTTGATAGTCTGATGAAGGATCGAGACTACTGCGCCGATGGCGTTGAGAAGGGGTCGGCCGATGATTCCGTTGTACTCCGACCCGATCCCCAATACGACAAATTCTACCGCCAGGGTCACCGAGTCTGGTGGGCCTCCGAGTGTTAATAGGAGGTGGATCGTGCCGACAATGGGGGTGGAATGACCTGTGAACCCTACCACGGGACCCGAGCGAGGTTCCAAGTCTTCCTTCCGTAGCCTCATCTTCTCCAGGGTTGACATGAAGAGGATGTCGCAGGAGCTGCCGGTGTCGATGAGCAGCAGCCGTACCATTGTTGTGTCGATGATCACCGACACCACCAAAGCTGCGTCCGACCTTCGCGCTGCTCCTGTCGTGCCCGTCCTCCCGACCGGTAGGGCCGGCGAGGGTTTCTCGGTCTTCTCCTCATGGTCCTCCTCGCGCTGGGCCCGGGCCCTTTTCTGCCAACCGTGGCGGGCCCTGTCGCCTCACGCCTGAGCCTTGCCCTCCCTTCGCCGTGATGGGTGAAGCCGTGTCATTGCAGGTGTGGTTTGTTTTTCGTGGGATAGTTCGTTCCCACAGACGACGCCAGATGTTTCAGAGTGTTTTCTCACTACAGTATCGTTGACCGTGGATTGCCCGGTCAACGTGGTCAAGGGGCCGATTAGGGTCCCTTGGGTGTGTCGAGCGCGTGTAGACGCGATGCGAGTTGGAGATGTAGCCGACGCAGAGCGCATCAGCTGGGCCGGGTCTGGGTCCTCGGCCTCTGGGGGGCTGAGGGGAAGCCTCGGCCCGGTGTGAGGTGCTCAGCCTCGGACGGCCGGACGACAAGGGGAAGCCTCGGTGCCTTGGCTTGACGCGCGAACGACGCGGAGCTGAGGGGAAGCCTCGGTGCCTTGGCTTGACGCGCGAACGACGCGGAGCTGAGGGGAAGCCTCGGCTCGGATGGGTACGCTCGGCCTCGGTCGGTCGGATGACGAGGGGTAGCCTCGGTCGTCTTGCTAGATGCGCGGCCGGTGTGGAGCTGAGGGGAAGCCTCGGCTCAGATGGATGCGCTCGGCCTCGGTCTCTCCTGGCGTCGAGGGGTGGCCTCGATGCCTTGGCTGATGCTTGATGGCGTTCGTCTAGTGTCGAAGGGAAGCTTCGGCACTTGGATCCAACGTCTTCCTAAACAGACGAGAACACTCGTCAGGGAGGCCGGACCTTGGTTCCGGACAAATCCCCTCCGATGCCTAAGTCAGATGACAGTCTGAAAGAGGAGGCTCGGCAGGGATGGTTCGACCCGAGAGGAGATCGGAACGACGTCCTCCGGCGCGAGCGGGGGGAAGGAGATGAAGTGGGGGAACCAGGTCGTTGATGGAGTACCTTAGGTTTTGTTACCCAAGATGCCGTCCTTTGTTCAGTCGTCCTCCTAGCCCTTTTATAGGCCTCTCGTCATGACTGCCCGTCATCCACGTCCTTCGCCCGCCCCCAATCGCGCCCCTCGATCCGCCACACTCGCCACTCGCCCGCGTCGTGCCAGCACCTCCCCTTAATGGTCATAAAAGGGGCGGCGGATTTCGTGGGGGCGGTTATCCGTGAGTGAGTCGCACGCTTCCCGAGTCGGGCCGATTTGACGTTCGGGGGCCCTCTAGGGGCTTTGTCAGGCGGACCTGATCTCACAGATGGGCTTCTGATCGGTAGTCGGGTTTCTTGGCTTCGGCCAAATAGGCGTAACACCAACCAAATAGATTCCTCCTCAAAACTCATCTCAACCTTCCATTCCCTAAGATCAAATCCAAGCCACTCTTTATCTTGTCCTAGTCAGCCTAGGATTCAAAAACAGTTGTATAATAGATTACAAGGAGTACATCATACATCATCATCTGTATCATGGTACAAAGGGAACAAGGGAGGAATCCCAGAAAATAAAACCACAAAAGACGAAAAGGTCCACGCCTGGTACAACTCACTCTTTAGACTACCTCTGGAAGGCCAACTGTACAAATCATGTTCCGTGGCTCTAATTCTACCTTGAACCCTAGGTAAACTCCTGAGTCAAATCTGTTCTGGCTGCACTGCTCCTAAACCTGAAAAAGTAAATGGGGGACGTCAATGCGTGACCCAGCAGGAAATTCTAAAAATACTAGCTAGAGGGCCAGTCTCAGAACTGAACTATACTACCTAACCAAGGGTCTAGCTAATGGTAATAATCATGACAATAAAATAAATGCATAAATATAAAGCAGGAACATCCCAATCATGTACTGAGCGTAAAGGAAAATACTGCAAAACTGATATGCATAAAGGAAACATACGCACGATAAATGAACAACCACAGATAATAAGTTAAGGAAATTTCTTTTGAACATTATTCTTCAAAGACTTTTCAGTTATAAGTGTGATTTGGAAACCCGAGTAAATTATAGGAACCTAAGGAGCTAGACTTCACCCAGGGTGGGTGAAAAGGGTACCTCAACCAGCGACCAGAGCACTGGATTGGTCTCTTGTAACTCCCCCTTACAGGAGTGAGAAAATTCTCTGTTTTTATCCGGACAAACAGATAAAACCAAAAACTACCTAATGGTGCATCACGAGTACACCACTGACATCTCTAACTATAGTCAACTCCCCCTTACGGGAGCATGAGTGAGAGTCAAGCTATGTCCACACTTAGCTAACTCCATCGCTCAGGAGTGCAAGTGGGAGCCTCCGCTGGGTCCGCTCCTTAAAACATACTTTTTACACGTGTTTCCCCCCTAAAGCCACTGCCTGGAATCTCACCTATCTCGAGATAGACCAAGAATTCCATGTTGTTTACACTCATTTCATCACTCTCGGTTTATAAATAAATTCCACCTTTCCATATTCAGCGGTCTCAACTACATCATTCACTTTTCCATTTCCTTTCCACCATTATTTCAGTGATGTCATGCTTAAACAATAAACATTGTAACACAATCTCATAAAAACGAACATCGCATTACATTCTCGTAAGGATAACATTATAGCGCAATATGCTTCTATGGCTTGAGCATAATTAACATTATCATGAACATGGGCAACATCATAGCTTATGCATGTACAACATTACTACTAATCATGGAATATCATGGAATTGCATGACATATGACATATGACAAGTTACTAATAATGAAGCTACTAACATGGTTATATTACAACACTTTACTAACATAATATAAATCCATGGCATATCAACGTGGCATATCTCCCATGGACCTTAGCAACATGAAATCATATTAGAATTAACAAAACATGGTATGCCATGACATCTTGTAAAATGGCAACTAACTAACATATCATAGTAATTTTACCAATATACATGGCGACCAACAAATAAAGTCATTAGCCTATTGCATACTAAAAAGTGAGAGGCTAATATATGGCAAGCATACTAGTAACTAACATGGAACATATCAATAGATTAGCATGAAATAACTAACTACTTTGAAACAACTATAAATGAACTAACTATTGTAAATGGAACTAACCAATAGCAAGAATATTGCATACATTTAACCTATGACATGTTACTAACATATGAAGTTATTAACATATTGCACATACTAACAAATGAGGCTAGTTAGAAGCATAGAATAATTTGATCATGCTACAAATAGCATACAAGTTTTAATTTAAGAACATGAGTTTAAACATGTGGATGGATTGCACATTGCATAAGCATAAAATTTTTTGCATGAACCCATTTATTTGAACTAGCTCTTTAACTTGAACATAATAACATATTAACATGACCTTAATCTTGAACACAATTTTCCTACAACAAGTTTAGGAGGCATATGAACATAGCCACCACCCTTAGCATATCTTAGCATAATTTAGCACGAACATTAATATCCTTAATTACTACCATTAGCAAGGCATAGTCTTCATGACTTGTAGCTAGAGCATGGATGAAGCATGTACACTAACTCTTGTATAAATAAAACTAGAACGTGGCATCCAAATTTCCATAAATTAATTATTACAGTGGGATTCCTCTTCCTACACTTATTCTAAGAGTGTCACCTAACTAGAATTGTTATAAAATCCTACATCAAGGTAATCCTCATTCTTCAAGCTCTTCCTTCCTAGCTTTAGCTTCCAAGCACTAAGCTTTCCTCCAAGTTCCCTTCTTCTTCATCCTCCTCCTTCTTCCTTCTCCTTCTTCTTGCTTCTTCTCTTCCACAACTCCTAGAATGAGCAACAACACCCAAGAGAAGAAAGGAATGCCACAGGGGTATGCAGAGTGGGGGTGGGGTATCCCTTTGGGTGCTCAGCCTACTTGAAGTCTAGGATGGGTTCGTCCATCATCAAGAGGAGATGGAGAGAGTGGGGGAAATTTTTGGGTATTTTTTTTCCTTTATCCTTTTGAATTTCCTTTTTTATTTCCCTTTCTTTCATGAATTAATCCCTATCATGACAAGTGGGTGTCAATGTGTCATTAGCTAATGAACTCTTAGTGATGATTCATGCATGCAAGTGATTAGTGAAGGTGTTTCAGGGTGTTTTCTCACCACTGGTTTATAGTACGGAGGTCCAAAGGTCGTCGCTGACGTGGATGACGAGGATGACCTTTGGGGCCAATCGGACGAGCGGGCTCTGGTGCAAGAATGCGTAGATCTGAGCGACGGCGTGCCGAAGGAAGGCTTCGATGAGTTAGAAACATCCGGGATCGGTCGACCGAGCAGGCTCTTGGTCGAGGATGCTTGGGACCAGTTGATGGGATGTCGAAGGGAAGCTTCGGCTGGGTGACGTCTCCTTCGATCTGCAAAACGAGGAAGCTCATCAGGGGGGTCAGACCTTGGTTCCGACCAATTCCCCTCAAATGCCTAAGTCAGATCTTGACTGATAAGAGCTTCAGTGGAACCAAGCTTTGTTCACAGAGAGACCAAGCACAAGTTCTCAGGCCGAGCAATGGAGGAGAATTATAGGTGGAAGATGGTCTGCACGGATGGTACACCTGGGTGTAAAGTATCCAGAATTCAGTCCTTTTCATTTTGTTTGTCAGGTCTCTTATAGGAGTCACATATGTCAACGCCTTCATGGCATTTTATCGTTCCTTCCTCTGTGCCCGCCTGCATTGATGGTCACTTGAATAGCGATCAAGGCAGACATAATGGTGGTTTCAATGGCGATCAAGGTGGGCACGATCTGGAGAGTAGTATCCCCCTTCGAGCGGGGTTAACTGTCTATTGAATGGTGGTCTTGGGCTGTGGCACCCCGACCCACTCATTGGCCCTTTGGGCCAGAGCCCAGTACAGTTTTTGGCCAAGCGTTCAGCTCGCCTCTCTTCAGCCCATTCGGGGGTTGTATTAATTGACCCCATCGCTCGGGCCGTTCGCCTTGTGTCGGTTCGGTCCAAGGGATGTGATACGTATGGATTTAACGGGCACATCAGTCGAGACGGCACATTAAATGAAATTCATCATGGCGTAGGGCACCGAGAATTCTCCCGCCCCTTGGGTGCAGGATTTGGAGAGTCGCTCCCTTCGGGATGTCAACACATGCTCCATCTTGAATAGTCCGGATTTGAAATCGCCACCTATATAAAATGGCAGGGTTTAGAGGGGTTCACTCTTCGCGCTTCCTGATTCAATTTTTATTCTTCACCGACTTTGGAGAGTTCCCCTAACTATCCCACCTTCGGCATCCCTCTCTTATCTCTCGCGAGATAATTCCCTTCTTTGTCTTTATCTTTGTTCTGATGAAGGGAATTCTGGGACCCTTAGGGCACAAAAACTCTATGCCCGTCCTAAGTCGGACGGAACATAGACAGAAAAGCAGCGGAAAAATAATCATGTTAATCTAATTAACATTCAACCCTAAGGTCCAAGACCCGAATCCAAGACCTATGCCGACTTGGGATGTGTCTGACCATCCCAAGAAGGATCTAGCCTACTGCGATTAAATTAAACTAATGCTTAATTAAACACATACCCGGAATCTTAGCCCTGGAGCAGGCGAGATGTTCCGCACCGTCTTCCGAGCCGCTCCCCGTCCCACGCCGAGCTGCTCCTTGAATCGCTCCCCAAACCGCTCCTCGAACCTGTCCGCATCCCGAGGCGATCAATCCCGTGTCACCGAGCCAACCACGCACCGAAGAAAGTTTCACGCGAGTGAAACCTCCGCCTAGATTTCAGATCTGAATCCAAACTCCTTTGCGGCTTTTCTAGAGCCCTCAGGAGCAAGGCAGAAATTTATAGGGAGAGGAGAAATATTAATTTAAGCCTAGATCCGAGCGTGCTTTAACATTTACGAGAGCCGCTCAGAGCTAAAGCTTGGGACGAGTTTAGAGGAAGGGGGCAGACCCCTATTTATATATGCGGCTGACCCCTCCCCTCTACTCAATTTCCGATGTGGGACTAAAGTTGGAGTTAATTAATTCAATTTAGTTTGCCTTTCACAAAGGCTAAACTTCCGTGAATTTTAACTCCCTCACCGTTGAACTTCATGTTTGATACAACCTATCAATACGAAGGGCGTTTAATGGTGAACGCATAGGAAAAAACCGTTCGTCAATCGGAGTTCGTTTGACCCTCCAATTGATCACTCAAAGTTCAGCCCACGGCTAGTTTTTCGCAAAAACGAGCCGTCAAAATTCTGCACACGTCTATGGTTCTGCACCCTAAGGTGGGGCCCAGCTTGTGGGCCCCACCAGCCCAAAATCAGGCTGACTGGGCGCCTGCCTAGACCTTGGCACGGGCGCCCAGGTTTGGCGCGGGGGCCCAGGCGCCCAGCCGGGCGCCTGGGCCGGGCGCCCAAGGCGCCCGGCCCAGCGCGCCTGGGCTGCCAGGCGCCCAAGGCGCCTAGGCTCCCAGGCGCCCAGGGCGCCTGGGCGCAGGCCCAGGCGCCCTGCGCCTAGGCCTGTGCCCAGGTGCCTGGCCCTGGTACCCTGGCTCAGCCAGGTCTGGCCAGGCTACCCAGGCCAGACTTGGTCTGGTCTGGGTCAGCCTGGTCTGACCCTGTCTGATCTGATGGGCTGTTTTGTGCATATTTTGGGCATCTGGTGTCCGATTTGGATGCCGTTCGAACCTGGGTCTAGACCTGGACATTCCCGTCTTACCCGTAAACTCTTCCTTGCATTTGTATCATTAAATATTGTTTTAAACTATTTAAAACACATTTAATCTATTTTGCATCATATGCAATTTAGTCCATATCTAGGCTTAAATTATCATTTGCATCAAATACAAATGATCTGAGGGCATATTCCTCTACATCTCCCACTTGCACTCAGAAACATTTATCCTGAATGCATGAGATGATTGCAAACATCTTTTGCAATATTTTATCCCTTGCATCAAATGCAAATAATTCTCCCTAACTAATTTCTACCTATTACTAGACGAAGATCGCACTCTGTGTGAGACCCTACAGCCTGACCCTTACAACAGGTTGGCTCGAAGCCCTATACGGCAGTGACCACGAGCAGTGGTTGTCGTCCCTGCTTCAGGAATCATCATTATGTGGTGGACTCATTGACATGAGTATTGTCGGGACCACCCTGACTGTTTCCGTGATGAATTCCGCAGTTATAGTCTCTTCGTCTAAACTATGTCGTATAGATCAAGTCTAGGGTACGGTCAACCTGTCAACCCCAATAACTTGACTCCGGTTAGTTTCTATCGATCTTTTAGTCAAAAATGTTGGACTTCTTCCAACATACTTTGGCCAGAGTTTTTACTAAAGACCGAACTAACCCTACGACACTAACTCCCATTGACCGGGAGAGACGAATCCTCTCTTGGTCATTACTCTCCTCATACGCTTCAAGTGTCACCCAATCAAAGACCTTTTGACAGGCCTTGCCTCGAAGCTAGGTCATTTGATCTAAGTTGCACCGTTCACGCACAGGTTCGTCAAAATGACCTCAAGTCAAAAGACCAACTAGCCTATCATTACTCAGAGTCATCATTGACAGATTGGTCAATATAACCATATGATAACTCTTGTGGATCGTTCAGTGAACTCATTCTCTAATGAGCACCTGTGTCTCGTCTACGACTTCGCCAAGTCAAGCGATCATGAGATCATCGCCACCGCTAAACGGTGAAGACCAAGACACAATGGTCTATCCGATGTTTCGATATCCTTGTCTCGAAACATCTACGACCACGAACCCTTTTAGACTTATGATATAGACGGTCAAACATTTCTCCATGATCGAGATACTCATCTCTATACATGTTTGACCTTGCATAAAGTCTCAGGACTTTACCTAAGTTAATATCTAATGTTAACTATATTATAATATAACTTAGATAAATTGTTACCAAACAGCTTACTGTTATTTCGAACAAGATGTTTGTGCTATTCACACATGAAGATAGATATCCTCGAGGGTATCATCTTTCAACATCTCCCACTTGCACTCAGGCCCATTTATCTCGGTATCTAATACCGTTTTTACACATAAGTTTTCCCGACTTCATGTGGTAGAGCCTTCATGAGTGGATCTGCTAAAACCGTCTACACTATAGACTTAAGGGATTTCTATGTTCATGTTAGACCAACCAGTTAAATATCATTCAAATAATTCACTTGGTCTTTCGAAATCCATAATATTTTATTTCCTTGGATCTTATCCAGTTCATCGTACCTTACGATAATCATTTAAATTTGTTAATGGTCATTTCAAATGGCTCATATCTATTTCTGATAAAGTATCAAACTTTTTGATTACTTTGTCAAAATATACGTTCCATTTCTTTGATGCCTCGCATGTAGTTTATACGCTCCCACTGACTATGAAAACTATCTGGCTAATTCATATAAGTTGGTCCGTCTAAATCATATTTAGAAAAACGAACTTATAAGTGAATGCTCCAATTTTCATGGTCAACTCAAGCGTTTACATAGAGTTTGGTCCGAGTAGATTCGTACACATCTGCTGGCGAGACGGTTTCAACATAATCCGTTTATAGGAATTAGGATGAAAACCGTTTTCGACCAACATGATTGTACTTCACTATTTTCTTTTTGCTCCTAATCTTTCAACTTAAAGATTTACTTGTAGAAAGTGAGGAAACATTTTCCTTGGATACGTAAACTAAATTCCAAAATTTGTTTACGCACACAGACCTATTCTGATTGCATCAAGTTTTAAATCGGAGTTACTACTCCGAATTTCATCCCGGAAGTTGACTAAGTCATCATCAGTTATGATGTTTAACTCAACAATTCGTCTCACGAGATTCGAGTAATTTTACAACTTCCTTATGATTGATTTAATGAATATCTTATTGATAATGTCCTCACAGAACATTATCAAAACCTAGGCATTACTTTCTAGGACTTAACCCAGAGGGAGGACTTAACTCAGAGTCACTTGCTATGGATCGTACCAAGTCTAACTCAGTGTGATTCATACTTTTAACACACGGATGTGTTCCGTGTGTTAACAGACTTGACCTGAGAGAAAATCACATTTTCTTTTAATTACGCAAGATTTTATGTAGCTAAGTATTTGACCATTCGATCTAATCGAATCAGTTTAAATACTTTAGTCATTTCGTTCTTTATTTTATCAGACTTGTGTTTCATCTAGAACACGTGTCTTAATAAAATATACGAATAACTTATTTTGGTTAATCTAGACTCGGGTACATTAGTATGTACCAGACTGAGTTCGACAACTCATTCTCCCACTGTCTCACAGATGGGTTTCGGCCATTATATCTAAGAGGATAAGACTCACAAGTGTTCGCAGACTTCATAATACGAGAGGTCAGACCCCTCTTTATGTGACTTGTGAAGCTTAGTCTCTCGATACGGCCTAGTCTATTTAGCCATACAAGTTTGCTACTATCGTGTGTATTTATATATATTAACATTTAATATATATATATATTATCGTTATACATATTACTCATTGCTTCAGAAGTAATGTGACGACATTCGTCAAAATGTGTTAACCTTTTGTATAACAATAATTATGAAATCGTGACATCAGAATATGTCACATTTTCATTTCCTCCTCCTTATGCCTTTACTAATGATAAATTAAACTAACTTTCTCAATTGACTTTCCGGAGTGCCTTCTTCCTTTTCTAAATCACATTTAGATATTAAATAGACCAACATAAATAAATAGCTATGCAAGCATCTCATGTATCCAAACGCCTGAGAGTTGCAATCTTGAGTGTAACTCAAGAAGTTGCTTGTTTCAAGATCCGGTTGGGATACATAGACTTGCACCGCTCATGCACTCGTATTCGATTCAAACGGTTTGATCGAATTCTCGAACTTTGCGGATCAAAATTGTTTGTCCATACAACCTTGAGGGTAGCTCGACAAGTTATAGGGAGAAACATACTTCGAATATCCTATATGTTCAAGCTGCCTCATATAGAGACGAGTGACATGTTGCGTGAATTTATTTGTTGGACCCAGAACTTAATGAAATCATATTTCTTAAGTCTGTTCTTTAGAAGGTCATTTTAATGTCAACGAGAATATAGTTTTGATTCTATCAATTAGAATTTAGCTTGATATTCAATTAATCATCATATTTGACCAGTTAACTTATTCCATTAAAATATTATATTTCGATTCCTTCGGTAAACATAGTCTTGCCCTAGTTTAGCATATGTTCAATATTAAATATAGGTAGATTGGCATTCATCTATCTATATCCTCCCACTATTTTTACGATCGTTTCAAAGCTTAATAACGAACGATTTAATCGAATTAAAATATTTAAAATTTAGTGAAAGAGGGATCCAATCATCCTGAACCTCACAACCTTGAGGAGACTCAACAAGTTGATTGGTTCCATGATTGGTAGACTAACTCTTAGTCAATCACATCACATGTGACTCCCTATCGTTTTTTACCCACAGTCACTTATGATCTTGAGGAGACTCAACAAATCATAATGACTGGTCTAGTCAGACCCTTGATTTTGTGTCCAGATTTGACTTAGATCGATGCTCGAGGAGACCCGACGTATCGATTTGGGTCAAGTCTAGACTACATCACATGTATGTTGAAGTTTGTTCCTTAAAGATAAACATGTCATAGCTTGAGGAGACTCAACAACTATAATTGTCTTCTTTGAGTTACCAAGCTCCAAAATCAAGGAGGGATACTGATTAATCTTTAATAAGATTTATAACGCATTGACTAGATATAGTCCAGGGTGTCATACAATCATGATTCGCGACATTGCGGTCCAGCGGAACACAACCAGGGAATTAACTAAGCCAGGATCACTGCCCCTTGGACTAGCAAGGGTTGATCCAGAACTCTTAGCCAAACACATTGACTGGATCATGGTCCATTGAATGAAGCTTGTCACTTTTATATGTGTGCCATAGACTAAACAGCTTTTATTAACAACTAATTAATCCTATCAACTAGTTGCATCCTTAAATTCAAAATTTTAGGATTTGTTTAATAACTTTTATTAAGTCCTTATCAACTATAAGGTTCACGTGCTATCCTAATCGTTATTAGGATTTTAATAAATTTTATTAACAACGCTAAAAGCGAAGTCCTTTAATGAAAATTAATAATAACAATTAGAATTAAGAAACATTAAAGGGACTACCCTAATTAGGAATTAGGTCTTGAAGTGCTATTAATATTTTATTAAAACATAGCATGTCATTAAAATTTAAGTAATAAATTTTAATCATTTCTTAATGGCTAACTTAAAGGGGTGTCTTGTGTTATCAAATAAGGGACAAGATGAACTAGCCATTAAAATAAAGCTACACTAATTTATCGCATAAAGATAGTGCACAACTATTTAACAATTAAATAGACTAAGTTTATCGCATAAACAATTTTAGCATGCATACATAAATTTAACATTTAAATTTAAAATATGATTTTAAAAATATTTTATTTTTATCTCATAAAAAATTGTTTTTAAAATCACAAATTTGCATGCTACTTTAAAAAATTTATCGCATAAAAATTTTAACCTTTAAAATCAGTTTTAAAATATCTCATAAAATTAAAACATCATTTTAAAAAACTTTCATGCTTAAAATTTTATCACATAAAATTTTTAGGCACTTTAAACTTATTGCATAAATTTTAAAAGATTTAAAATTAGTTTTAAAAATTATCACATAACTTTTAAAACGTCATTAAAAAATTTCCATATTCAAAAATTTATCACATAGATTTTTAAACATCAAAAACATTTTTAAAATTTATCTCATAACTTTAAAAACATTTTTTAAAAGTATTTAAAAGCATTTCATGTGTTTAAAGAAATCACAGGCTAGATCGTTACGCAGACATACGCTCCGATACCACTGAAGGGAATTCTGGGACCCTTAGGGCACAAAAACTTTATGCCCGTCCTAAGTCGGACGGAACATAGACAGAAAAGCAGCAGAAAAATAATCATGTTAACTAATTAACATTCAACCCTAAGGTCCAAGACCCGAATCCAAGATCTATGCCGACTTGGGATGTGTCTGACCATCCCAAGAAGGATCTAGCCTACTGCGATTAAATTAAACTAATGCTTAATTAAACATATACCCGGAATCTCAGCCCTGGAGCAGGCGAGACGTTCCGCACCGTCTTTCGAGCTGCTCCCCGTCCCACGACGAGCTGCTCCTTGAACCGCTCCCCGAACCGCTCCTCGAACCGCTCCGCATCCCGAGGCGATCAATCCTGTGTCGCCGAGCTAACCACGCACCGAAGAAAGTTTCACGCGAGTGAAACCTCCGCCTAGATTTCGGATCTGAATCCGAACTCCTTTGCGGCTTTGCTAGAGCCCTCAGGAGCAAGGCAGAAATTTATAGGGAGAGGAGAAATATTAATGTAAGCCTAGATCCGAGCGTGCTCCAACATTTACGAGAGCCGCTCAGATCTAGAGCTTGAGACGATTTTAGAGGAAGGGGGCAGACCCCTATTTATATAGGCGGCTGACCCCTCCCCTCTACTCAATTTCCGATGTGGGACTAAAGTTGGAGTTAATTAATTCAATTTAGTTTGCCTTTCACAAAGGCTAAACTTCCGTGAATTTTAACTCCCTCACCGTTGAACTTCATGATTGATAAAACCTATCAATATGAAGGGCGTTCAATGGTGAACGCATAGGAAAAAACCGTTCGTCAATCGGAGCTTGTTTGACCCTCCAATTGATCACTCAAAGTTCAGCCCATGGCTAGTTTTTCGCAAAAACGAGCCGTCAAAACTCTGCACACGTCTAGGGTTCTGCATCCTAAGGTGGGGCCCAGCCTGTGGGCCCCACCAGCCCAAAATCAGGCTGACTGGTGCTTGCCCAGACCTGGGCACGGGCGCCCAGGTCTGCGCGGGCGCCCAGGCGCCAGATGGCGCCTGGCGCCAGGTGCCAGGCGCCCAGGCGGGCGCCTGGTCAGGGCGCCCAAGGCGCCCGGCGCAGGGCGCCTGGGCTGCCAGGCGCCCAGGGCGCCTGGGCTCCCAGGGCGCCTGGGCTCCCAGGCTCCCAGGGCGCCTGGGCGGCCCGCATGGGCGCAGGCCCAGGCGCCCTGCGCCTGGGCCTGTGCCCAGGTGCCTGGCCCTGGCACCCTGGCTCAGCCAGGTCTGGCCAGGCTGCCCAGGCCAGATTTGGTCTGGTCTGGGTCAGCCTAGTCTGACCCTGTCTGATCTGATGGGCTGTTTTGTGCATATTTTGGGCATCTGGTGTCCGATTTGGACGCTGTTCGAACCTGGGTCTAAACCGGGACATTCCCGTCTTACCCGTAAACTATTCCTTGCGTTTGTATCATTAAATATTGTTTTAAATTATTTAAAACACATTTAATCTATTTTGCATTATTTGCAATTTAGTCCATATCTAGGCTTAAATTATCATTTGCATCAAATACAAATGATCTGAGGGCATATTCCTCTACATCTGATTGATGGAAAGGGTGTTGAGGATTGGGAATTCGCCCAAGGCTGATGATCTTATTGTGGTCACTGGAGCTCCTCCGCGTCCCGAGTCCAAAGTGGCCCCTGAGAAGGGTAAATGTTTGCTTTTTGATGACTTAATCCACCAAAGGGGTCCTTCTGGAGCTGAGGGAACTTGCGTCCCTACGGCGGTTCTTGATGCGGTCTCTTCCATTGCTTATTCCACAGCTGAGAAGATCATAACAGAATGCCTCTCTTATACGTACGGGGTCCGGGTCCTATTTCTTGATGAAAGGATCTGCTTTCCTGGGGCTCGTGAGATCGGGGTATACACCGAGATGTTTTGGCTAGGGCTCTGTTTCCCTCTTTACCCCTTCATTGTCCAGGTTTTGACCTCCTTACGTGTATCCATGTGCCAGCTGACCTCATATTTGATCCCTTCTTTGGTTGGCTTCGTTGCAATTTGTCAATTGCACGGGTTGGGGCCGACCTTGTTGCTCTTCTTCTATTTCCATCGGGTCTGGCCTATCTCCTCGGGGACATGGCTTCATATCGCTGCTAGGAGAGGCATGAAATTCTTGCTGGGTTTGCCCCGATGGGTTGGCAATTGGAAGAACTAATTTGTCTTCGTCACCTTTTCTAGGAATGTCAAAATCATTACTTGATGGGGAAGTTCAGGCACCAAGGAGTTGGTGTTGACTCTTTCTGTGGCCAACCGAGCATCAGTCAATTTTTTGATTGCCTTTCCTAGTGAGGAGAGATTGGCATATGCCATGCTGGACAGTCTCCTCCTCCTTAAGAACGTCATGTGTTCTCCTAGTAAAGCCGATTTTCAGATTTCGTTCTTCTCCTTAGCTTACACTGATTCTCCTCTCTTCTGTAGGAATGGCTGGTCAGGAGTTCAACCACCCCTATGAAATGCACCAACTCATTCGACGGGGATTCCAGGGTTCTCAGGGACATCCCTATGGCCACGCATCGTGTCGCTTGGAGGAGGAGGGGCAACGGGCAGCCTAGGAACCGATCAGGACATTGAGGCCAGTGAAAGCCCACCCAATCGTAACTTTGAGAGTGGATCTTCTCGGGCCATGAAGCACATGTGCGCACTCTCACCCTTTTCACCCTCGGATTCACTTGAGGAATCTTCTCTTGAATCATTGAACATCCCAACAAGTCCTTTCTTCTTATCCTTCTTGAATTTGTCGGACTTGTGGTATTTTGGAGCTTTCCACTTTTCTTTATTTCTAAGCATTGGGCAAGACTTCTTGATGTGCCCTGGTTTGTTACACTTAAAACAAAGATACGATGTATTGTTAGTGGAATCAAAAAATTTTTTGGAAGGAAATTTACCTTTGCAAAAGAAGCGTTGGAACTTCTTCGCCATTCGAGCCATTTATTCCAAGTCCATTTCGTTCTCGGATTCTTCACTATCAGAGGATGAAGAAGTAGGCTTGAATGCTAACACTTTCGTCTTGGCCTCCGTTGGGTTCATCATTGCTCTAATCTTCATTCGGTTCTCTCTTCTTACGTCGTAAGACATGAGAGTACCGATGAGATTCACCACGGTGTAGTTCTTCATGTCATTGACATCCTCAATGGCAATTTCTCTTCTTTCCTATTTTGAGGTCATTCCCATGATTATCTTTCTCACCTTTTCTTGTTCAGTGTAGACTTGTCCAAGAGCTTCAAGCTCATTGGTGATGTTGGTAAAGCGTCCGTACATCATTGCAATGTTCTCATTATCCTGCATATGAAACATATCGAAATTTTGTATTGCAACATATAATTTAGACAACTTTACCTTATTTGTTCCCCCGTGGGTAACGACTAGATGGTTCCATATTTGATATGCACTCTTAAATGTGCATATCTTATTGAACTCATCCGGATCCAATGCACAATGAAGAGCGTTCATTGCCTTGGCATTGTTCACTTCGGTGGACTTCTCAGATGGAGTCCATTTGTCAAAATCCTCTTTGGAGGGTTCAACGTATTCCTTATGGAGGGTTCTCCAAAGAGAAGCACTCCTAAGAAACGTCTCCATCCGGCACTTCCAATAGTCGAAATTCGTGCCATTGAAACGCGGAGGACGAACCGTTGATTGTCCTTCGAAGACGGTGGATGCACCATCAAGATCGTGATTGTTGTATGAAGGAGGTGGAGGAACATTGTTGTTGTTGTTGGATGTCATAGCTATAAACCTTTGCTCTGATACCGATTGTAAGGAACATAGCTATGACGAAAACACTATAAGGGAGGTTGAATAGTGTGTATAAAATTTAAACGATAGTTATACCAATTTAAATTCCTAACCAACAATAAATGTGGAATTATAAATAAACACAAATTGAAACAATGCTAACACAAAGTATGTTTCAAGGGTTCGGATTACCAAGAGTCAACTCCCGACTTGTGCCCGGTAATACTACGTCCCTTCCACCCAGATACCTCCGGATACTGATGTTAGAACCTTAACTTGAGGTTTCCTTTAAACCCACTTGTAGCAACCCTACAAGTGAAATCGAAACACAATCGATGTCCTTGACTCCCACAACTTGGGATCAAGCAAACCACTCTCACAAACCGAGAGTTAAACTAATATCGAAAGATATGAAATAATGAAATAACAACACTTACAATCACCTATGCCTTGAAGTAGAACTTGAAGGAGCAAGTGTGTTGTGCGTTGAAGTCTTTTCCAGAAGAGAGAAAAGCCATTTCTCTTGGCAACACCAATTGCCTAGAGGATATCATCTAGGTTGGAGAGTAAGAGAGAATGAGATTGGAATTCTAGGGCTTTTAAATTTGAGAGCTTTGAAAAACTTGAATATGAAAGATAGGGGTTTTAAGAGATGATCAAGAAGATGAGTTAACCCCTCAATGGAACAGCAGAAGCTCTCTCTATAGGTTCCCCAAAACCCTCAAACAAAATCCCCAAAACCCCCTTTGAAATCCGTGGAGAAAAAGCCAACGGATAGAATTTACATACTCGACAGTCGACTGGTGAAGAAATCACAGTCGACTGCTGCACTGTATCAGAGGGTAGGTGAGAATTCAAATGGCAACTTACCACGTAGGACAATCGACTGATGAAGGAAAGACATGCACCTGTAAACCTAACAGTCGACTGAAAAACCTTCTACAATGTTGAGAGATGAATGCCATCGAGTCAATTTATCTATGTAAACATCTTGTTCATAAATGAAAGTATGCTTTCTGGTATCAATTATCTGAGTAATCCTCTTTTATATGTTGCTTGGATAATTTCCGTAGACTCAGAGTAAGGTTATACATGTTTCGAGATAGAGATCCCGATTATGAGAAATGTCTAACCATTAGAAGCTAGAGTCTTAAAGTGTTCGTGGTCAGAGATGCGTCGAGATAGGGATATCGGCACATCGAACAGACCATTGTGTCTTTGTCTTGTTGGTCGCATAATCATGCGACTTGGTGAAGTCGGAGACAAGACATTGGTGCTCATTAGAGAATGAGTCCACTGAACGACACAAACCAAGAGTTATCAAATGGATAAACATTAACTAACTGTCATTTATAACTCTTAGTGATGATAGGCAAGTTTGTCCTTAGGACTTGAGATCATTGTACGAAGCTGTGCATGAACAGTGTCGCTTAGATCTATGATCTAGCTTCGAGGCAAGGCATGCTGAAAGTTCTTAGGTTGGGTGACACTTGAAGCGTACGAGGTGAGTAATGATCAAGATTGGATTCGTCTCTTCTGTTAATGGGAAGTTCGTGTCGCAGGATCAATACGGATCTTGGTAAAACCTTGGCCAAGGTATGTTGTAGGATGTACAACATGAATGTACCAGAGACCGAAGGATACTGGCCAGTGATAGCTAGTAGGGTTGATGACCACTCCTTATTTTACACCTTTTTCCCGCATGTTTGCATGCCATTTAGATCGCCCAAATCATGTTTTTCACGATATATCGACGATATTGCGATGCTTTTCAGGATTTGTTTTTTTTGTCGCATTTCAGGTGATTTGGAGCGATTTGGAGTGATCTCAAGATACGCCTACTCCAGAGTGTCACTGACGACCTCCCCGAGGGGTATTTTGCTGTTGGAGAGGAGCGGAAGAAGAAAGAACGTCGCAGGAGCGACGAGGAGGCCAAAACAAGCTGTTTGGGCATTTTTGGTGTCCCACTCGGCCGAGTGAAGGAGTCGCTCGGCCGACCAGCGAGACACCGCTCGGCCGACCAGATCGGATACGCTCCATACGTGCACTCGGCCGAGCGACGGAAGCCACATCGGCCGAGTGACGAGATCCCGTCCGCCCGAGTGGCACCCAGACGACGCATGTCAAAAATCGCCAACTTACTGTTTTTCGTCTGCCTGAGCTTCAGAAGACCCACTCGGCTGAGTGGCAATTGCCGACCGCCAGAGTACCAAGAAGCCATCGGCCGAGTGACGACAACTCACTCGGCCGAGCGACTCCCGAAGTGAAGACCCCTGAAGGCCCCGACTTACTGGAAATTTACAGGGTTTCTCACTCGGCCGAGCGACTTTTGTCACTCGGCCGAGTGCGACGCACTGCCTGTAGCGAAAATTGCGGATTTCAGGCTGCGCAGGGGTATTTTGGTCACAGTTTTTGGACGATTTTGGGGGGTATTTAACCCCTGTTTTTACCCTAGTTTGGAGAGCTTTTTCTCTTAGATTTTTGCAGCTTTTTAGGTTAACTTTTAGCTTTATTCTTGTGATTGGAGAGGAGACAAAAGTTGGTTTTTGTTGAATTATTTTGAAGAACTCCATTGGTTTGCCTCTCTCTTCTCTAAAAATTCTATTTTTATTGCATATCTCAATATTGTGATGAATTCTCTTATTAATTGCATTGATTATTTTTGTGTTTGTGCTATGAATTGTGAGTAGTCTCCACGTCTTGGGGCGTGAGGATGAACCCTATAAGCCCAATTTCAGATTTGTGATGAATTGGTAGAAATTTTGCTAGAATTGCTATTAGAGATTAGATTGGGATCAATTTACTACGGATGGCTAGGTATTCATATCGATTGGGATTTGCAAGAGAATGGATCCCAATTTGATAGGAAACCCTAGAAATCCGAATTGGGTTGGAATCGAATCTCCGTAGTATCGGTTTGCAAGAGATTAGACCGATACTAGGGTTTCCAGTTGCAATTCCGTTCCAATACCCGTTTGTAAGAGATTGGACGGGTAGGAACTATCCCAACCTAGGTCGCGGCCCGAGTTTGCACGAGAGTGGGCTCGGGGCGCGATTGAACGATGATGTTGATCCTAATGCTAGCTTCCCTAGGCTAGGGTTTGCAAGAGATTGGACCCGAACCTAGGATAGCTATAGACCGGCAACAGCGCGAGAGCGTGAGCTAGGTTCTACATTCAGTTGCAACTAGTTCATCCAAATTTTATCCTAGCAACTTTGATACCAATGAACCACATTGACGGGATACGGTGAGTAGCGGGGATTCCCCATTCCCTAGACGTTCTTTGTTTGATTTGATATTTCCGTACTTTGTCTGACGATTGTGACAGGATCGCCAAAGGCAAATTTCTCTCTTCTTAATAGCCAGGTTGATTGGAGCAAGCACTTTCATTCGTCCTCCCTGTGTTCGATAACCCGCTCGCCGCTATACCGTGCGCTTGCGGTAAAACTACAACCGTTCTTTAGGTTACATTCTGGAGCGATCAAGTTTTTGGCGCCGTTGCCGGGGACTACATTTTGACGGTGTTCGGCATCGACCACTCGGTTATTTCTTCTTTCTTTACTTTCTTCTATATCTTGTTCTAACTCTGTTCGCAGCCCTATTTGCATATTCTCCCCGTATTTTGCATAAGATCTTAACAGGGAGAATGGAGGATGCAATGTCAACAATAGAGCTCAGTCAGGAAGATTATGACTCCTTCATAGACCTCCTTAAGGAGCTCGTCAATGAGGTCCATGCGACCGGAACTTTTGCGATCGATATCAAGGACCCCGACGAACAACTGTTTGCTAGTTTTGTGATGGACCAAATCTCCCCGGATGGGACTATCGGGGGCAATGTCAGAGTTGATGTTGTCGACGACAGATTATATTTCGAAGACGGCAGAACAGATGCCGAAGAACACTATACTCCCGAAGAATCCTTCGAGCAAACCGACATTCAGGGAGTTACACTCTATGACGCTCACTCTTGCTTTTATGAATCGTCTGATGTGTTTCTTGATTCCAGGCACGAACCAGAGCGGAGAGAAGGTTTTGACGATGCTAGCGTAGAATCGGAGGGACCCTATTTCGATGCCTCGTCCTCACTAAGTAGTGAGTCTGACTCCTCACAAGAGAGCGCACCACCTGAACATGAGCTAAACTCGGATGACAAGGAAGAAGCCAAGCTCATGCGAGCTGATGAAGTAGAAGGAGCAGCACCTCTTGGGGTAGAACTTAAACAATTACCTCCGAATCTAAGGTATGCTTTTTTGGGTAATAAATTAACTTTCCCGGTGATAGTAAACTCCCACCTCACGCAAGATCAACTTGAAAAACTCCTAGACGTTCTTAGGAGCCACAAGGATGTCCTTGGCTACACTATCTCCGATCTAAAAGGGATAAGCCCTAGGCTTTGCACACATAGGATCCATTTGGAAGATACCGACGCCACTTCCATAGAGCCTCAAAGGCGGTTAAACCTGAATATGAAGGAAGTGGTTAAAAAGGAAATCCTAAAATTGCTCGACGCCGGTATCATTTACCCCATCTCTGACAGTAGATGGGTTAGCCCCGTTCACGTCGTCCCCAAGAAAGGGGGGATGACAGTCATAAAAAATGAAAAAGGTGAGCCCATATCTACACGCACTGTCACGGGATGGAGAATGTGCATTGATTATAGGAAACTAAATAAAGCTACCCGAAAAGACCATTACCCATTGCCCTTCATTGATCAAATGCTTGAACGCCTAGCTAAGCATAAATACTTTTGCTATCTAGATGGGTATTCGGGATTCTTCCAAATTCCTTTACATGAAGATGACCAAGAAAAGACCACTTTCACTTGCCCTTATGGTACCTATGCCTACCGTAGGATGCCATTTGGTCTTTGTAATGCTCCCGCCACCTTTCAGAGGTGTATGACATCCATATTTTCCGATTACATTGAAAATATTATGGAAGTTTTTATGGATGATTTTTCGGTTTATGGAAGTGAGTTTGACTCTTGTTTGGCCAATCTTACTAAAGTCCTTAAAAGGTGCCAACAAAACAATCTCACTCTAAATTGGGAGAAATGTCACTTCATGGTCATGGAAGGTATAGTTCTCGGGCATCTTGTTTCCTCGAGAGGAATTGAGGTAGACAAAGCAAAGATTGAGGTAATCGAAAAACTTCCTCCTCCTATTAATGTCAAGGGCATTAGAGGCTTCCTTGGTCATGCGGGGTTTTACCGCCGCTTCATCAAGGATTTCGCCTCGATTGCCCGACCACTTACTTCCTTGCTCGCTAAAGATACTCCTTTTGTTTTTTCAGGGGAATGCTTGCAAGCCTTCAACACCTTGAAGGAAGCACTAGTTTCAGCGCCCATCATTCAACCACCGGATTGGAGCCTTCCCTTTGAGCTAATGTGTGATGCTAGCGACCAAGCCATTGGAGCGGTATTGGGACAAAGAAAAGATAGGAAGCTTCATGCGATATACTATGCGAGCAAGACATTGGATGACGCGCAGAAAAACTACACAACTACCGAAAAAGAGCTTCTAGCGGTCGTCTACTCCATAGAGAAGTTTCGCTCCTACCTCCTTGGTTCCAAGGTGATTGTCCACACCGACCATGCGGCGTTGAAGTATATCTTAAACAAGAAGGAGGCCAAACCTCGGTTGATAAGGTGGATACTCTTGTTGCAAGAATTCGACTTAGAGATCAGAGACAAGAAAGGTACAGACAATGTCGTGGCAGATCATTTATCTAGGCTCATTCGCGACAAGGAGGATGAGAGTTTGCCTATCGACGACACATTCGTGGATGAGAGGCTATATGCCATAAGGACCGGTGAAGTTCCTTGGTACGCGGACTTCGTCAACTACTTGGCTTGTGGAATTAAACCGCATGGGATGCCCACGCATCAAAAGAGGAGATTTCTGCATGAGGTCCGTAGCTATTTTTGGGAAGATCCATACCTTTTCAAGATATGCAAAGATAGTGTCATTCGTAGGTGTGTTTCTAAAGAGGAGGCAACGCCTATCATTCTGCATTGCCACGGTCTACCATGCGGAGGACATCATGCCGCCTCTAAAACAACCGCTAAGATCTTGCAGAGCGGATTCTTCTGGCCAACAATGTTTAGAGACACCCACGCTTTCGTAAAGGGGTGCGATAGATGCCAACGGACCGGGAATATCTCCAAACGCAATGAGATGCCAATGAGGCCCATCCAAGAAATTGAGCTTTTTGATTGTTGGGGAGTAGACTTCATGGGACCATTTCCGTCGAGTAATGGTAACAAATACATCCTATTGGCCGTTGACTATGTCTCCAAATGGGTGGAAGCAATCGCCACCCCTACTAATGATGCAAGGGTTGTCTCTAAGTTCTTCAAGCAGAATATCTTCCCGCGTTTCGGAGTGCCTCGCACCTTGATAAGCGACGGGGGGAGCCATTTCATAGAAAACAAGTTTGAAGCCATGCTAAAGAAGTACGGGGTAAACCATAGAGTTGGCATGGCATATCACCCCCAGACAAGCGGCCAAGTGGAAGTCTCAAATAGAGAGATCAAGCAAATTCTTGAGAAGACTGTGGATCGATCTAGAAAGGATTGGTCAATGAAGTTAAACGACGCTCTATGGGCATATCGAACGGCCTTTCGCACTCCCATCGGCACCACACCGTTCCGACTCGTTTATGGGAAAGCTTGCCACTTGCCGGTAGAATTGGAACACCGCGCATATTGGGCCATCAAGACCTTTAATTATGATTACAAAAGTACGGCGGTGAGGCGACTCTTAGACATCAACGAGCTTGATGAGATAAGAAGAGACGCCTACGAGAGCTCAAGAATTTATAAAGAAAGGACCAAGATTCTCCACGATGCCCGCATAACCGTCACAGACTTCAAGGTAGGAGACAAGGTCTTGCTCTATAATTCCCGGCTCTGACTATTTCCCGGTAAGTTGAGGTCACGTTGGTCCGGACCTTTCACCATCAAACACATAAAACCGGGAGGAGCTTTCGAGTTGGAAAGCAAGGACGGTTCCACATTCAAAGTAAATGGTCAGAGGCTCAAACACTATTCCGAGGGAGTCCCAACGGGCGAAACCAATAGACTATATTTGCTTAAGGGACGGCCGGATGATCTTTCGGACCTCCTTGATGAGGTAATTGAGGAGGCGATCCCCCACTCGATTGGCGCTCTATTCGATGAGGATTTCGAGGAAGGCCTGGATTTAGGCCGAGATGAGAAGATAGATGATTCCCCCGACCTCTCCGCTGAAAATGATGAAGGTGACGCTGATGTCGTAAGGATTCGAGAGCACTGCAAGCTCTCGAAATTAAAGTCTCCGAAGAAAGCTCCGCCGATACGGAAATCGGCGTCACCGGTTAAGCGGATGACCGGAGCAAACGCTAGCTTGGGGGAGCCTCCCCCCAACACTATTTGAGACGGGAGACCACCGAGGGAGAACACGCCGCCGTAACTTCCGAATCCAAGCGTTCTCCCCGGAAAGTTTGATGGGTGCATCTCATATGCACCAAACATCCCGCATTAATTGAAAATCATAGGGGGTCGAGCTCACGACCTTAAACGAGCGCTTGTCAGGAGGCAACCCGACGGTTATTGATTTATTTTCATTTTTCTTTTATTTTTGTTTTAGAAATTTTCAGTGTTTTGAGTCGTTCGCCCAAAAATCTTGTGATAACGGGTCCTATTTTTCCTGACAGGAGAGGAGAATGAGGTACCCATCATTAGGAGGATGCACAAGGCGACACGGAGCGCCCTAGGAAGGCGCTCGATGCTTAGGAGGAAGATGAAATCGACTGGAGGAAGAAAGACGGAGTTTAGAGCCCAAACGAAGACAAACAGCAGAAAACAAGGCTCACTCGGCCGAGTATACTAGTCACTCGGCCGAGCACACAAGTTCGTCTGACCGAGCCGCTCACGAACGAGGGAAGTCTGCTATACCCAACTCTCTGTTTATTTTCCTGATTTCAGTATAACTGCTACTCGGCCGAGTATATATATTCACTCGGCCGAGTAAAACTGATACGCTCCTAGGGCGAGTCTTGCTGAGTAGCTTGAGCCACTCGGCCGAATGGACTTACTCCACTCGGTCGAGGGTGGCACGGCCACTCGGCCGAATGGACTTACTCCACTCGGTCGAGGGTGGCACGGCCACTCGGCCGAAGCGTAGCAGGGAGTGATTTTTCGTTAAAGTTCACTCGGCCGAGCGACCTAGTCACTCGGCCGAGTCGTAACTTTTGTTATATAAAGGGCTGGGTCGGGCGCATTTTTCGAAACGTAAAATCCCGATCGCAGCGCCCCGACCCCTCAGCTCCCTCGCCTGAACCCTTCACCCACTCGCCCGACCGTCGCCCCGCCGCCGCTGCTCGGCCAGCCACCGCCGGCCGCGCCCCGCCGCACCTCGCCCGAGTCACCGCCGGCGGCCACCACTCCGGCCACCTCCGGTAAACCCCATTTTAGCCTATTTTCTCCTCTTTTGTGTGTTTTTCAAGGATCCATGCGTTAAACGAACCCCAAACCCAAATCGATTTCTATATCTATCTATTATACCCCTAATGCTCCATACGTTTTGAATATTACTCGCTGATATCTCCATTTCATGCGCAGGTTGTTTCTGGGAGCTTAGGGGAGCCCAGGGGAGCTTCCAGGGACTGATTCGGGCTACGTCGAGGCGTCGTCTTCGCACGCTTCCACATATTTGCACTCACGGCGTGTCGTGGTACACTCTTTCCTTTACTTTACGCATGCCGCACTTTTCACGCTTTTCGGTGCGCGCTCGGGGCCCATATGCCGCCCCGGACACGGCCGCGGTCGAGGAGAGCTCCCGCCAAGTGGAAGCGGTCGGATGATGCCGGCCCCTCCCACGAGTTGGAGGAATCTCCTCCGCCTTCTCCACCACACCCCGTTCACCCTGCAGGCCCCACACACCCCGCACAGCCTGCAGAGCCCGCACAGCCCATACACCCCGCACATCCGCTCCCTGCCGCTCCACAGCCACCACCGCCGGCTCCACTTATCGGGCCACTGGGGATCACGTTCCGGAACGACACACACCGCGTCGCTTTCGAGCGTATCTCCCAGCGCTTGATCGTACCCTCCAGGTTTGCACACCTTGCCGACCTAGGACGCCTGGGGGTACTAAAGGGGATGCTCACGTTGTACGACAACGTGGGCTGGCGAGATTTCTTTCAGGTGTCGGCGGACACGTTTATCCGCCCGACACTTGAGGTACTTAGTTCGATCACCCGGACCGACGAGGGATGCTCGTTTCGGTTCATGGACCGGGAGTGCCAGGTCACTCTCGGTATGATGAGAGCCTTCTTCTCGTGGCCCGATGTCCCCGGGGCCGATCGAGGTTACGCCCCCACCCATATCCCCTCACCTTCCTTCGACGCCGGTGCCTTCTGGGCCCGGATTACGGGTCTTCACGCCGCCTTTGACCCTAGTAGGGCCAAGGCCTCGGCCATTGTCCATCCCTGCCTCCGTATAGCTCAGCGCCTTATGGAGACGACCTTTTTGGCCAGATATGAGCCGGGTACGATGTCCACGCCAGAGCTCTACATGCTCTACGCGATGACACGGCCCAGAGCTCTATCTAGGGAGGGCGATGAGCTGGTCCCCGCCGTCGTGATTGATGTCGCGGCTTGGTTTTTGGACCGCATCATTGTATCGGTGGGCGCTCGCTCATCGATATGCTGCGGCGGCCTGATCACCTTGCTCGCTCTTATGACCAGCAAGGACTTCCCTGACGACTTGCGACGAGCACCGGGCCCCACTTCTCTGTCGATTGATGTTATGGCCCGGATGAAGATGCTTCATCCGCACGGTGAGCGACACTGGGTCTGGCTGCACGGCCCTTACGGTGCCGATTACATGATTCTTCCGAGCCCAGCTCGGACTCAGATTGCACCGGCCCATGTGGACTGGCTCCCTGCGATGGATGTTCTGATCCCAGCCACTTACGTGCTCGAGGCCGAGGAGGCCGAGCAGGCCCACGCTGCCCATGCTGCCCTCGCAGACCCTGTTGCACCTGCCGAGCCTGCTGCCCCTGTTGACCCCGTGGCCCCTCAGCCTATTCCTGATATTCCTGCCGCCCCCGACACCTCTGTCCACACTGCTGTCGGTGTCGGGAGTACCTTAGCTGAGCCCACTTCCACTGCTTCCACGCCTGTCACCACCACCACTGGCCCTCTGTCTGCCGAGCCCGTTTCCTCTGCCCCACCCGAGCGCCCGCCGACCATAGTTGAGTACGGAGAGCCCTCTTTTGCCCCTGCCGTAGAGACCGTAGTCCCCACCTCTGTCTCCACTGTCGCTGTATTTTCCGAGAGTGTCGTGGCGTCTGTCCACACTTCTGTGCCACCGACCTCTCTGGCCGCCTCGCCGCCACTTTTGTATTCTTCTTTCGCTGCTGCTGCCTCCACTTCTCACCGTCCTGCCCAGCCTCGCACTGAGGCCAGGCCCCCACTTGCGAGTGCAGCTCCTTTTGTTCCCTTGCCTGCTGAGCCCGTCACCTACGCCACCAGAGTACGCCAGCCCCGACCTGCACAGCCCCGACCGGTGCGCCCCTCTGCACCACCTCCCCCTGACACTGTACTTCCGAGCATTCGTGCTTTCGAGGGGGCGGTGAGTGGCCTTTGAGGCGACCTTCGAACCTTGTCCGCCACCGTCACTGTGATGGCTGGCCGCTTTGACCTGCTCCCGCACATTCACTACTGTCTTACCCAGGTCCTGGAGCGTCTCCCACGCGTACCCCCGCCCACCCAGCAGGTTCCCACCCCGACTTCCACACACACTCAGCCTGCTACCACTTCCACACCCACACCCGCTCAGCAGCCTGCACCACCACCACCGCCACCTCCGCCTCATGACGGAGACGTCGCAGCACCACCTTCTTAGGCACCCTTGATGCCATCGATTATTTTTGACGTTATGCTGCCCGTTTCTGCTGGGTCCTGATGCTTTTGCCCCCCCTCCCCTCACTTATTTTGGGATTCTCATTCTGATCGTATCTTTATATATCTTTTTTGGGAGAGAGGGAGTGTTTTTGGTGCCACACCTATATATCTGTATCACTCCTTCATTTGCTTGCATCATGTCCGCATCATATTTTTCGTTTCATTATTTTTCCTTTTTTTTCTTTTCCCCTTCCATCATGCATGCATCCTCACTTACCCCTCACATTACTTGTCTCTCGGTGTGCCACGCTTTGCACATTGAGGACACTGTGCCATTTAGCTTGGGGGAGTGAGTTCTCACGTTCCTTTTGATTTACCACCTTTATTTTTAGTTTTTCACGCCATTTTCCGCTTTTGCATTTATTTTCATCACTTTTCCTTTATTTTACCATGCATCACGTTTTTCTTATTTTTTTTTCTGTGTGCCGCATTGTAAATAGTTCCATTTTCCCCTTTATCTTTATTTTCTTTTTCATCTCATGCCAGAGATGACTTTTCTATGATGATGATAACGTGGAGTTAGCTTCCTCTATATGCATGCTATATTTGTCATGTCCTAGATTTTATTTCTGATACCATATGCTATGACTTGCCTTGCATCTAGAGATAGTAACCCACACTTTTTCCACATGAAAATGGATGAAATTTTATTATTAGCTTAGTCTGAATATTCATATGTATGCTATCGCAGAAAACACACCAAGATTCACGCATTGAATGCCTATATCTGGAGTACCGATTTCTTTTCCTATGTCACTTCTATATGCATGATTTGTACATTTCACTTCAGGATGATTGAATGATGTTAGCTATGATAAATCTGGATTAGTTAGCTTTTTTGTGATCGAAACTGAGTAGATTAGATTACCCTGCTGAAGTTGTCGTGCATGTCTTATAGAGTGAACCGAGAGATATATTTATTTCTTTCTCCACAAATCTTGAACATCATTTCTCTACTTTTAAAATCATTGGTGAATCTCCCCTTAGCGATTCTATTATATGGCATTTCCCCCGCTATTAATTCCTAGCTCCAAATTTCCCGAATTCAAAAAAAAAGAGAAAATATTCTTGTATACCATTATCTCTCTTTGAGTTGGGATCATTGTGTATATATGCTATATCAAAAAAAAAGAAAAAGAAAAAGAAAAGAGGAAAAATCCTCAATAAAAGATCCCATCTCACTTTCTCTCTTTCTTCTCTCTTTTCGTGTTCATTTTCATTACTTTTGGAGCTTTATAAAAATGGGGATGTGAATATTTTTTATGCCACCATGCTTATAGATAAGCTTGGGGGAGGGAATCCAATGATGTGTGAGAGAGTGACTACTTGACGTTGCACGACAACCTAGGCTAAGTAATATTCTATACTCGGTGAGATTATTTTTAGCTTTACGAAGTCCAGAAATCTAAGCCTAGCACTCATATCATGAAATCCACACTTTTCTATTCTCTCTATTCTATTGTGTGATACTCTTATACTCCTCATAGAAAGCATTCAATTGAAAAGTGTGTGATCTGCGATTTGTATACCTCTTTAGATGATTCAGACGATGTTAATTCTAAAATTATTCCGTTTTTCATGATTATATCATTGTTCGTGGGTTTTCTATTTCTATTTGCACTATTATACTATGATATCAAAATAAAACTCTTTGACATGTATTTTTCATTCGGAGCATGCTATATGAGTGAGTGAAACGCACGTCCTGAGAAAATGATCTAGCAGTTTCCCTCTTCGCTTCTTTCTTTCTTCTTTATTTTTATTTCGTTTTTCATTCTTCTCCGTTTTTCATTTTTCATTTTTCGCCATTTTCGTTTTCCGAATCCACCGGGTTCACCTTTTACTTATCTTCCTCGAGGACGAGTAAGAGGTAAGCTTGGGGGATTTTGATCACTCCTTATTTTACACCTTTTTCCCGCATGTTTACATGCCATTTAGATCGCCCAAATCATGTTTTTCACGATATATCGACGATATTGCGATGCTTTTCACGATTTGTTGTTTTTGTCGCATTTCAGGTGATTTGGAGCGATTTGGAGTGATCTCGAGATACGCCTATCCAGAGTGTCACCGACGACCTCCCCGAGGGGTATTTTGCTGTTGGAGAGGAGCGGAAGAAGAAAGAACGTTGCAGGAGCGACGAGGAGGCCAAAACAAGCTGTTTGGGCATTTTTGGTGTCCCACTCGGCCGAGTGAAGGAGTCGCTCGGCCGACCAGCGAGACACCGCTCGGCCGACCAGATCGGATACGCTCCATACGTGCACTCGGCCGAGCGACGGAAGCCACATCGGCCGAGTGACGAGATCCCGTCCGCCCGAGTGGCACCCAGACGACGCATGTCAAAAATCGCCAACTTACTGTTTTTAGTCTGCCTGAGCTTCAGAAGACCCACTCGGCCGAGTGACAATTGCCGACCGCCAGAGTACCAAGAAGCCATCGGCCGAGTGACGACAACTCACTCGGCCGAGCGACTCCCGAAGTGAAGACCCCTGAAGGCCCCGACTTACTGGAAATTTACAGGGTTTCTCACTCGGCTGAGCGACTTTTGTCACTCGGCCGAGTGCGACGCGCTGCCTGTAGCGAAAATTGCGGATTTCAGGCTGCGCAGGGGTATTTTGGTCACAGTTTTTGGACGATTTTGGGGGTATTTAACCCCTGTTTTTACCCTAGTTTGGAGAGCTTTTTCTCTTAGATTTTTGCAGCTTTTTAGGTTAACTTTTAGCTTTATTCTTGTGATTGGAGAGGAGACAAAAGTTGGTTTTTGTTGAATTATTTTGAAGAACTCCATTGGTTTGCCTCTCTCTTCTCTAAAAATTCTATTTTTATTGCATATCTCAATATTGTGATGAATTCTCTTATTAATTGCATTGATTATTTTTGTGTTTGTGCTATGAATTGTGAGTAGTCTCCACGTCTTGGGGCGTGGGGATGAACCCTACAAGCCCAATTTCAGATTTGTGATGAATTGGTAGAAATTTTGCTAGAATTGCTATTAGGGATTAGATTGGGATCAATTTACTACGGATGGCTAGGTATTCATATCGATTGGGATTTGCAAGAGATTGGATCCTAATTCGATAGGAAACCCTAGAAATCCGAATTGGGTTGGAATCGAATCTCCGTAGTATCGGTTTGCAAGAGATTGGACCGATACTAGGGTTTCCGGTTGCAATTCTGTTCTAATACCCGTTTGCAAGAGATTGGACGGGTAGGAACTATCCCGACCTAGGTCGCGGCCCGAGTTTGCACGAGAGTGGGCTCGGGGCGCGATTGAATGATGATGTTGATCCTAATGCTAGCTTCCCTAGGCTAGGGTTTGCAAGAGATTGGACCCGAACCTAGGATAGCTATAGACCGGCAACAGCGCGAGAGCGTGAGCTAGGTTCTACATTCAGTTGCAACTAGTTCATCCAAATTTTATCCTAGCAACTTTGATACCAATGAACCACATTGACGGGATACGGTGAGTAGCGGGGATTCCCCATTCCCTAGACGTTCTTTGTTTGATTTGATATTTCCGTACTTTGTCTGACGATTGTGACAGGATCGCCAAAGGCAAATTTCTCTCTTCTTAATAGCCAGGTTGATTGGAGCAAGCACTTTCATTCGTCCTCCCTGTGTTCGATAACCCGCTCGCCGCTATACCGTGCGCTTGCGGTAAAACTACAACCGTTCTTTAGGTTACATTCCGGAGCGATCAGTTGACAGCGTTCTATACCCTAGGCTACGCAAGTGACATAGTCAAGACGAAGGGACTAAAACTGCGGCATTCATCACGGACACAGTCAGAGTGATCCCGATGACACTTTGTCGACGAAGTCAATCATGTAATTATGATGCTGAAACATGGACGACACCTGCTGCTCGTGGTTACTGTCATCTAGGGACTTCGAGTTCCAACCAGTAGTAGGGTCAGGCTGTAGGGTCTCACACCGAGTAGTATTCACGTCGTAGTAATATGAAGATCGTTAAAGAGGAATGCATTCGATGCAATGGAATGATTAAACTCACAAGTCAGTTGTGAGATGAAAAGCTAAAGAGTTTAGCATTTGGGACATATTAATACTTGGTATTATATTGACTTAGACCCATGGAAACAAAGGGGACTTCCTGAGAAATCCACAGGAAGAAACCACGTCCAAATCGGAGCTCTAATGAGCCCAGAAACGCAAAAACAGCTGAGGAAAGGCCCTTATTGGGCTTGCAGGTCTGACTCGCACCTGGCGGGTCAGACCTGCCAGAAAATAGCGGGTTTTTGCGGTTTTTTGCGAAAACGAGATTTGGAGTCTATTTTTGACAATTGAGTGGTCAAATGAAATCGGAATTAGATTCAGTTTTTCCCTATGCGATCATTGTCTCGAGATCTTCGATTTGATAGGTTGTTTGAAAGTCAAAACTCAGAAATGGATTTATTGTGGATTTTAGAAGTTTGGACTTCTTATGAAATCAACCCCATTACGCCATATTATTGTTCCACATTGCTCGTGGTAAGAGGGGAGGGGCCGGCTCCCTATATAAATAGAGGTTAGCCCTCCTCATTGAAACCTGCACCAAGTCTACAATTTGTGAAGCTCCTGATTTTTGAGCACGCACGATCTAGACTTAAATAATTCTTCCTCTTTAGTTCTTTCTATCCTCCAGTCAGGTCCTAGTAAGACTACGAGGAGGTTTGGATCTGATCCAGAAATCTCTGGCGTGGGTCTGCTCAAGTGAAACTTTCTTCGGCAAGTGATCAGCTCGGAGGTGCGGTGCGGCTCAGGAGGCGGTTCAGCTTAAGGGGAGGCCGGTGCGGTTCGAAAAGCGGCTCAGCTCGAGGGGCGGTGCGAGCAGTCGGTGCGGTACATCTTGCATGTACCAAGGCAAGATTCCGGGTGAGTCCTTTTATTATGCCTTTCATATTTTGCAATAGTTAGACCTTTCTCGGGTTGGTCAGACCCAAACCGAGTCAGTAGATAATCCTGGCTAGGGAGCATGTTTTCTTAGGGTAGCTTTTATTAAAAGTGTTTAATAATATTTTTCCGCTGCTTCTTTTATATTTTTGTTCGTCTGACTTAGGACGGTCTAGAATATATGCCCTAAGGGACCTTGAAAATCCCAACATTGGTATCAGAGCCATGTCTACTTTGTTCTAATGCTGCAATGAATATGATATGCATGTTAATTATGTGATAATTAAAACCTTTAAATCATATGATGATCTTAAGAAGTTTAATGGTTTAATTTTCTTGCTTATTTGATAATCAAAAATTTAAATACCTTGTTAGGTTAGCCATTAAAAATCTTCTAATCATTATAACATAATTTTTAGATCTTTTCTGCTATCTATTAAAAATTTGTTTTAATGCCTAATGGACGATTAGGGTAGCGGCATATTGACTCAAATCCTTATAGTTGATAAGGACCTAATAAAAGTCATTAAACAAATCCATAAAATTCTGAATTTTAGGGATCCACTAGTTGATAAGGATTAACTAGTATTCATAAAAGTCATTAGTTGATAGTTACGCATATAAATGACTAGCAACCTTCAATGGACCATGATACTGGTCACTGTGCTTGGGTAAGTTTGATGGGTCACCCTAGCTTGACTAGGGGTAAGTGACCCTGGTTTAGTCAATTCCATGGCCATGTCCGCTGGACTGCAAGGATGCGAATCATTATTATGTAACGCCGTCAACTATATCTAGTCAAATACGTTAATAAATATTTTACAAGATAAAATCGTAGCCCTCCTTACTTTTGGAATTTGGAAACCGGGAATTCATGTTATTGTTGTTGAGTCAACTCAAGCTGTAACATGATTTTTCTTTGGAATCCAATTCCATCCAACATATGATGTAGTTCAACTTAACCCAACCCGTCACGTCGTGAACATTACTGAGCACCGGTGTAAGTTAGGATTGAACAAGAAAGTAAGGGTCAGACTAGACTAGTCATTATGACTTGTTGAGTCAACTCAAGGTCATAAGTGATTAGGGGTAAAAACAGATAAGGGAATCACATACGATGTGATTGATGAAGAGTCATCTACCGATCACATAATCAAGCAACTTGTTGAGTCAACTCAAGGTTGTGAGACTCAGGGTGATTGGATCACTTTTCCACTAAATTTTATTAAAATTCGTTCATTATTATGGCTTTAAAATGTTCGCCAAAATAGTGGGAGAATATAATTGGATAAAACACAATCTTATTATATTTAAAAATTTTGAACACATGCTAATGTTAGGAGTTCTATTCTTTGCAGCATGACGAGTAAAATTAAATATATCCAAGATAAAAAAGAATCAACTGGTTATAATAATAACGACTGGGTAAGAGACGTAAAGAATATACGGGGGCACATGGAGAAAAGGCATGCTAATACACTAACATCTGTAATGGTTATGCAAAGTTTAGTTCTTTCCGTAACTTCTAATGCATGGGTATTAGATACCGGTGCATACTCTCACATCTGTAACCAGTTATAGGGAATGAGAATTAATAGAAGACTCGAAAAGAATGAGGTCGTTTTCCAAGTCGGTAACACAGCAAATGTTGTTGTAGCCGTGGGAGATGTCATACACACATTGGCTACTGGAGCTAAATTGCTTCTGAAGCAATGTTACTATATCCCAAATTTCCTATGCAATATTATCCGTCTCGGCTTTGGCTAAAGAAGGTTATAATATTACTATCAACGAAAATATTACGAACATTTTCTTTGATAGTAAGTTGCTAGGTTTCGGGACTCTCAAATGGGGGAAAAACTTTGTGTAAGGACATTGTATTAAATGTTAATACACGAAAACGTAAGGAATCGGGTTATAATGAAACCTATCTTTGGCACTGTAGACTAGGCACATCGGAGAGAAGAACTTAGCAAGTTACATAAAGAGGGGTCTTTAGACCTCTCGAATTATAAGTCATACGACACTTGCGAGTCTTGTCTCAAAGGTAAGATGGCCAAAAATCCTTTTGTAAGACAAGGGGAGAGAGTTGATGAACTCTTGGGTCTAGTACATTCTGATGTATGTGGACCCATGTCTACATTAGCCAAAGAGGATATTCATATTTCGTTACGTTTACTGATGATCACTCTAGGTTTGGACATGTGTTCTTAATGCAAGTCCGAAACGTTTGAGCGATTCAAAGAGTACCGTAACGAAGTTGAAAAACAAACTGGCAAAAGTATTAAAATTCTTCGATCTGATTGAGGGGGAGAATACTTGAGCCAAGAATTCCTTACGTATTTAAAAGAGAATGGGATTCTCTCTCAGGTCACACCTCCTTATACACCTCAGCATAACGGCGTATCAGAGAGAAGGAATCACACTTTGTTGGACATGGTGTAATCCATGATAAGTGATACTGAGTTGCCCACCTCCCTCTGGGGATATGATCTAGAGACTGTTGCATATATTCTTAACAGAGTTCCGTCAAAATCTGTGCCGACAACTCCATATCAGATATGGAGTGGCAATAAACTCCACATTAACTATTTAAAGGTATGGGGTTGTCCTGCATATGTCAAGAGGCATAATCCAGACAAACTGGAAGATAGATCTGTCTTGTGTAAATTCATTGTGTATCAAAAACATTATTCAGGGTACACCTTCTACCATCCGAAGACACAAAAGATTGTTGTCTCCAAACATGCCTTCTTTTTAGAAAAGGAATTCCTTACGAAGGAACTGCTTGAACGCGTCTCAAGAATGTGATGCTTGAGCGCTACTCCCAAGTGTAGGAGGACGTCAAGTAATAAATTTATAACCTTTGAGACCGGGTCAGATCATGGGGACAAGTCGCTTTTCAATCACAAATTCAATTAATAAAGGAGAGATAACGGCGAAGCTACAACCAACTAAGCTAATGGTGGAAATGTGTGTGAAAATGTGTGTGAACCCATCTACCAAATCAACAGCCTAGGGTGGAAGTATCGGGGAGGAAAATAGGCGAGGAAGCTTGTGTGGTGTGTGGGGATGTGGTTGTTAAGCATATGGGTTCAATCCGAGGATAACTCAATTGTCTTTTCGGCTAAGAAAAGCGCAATCGGTGGATGTGGCATTTTATCAAACACTTGGTGTGCAATGAAAGTAGTGTATGTAAATTCGAGATAATAAACATCCAAGCATGCATGAGTGGTACCACTAGGCAAACTCCACTCTAGGAATACCCACTAGGGTTCATAATTCAAAGTATATCTCAACAATCTAACACATAATCATTAAAACATGCAAGATTGAAATACCAAAGCCCAACAACCAAATATCACCACACAACACACAAGAGATAGATCTAGCTACTCATAACAATAAAAGAAAGATTTTTACTTCTAAAAACATCATCCAATATGTTACAAATATCCAAATCCAAATACACAAAGAAGGGGAAAGAATTCACCAAGATATCTCTAAGGAAAACAAAAGCCCCACCCAAGTGCTCCTCGAAGCTTTCTTGCTCCTCTCCAATGGCCTCTAACCCTAAGAATGAAGAAGAAGGAGAGTGGAATGAGGGGAATAAAGGGGAGGAAAGCCCAAGAAATAACTCAGAATTTCGGGTCTGAAAACAGCCCAAACGGGTCGGACCCGCGCCCAAACCCGCAACTAATGCCCAAATCTGCAGAAATTTTCAGCACTGTCACCCTGTCTTGCGAAAATTCTAGAAAAATCATCCGACCCCAGATTGACATGTTCCAGGTGGCGATGGAACCTTAACAAAGTGTACTATAACAAAAAATATCACTAGGCCGAATTATACACTGGAACGATAGCAGAACTCTTCACAAGAGGGTCAAATCTGCAGAAATTTTCAGCACCGTCACCCTGTCTTGCGAAAATTCTAGAAAAATCATCCGACCTCGAAATGACGTGTTCCAGGCGGCGATGGAACTGTAACAAAGTGTACAACAACAAAAAATATCACTAGGCCGGAATATACACTGGAATGATAGCAGAATTCTGCGCAAGAGGGAAAAAGCAGACTTTCTAGCCCAGAAATTTTCAGCACCGTCACATGTCTTCCAAAAAATGCAGTAAATTGCTCCGACCTCCAAAAATTCTGGAAAAATATGCATTGGAATCGGAACTTCACGAAATTCAACTGAAAAATAATAGGAGACCAAGATGAAGATGCTAATAAGGTGTAAAAATTATGTTTTAAGCATATAAAAACGGTAAGCTCCAATATTAAGTGATATCATCAAAATACGCGTATCGGAGCCAAAATGAACACAAATTATGCACAAAATACTATCTAATGAGGGGTAAAATATGAACCCTAATCAGGAACCTGTTGGTAAGGTGGTAGATTTGGACGAATGTTCAGAAGGAGAATTAACACAATAACATGTGTCGGAACCAGTGGGAGAATCAGAGCTTGATGTTTCCCAACCAGTCGTTAGGAGGTCTGATAGGAATCCTCGAGCCCCTGATAGGTACTATGGTTTTCTCGTAGACGGAGGGGTTGAGGATGGCGTCATATTAGATGATGATCCTATTAGCTTCCAAGATGCCATTAAGAGTAGGGACTCTGACAAGTGGCTAGATGCAATGAGATCCGAAATGGAATCCATGCACGTAAATGAGGTATGGACCTTAGAGAACGTACCCAAAGGAAGTGTTCCCATTGGCTGCAAATGGATCTTCAAGAAGAAGATTGGTGCAGATGGAAACATACAAGGCTAGGCTAAATGCGAAAGGTTATCGTCAGATTCTAGGAATAGATTATGACGAGACTTTCTCACCAGTTGCCATGCACAAGTCTATCTGGATTGTACTCGCTATTGCTGCCCACTATAACTACGAAATCTGGCAAATGGATGTAAAGACTGCTTTTCTAAATGGTGATTTAGATGAGCAGATTTACATGACTCAGCCAGAAGGTTTCCAAGTCAGTGGGAGTGAAGGAAAAGCGTGTAGGCTGCATAGGTCCATCTACGGACTTAAGCAGGCTTCAAGAAGTTGGAACATCCGTTTTGACAAGACAGTCAAAGAGTTTGGTTTTGTTAGAAATGAGGATGATCCATGCATCTATAAGAAAACCAGTAATAATTCTTTAGTCATCCTCGTATTGTACGTGGATGATATTCTTATAATTGGCAATAACATAGAGATGTTGAAGTCTGTAAAAGGATGGCTGTCAACTAACTTCTCTATGAAGGACTTGGGAGAAGCATCCTACATATTAGGTGTAAAGATCTATAGAGATAGATCTAAACGGATGCTAGGACTCTCCCAAACAAGGTACATAGACTCCGTGCTAAAACGGTTTAGCATGGAAAACAGTAAGGGCGGTTTAATACCGGCCAATTATGGAATAAACCTTTCCAAGAAGATGTCTCCAAAAACTGACTTGGAAAAGGAACACATGAGTAAGATCCCATATGCTTCAGCTGTGGGATCTATCATGTATTCCATGATCTGTACCAGACCTGATGTCGCCTTTGCACTAGGTGCAGTAAGTCGATATCAGTCTAACCCTAGAGAAGAACACTGGAAAGCCGTCAAAACAATTCTAAAGTACTTACGAAGGACTAAAGACTTGGTCTTGATTTATGGAAATGAAGAGCTCAAGGTTGAAGGCTTCACAGATTCCAGCTTTCAGAGTGATATAGATGATAGCAAATCGATCTCTGGATATGTTTTTACTCTCAACGGAGAAGCAGTCAGTTGGAGGAGTTCCAAACAAGACACTGTTGCAGACTCTGCGATGGAGGCCGAGTATATAGCGGCTAACGATGCATCAAAGGAAGCGGTCTGGATGAGGAAGTTCATAAACCAGTTAGGGATGATGCCTGTAGTTAAAGATCCGATACCTCTGTATTGCGACAATAATGCAACCATCAGTCTGGTCTTCATCGGAGAAGTCTGGTACCCCGACTGGCTGGCCAATGTTATAATGGTGAAAAAGTCTAGCGGCAAGTGGCGAATATGTGTGGACCTCATTGATCTCAACAAGGCCTGCCCTAAGGACAGCTACCCGCTGCCCCGCATCGATCATCTTATAGATAGCACCTCGGGCTACGAGATGCTCAGCTTCATGGATGCATACTCCAGGTACAACCAAGTTCAAATGGATCTGGAGGACGAGGAGAAGACATCGTTCATCACTGACCGTGGGACATGCTGCTACAAAAAGATGCCCTTCGATTTGAAGAATACAGGGGCGACCTACCAGAGAATGGTCAACGTAGTCTTCGGCTCTCAGATCGGGAGTAATCTGGAGGTCTATGTTGATGATATGCTGGTCAAATCCAAAGACCCCATCGACTACATCACCGACCTCTGGGAGACATTCGAACAAATATGGAGACACAACATCAGACTCAATCACACGAAGTGTATGTTCAGGGTGAGGTCTGGGAAATTCCTGGGCTTCATGATCACCAACCGCGGCATTGAAGCCAACCCTGACCAACATGAAAGAGCCAGTGACAATCCGGGAGCTGCAAAGGCTGAACGGGTGGATCACTGCTTTAGGATGCTTCCTATCTAAATCAATGGAGATATATCTCCCGTTCTTCAAGATCTTGATGAAGGCCCTTGCCGAGCCGGTCAGGAAGAGGAAGGCTGTAGAATGTGACGAAAGCTGTGCTCGGGCATTCGCAGAGTTGGAGTACCTTTGCAGTCCCCCGCTCATCTCTAAGCCAAAAGAGGTGGAACCCCTGAGCCTGTACCTGGCCAGCACCGGAGAGGCAGTGAGCTCGGTACTGATCAGAGAGGACGCCAAGGTGCAAATACTAGTGCACTACACCAGCCATATCCTAAGAGATGCAGAGAAGCGATACAGCTTGGTTGAGAAGATGGCTTATGCCCTCTTCCTTTCAGCACGATGAATCTGTCCTTACTGCCAAGCACACACCATCCTGGTCCTAACTGACTCCCAGCTTGAGCAAAACCTTAAGAGGTTCGACCGGAAGGGGAGGATGTTGAACTGAGGAGTAAAGCTGAGCGAGTTCGGCCTAAGATTCAAGCCAAGGATGGCCATCAAGGGATAGGCACTAGTAGTCTTCATTACCGAATGTACCATTGACGATGGAGTGTGTCTCGATGTGACGATCCTAAGAACGATAATGCCTCAACCCCTATCCCTCCTTTTGGCTGATACCATTCCCAGTGATCGAACAGCCAGGAACTATGGTTAGTCCATGTGGACGGATCATCAATGAAGGTGGGAAGCGAGGCCGGTATCTTCATCCGGTCCCCTGACAGGAACACGGTCGAGTACGCCCTCCGGTTCGAGTTCCCAGCCACCAACAATGTGGCCGAATACGAAGCCGCCATCAATGGCCTGAAGCTGGCCAGAGCACTGGGGGCAGACTCCATATGCCTCCTCAGCGATTCCAGACTCATTATCAGCCAACTATAGGGGGGACTACATAGCTTGAGAAGAGGCAATGCAGTGCTACCTAGCCTTGGCCAAATCCGAGCTGTCAAAGTTCAAGCACGTCGAGATGCTCCATCTGTTGAGGTCAGAAAATGCTCGTGCAGATGCCCTATCAAAGCTGGCCTCCTCCTCCCTCAAGGAGTTGGGCCGTAACATCTATGTCGAGAGCCTTTGAAACCCTAGCACGGAAGAGGAGGAGCTGATGGCCAACGACACCGAAACTTCTTGGATGGACCTAATCGTTTGGTACCTCACTGACGGCGAGGTCCCGACAGACCAAGAGTAGCGTTGGATGCTAGAGCGGAAGGCACTCCGATACGTGCTCCATGAAGGTGCATTGTACAGAAGGTGTTGGACCAAAACCGACGTCCTCCCCTACCTCAAGTGCATCAGACGACTGGAAGCAGACTATGTCATCTGCGAAGTCCACGAAGGGCTGTGCAGGAACCACCACGGGGGAAATACAATCGCAATGAAGATCCTAAGGCAAGGGTACTATTGGCTGACCTTGGTTAACGACTCGTCGAGTACGTTTGGAAATGCCCAGTGTGCCAAAGGTTCGCGAAGATCAACTCGACCCCCCAGCCGAACTTGTACCGATAATCAGCACCGTCCCCTTCACCAAGTGGGGGCTCGATATCCTCGGTCCCTTTGCTTCTGTGATTGTGGCAGTGTACTACTTCACCAAATGGATCAAGGCCGAACTCTTGGCCACCATCATCTGGAAAAAGGCAAAAAACTTTGTATGGAAATCCATCATTTCCCGGTTCGGAATTCCTCGGTCCATCATCACAGACAACGTGAAACAATTTGATTGCATAGGGTTCAGGGAGTTCTGTGCGGAATGGATGATCAAACTTATGTTCACCTCCGTGGCCCACCCCCAGACCAATGGGATGGCCGAGGCCGCCAACAAGTGCATCCTCAAACCACTTCGCAAGAAAGTAGGGGAAGCACAGGGAGACTGGCCGGAAGAGCTTCTCGAAATACTCTGGTCATACCAAACAACACACAAAGAGGCACATGGGAGACACCCGTAATGCTCGCATACGGGGCCGAGGCGGGTGTGCCTGTCGAGGTGGGCGAAGAATCACTCTGCCTTCGGCACTTTGTAGAACAAAGGAACTCGAAGAGCCTGGAGATCAACCTAGAGCTCATAGACGAGTGGCGTGACCAAGATCTGGCCTCAATCGTCCGACAAAAACAACGAGTGGCTCGCTACTACAACTCCTGGGTCAAAGGTAGGGGCTTCCACCAAGGAGACATGGTCTTGAGGAAAGCGATCTTCAACCCAGAGGTCGCACGCAAAGGGAAGATGGTTGCTACATGGGAGGGGCCCTATGTGGTTACTGAGGTCCTCGGCCCAGCCATGTATCGACTCTCAACTCTAGGAGGGAAGGCGCTCACTCACACCTGGAACACAGAGCACCAGCGTAAATACTACCCGTAAATGTATGACCCCTCCCTAGATGTTTGTACTGAAAGTAGAGAAAGTATCTCAAATAAAAATCTCCCTTTCTACATCTAGACATCTCTCACACCGTAGGTTAAGCCCGAACGTAAGGCTGGGGGCAACTCCCTCAGCAAGCCGATCATCTGACCAACCGTAAGTTTGGGGGCAGCTCCCCCAGCTGGTCGATCATCCGACCGGCCGTAAAGCTAGGGGCAACTCCCCTAGCAGGCCGATCATCTGATCGATCGTAAGGCTGGGGGCAACTCCCCTAGCAGGCCGACCGACCGTAAGGCTAAGGGCAACTCCCCCAGCAGGCCGATCACCCGACCGATCGTAGGACTGGGGGTAAATCCCCCAGCAGGACAACCACCCGACCGACCGTAAGGCTGGGGGCAAATACCCCAGCAGGCCAATCACACGGCTGACCGTAAGCCTTGGGGTAGCTCCACCGGCTGGCCGACCGACCCATCGACCATAAGGCTGGTGGCAATTCCCCCAGCAGGCAGATAGTTTGATCGATCGTAAGGCTGGGGGCAACACCCCCAGCAGATCGATCATTCGATCGGTTGTAATCCTGGGGGTAGCTCCCCCAGCCGACTGACAGACCCGTCGACCGTAAGGCTCAGGGAAACTCCCCCAGCAGGTCGATACCACATCGATCACGAGGCTGGGGACAACTCCCCAGCCAAGAGATCGTCAGATTGGCCACAAGCTTGGAGGCAACCCCCCAGCAGGCCGACCGTCAGACCGATCGTGAGGCTGGAGGCAACTCCCCCAGCAGGCCGGTTGACCAATCAACCAGGAGGTCGAGGGCAGCCACCATGAAACAGGTCATCTGACATACTGTAAGCGAGCCCATCGACCAATAAATCAGTAAAGCTCCCCCAAACCTGGCTGCTCGGACCCAACCAGTATTGAGGGAGGGGGCACAACATTACAAACATCAAAGGTGTTTTCAGTAGACGAGCATAAGTGAACAAAAACTAGGCCAAGGCCAAGGACCGTTTAAAACAAAAAATAGAAAAATACACAGAAGAGGCTAGGCCCCTGTCCCAGGCTGGACGACCGAGACGGCGGTAGGAGCACCCTCTAGCTGAACGACGCCCTCATACAGGGCAAGGTGGGTGACCGAGGTGACTTCTGGATCATCCTCTGGCCGGTCAACACCGACCCCCCTTCGTCCCAGGAGATCATCTCGAGCTCCTCGAACGCAATTCCCGAGCACAGGAATTTGTGCTCGATCTCGTGCCGACAGCAGAGGAACCCTTCCTTAAATGCCTTAAACATCCCTGAGGTGATGAAGGTCTCTGCATACTCGTCCACCACCGCCCGAGCAATCCGAGCAGGCTCGACCTCCTCCGGTTCCTTAATCCGGGCCTCAAGGGTGGCAGCTTGGAGCTGGAGCTTCAATCTCTCCTTCTCGTTCTCACGAGAGACTTTGTCGAGCTCGACCATGAGAGCATGCTCCCTCTCTTCCACTGCCCCCACTAGATCTTCGAGCTCCTTGGCCTTGGTCCACTCCGCAGGGCCCCCGACCCCCCTTATTTCGGTGGCCTTCTCTAGCTAGGCGACCATCTCCTCGGCCTTAGCCCTCGCAGCCAGCACCAACGCCCTCTCCGTGTCCGACTTCTCTAGTTCAGATGAGAGGTCGGTGATCTGGGTCTCCGTCGATTTCATGCGCGCCTCGGCCTCCTGAGCCGCCTCATCAGCGCCCTCCACCGCCACTGATTTCCCAGTGAGACACACCTCTACGTTTGAGAGCATGATGAATTGACGCCTCATCGAAAGGCCGACCGAGGACAACTGCGCCAAAGGGAAGACGAGTTAGAACCAAGCATGAAGACCGACGCACAAATACTTCAAATGACCATACCTGCTGGCCGACCTACACCACGAAGGCAGCAAGCCTGTCGCCCCTCACCCCGTCCAGCATCGATCGGTCCTGGGGCAGGCAGGAATTCTCGGCCAACCGAGCCGCGACACTGTAGTCCAAGAAGACCGACTCCTTCAGCCCCAACGGAAAGCGAGAACCGAGCAGCTCGTCTCCAGACCGCGACAAGTCGGCCTCAGACGACCAAAAGGCACCCAGGGACCTCTCATAATCGACTGGGAGTGAGCCAGAGTAGGAAGGAGGGAAACCGCCTCAAGGCCACTTGTCCCTACAGTAGCAGTGCCCCGAGCCTTCTTTCTCTCGGCCCTTCCCTGGTCATGCTCCACATGCTCCCTCGCCCTCCTCACCCCGGCCCTAGAGGACTCGTCAAGCTGCCTCGACTGAACTTTCAAGAAGTAATCCCTCCTCCTCGAGGCGGGGTCTGGGACGGGAGTCGATAGGGGGTGTGGGGGAGGACTTTTGACGGGCCCGTTGACAGAGCAGAAGTGAGAAGATAGCCTGAATCGAAAAATTGCAAAGAGAACCGAGCCAGAAGGGAGACTTACCGATGGGCCACACGGTCTTCCTTAGGGTGTAATCCTTGAAGAGGACCCGGATGTCCCGTTCATCAACATGGATGGCAGCCAGCTTATCCCTCGCCGCAAGTTCCACGTCGGTGAGGATCCCCATAGTGAGGGTTAACGAGGGTGGTCTCTCCCAACGAATTGGAAAATCCACCTCCTCGGGAAGGGATACAAATATGTAATCCTACTTCCAGTACTTCAAAGAGGTCAGTAGCCCCAACACCAGACCTTTCCCTCTCCAGGAGGTGATGTACAGCCAGGCGCCCAACTTGTGGTGGCTCAGGCGGTAAAACTGGGCAAAGATCCCAAGGGTTGGCTCAATTCCCTTGAGCAAGCACAGCTTGATGTACCCCACCAAGCACCCGATGACATTGGGGCAAAACTGGCACAGGGCAAGCCCATGGGCCTTCAAGAATATTGCCACGAAGGGGTGGAGCGGGAACTGCATCCCAAACTTGAAGCTCTGCATGTTCACCCTGACCTCGCGATCACCGGGGAAACAGACCCTTTTGTTCCCTTGGGGGGCCCTGGCACGGTAAGGGGAGAGGATGTACTTGGAGCGAAGCGGCCCTATGGAGGTGGCACAGGTCTCTGACGACCTCCCCATCACATCATGAGGCATGCCCGAAGAATCGCCCCCACCTAGCTGAATCCTGGCCCCCACCCCAGGAGTCGGACGGGCACAATCGGGGGCACTGGACGTCCCGCTCTGGAGGGAGCCAAAGACGACGACGAAGGACACATGCTGGAGCACCGGCAAGAGTAAATATCAGGTGCGAAAGCAAGTGAGGAAGGGATATCACTAAAAGGCAAAGCTTTCGCCTAAGAGGCAACTGCCTTATTTATACCACTCCCCCCCGAACCCTTCGGCTCCATCGCCAGCTGTTCACTCGTGTACACGTGTCAGAATCCTGCAAGGGACGGCTCTCCGAATCCCGCACCCAAAGGACGAGAGGATTCTCGACATACAGCATCATGATGCCCTTCATTTAATGCGTCGCCTCGATTGGCGCACCCATCTAATCCACACAGATCACATCCCTCGGACCGAACCGTCAAAATCCGAACAGCCCGAGCGATGAGGGCAATTGATACGACCCTCCCAAGACGGGCTGAGACGAAACAGGCCGAGCCCATAGGCACAGATGGGATTGGTCCCTGGCCTAAAAGCCCCACAAGGCCTCAAGCCATAGAGGCCCCAAACTGACATGGAGCAAACCGCTGACCCTCGTTGGTTGAGGCCCCAAACTGACGTAGACCTCCGACCCTTGAGATTATCAAACGGTGGTGAGAAAAACAACCCGAAACAAGTTGGTTTACGAATTAGGAAATGCACACCTATTTGAGGATTGAGTTTGAAGGGGAAAATAAGTTAGTGACATTATTCTTGAAGAGGATTATATTCCCACGGGTGTTGTTGGCATTGTTCAGGATAGTATTCCTGACATTGATCAAGACACAATAAATTCAAGATAATGTTGCAATTCCTCCTATTCGGGAAATTGTTCATGAGGACAAACTCTAGCACCTCAAAGCACTAATTTCCATTTAGGAAATCCATTAAAGAGGTGAGAATTACAATGTTAAGGTATTGCATTGTAATTCTCAAGAACATATGGTTGACATAAGAATGATGGAAGTTCGACTTACATCAAGTCATAAAAGTTCTAAAATCTAAAAATGGATTAACGCATTAATTAAGAAAGTCTTTGAGGGACACGTGAAATCTTATCTCATTGCCATAAGGTTTGAAACCTATTGATTGTAAATGGATTTTTATAATCAATAGGAATTCAAAAGGTTATTAAGAAAAGATTTAAAGTGTATCACAAAGGACTTTATACGGAAAAGAATGCATTAAGTAAGAATAGACTTTCTATTCAGTTTTCATGAAAGACTCTGTAAAGTTTATAATAGCATTAGTGGAGCATTTCAATATCGTTAATGATATATTAAGTTTCATTAAGTAATCGCCTCGTTCAGTTTTGAGATGATATTTGATGATGTAATATATCTTAAGGTCTGTGGGAGTTTGTAATTTCTATGTTATCCATGCGGTAATGTATATTAAATTCTGTGGGAGACAAGTTTAGTCTCAACAAGTGCCCCAAGAATAATCTTCAGAAGATTCCCTATATATCTCATTAATATGGAGTCTAAAGCATGCTCAAGCTTATATGCATTTGGTTATTGCATATATTACAGGTATGTTGGGCAAAATTATTAAGTTCGGGAGTAGACCATTTGATAGCAGCCAAATGGGTCTTACGGTATTTTTAGAGAACAAAAGGGTTACATGTTCAAGGATCAGTAGTCAGAAAAGTCTGAGATCACTTTGGTATACTGACTCTGATCATTTATTGGGTGCAAAGAATGTGTGAAATTTGTGTTAGGATCCATCTACTAGAAGAGATTTAAATAGTCCCTTATATATAGTCTCTTCTGACATGGCTTTAGATTTCATAACATATTATGAGATCCAAATCCTGAAATATATCTGCAACTTTTGTCACTATGCTGCAAATTAGGGATGGTATTAAAAGACCAAACAGTTTATTTTGTGACAATAAGTCTACAGTTATGTATTCCAGCAACAACAGGAACTCGACAAAGTTTAGATAGTCAGAGATCAAGTTCCTAAAATGTTGATTAATAATTCGGAGTAAATAATTGTCTAATGAGCACATCAGAACAAACCATGTAATTACGGATCCGTTATACTAAGGGAATGTCATCCAGAAGGTTTTATGAGCTCGCTACTCATATAGATGTCATTTCATTAAGAATATTCAGTTTTGTAGGAGTTTGTTCTTTTGGGTGCTCATATGATAGGTAAATTAAGTCTTTTGCTTAAGATTAAGGTTATTTTCTGATCAGAAATAAAGTTTTGGTTCAGTTCGACTTCACTCCAATTTTGGTATGTTTATGATCTCACTAAGGTTAATGAGGATCAGTTGGAAATAGACATGTTAGATCACATTAATGTAATTCCCATGCTACACATCCACTTCATAATGCATGTCATTCTTTTATATTTGCACGGTGACCACTAATATGTCGGGTTGCAATCACTGCGGCGAAGATCTCTTTGATCCCTTGCTAATCTAATAGATGGACCGGATTGTTTTTGACTCATTAAAGAAATGACAGTAAGTTAAGATCTTATTTGGTTGTATGCATAATAAAATATAATTATAAAGTTTAGCATATAGCCCAAGTGGGAGATTGTTGGAACTTATCCAACTCAGTTGGATCTTAATCCAAAGTTGTGCTAATATGCGAATTTAATTATATAATGCTACACTGTCATATTAAAGCCCGTTAAATAAGTGATCTCAATTTAATTGGTTAATTGTGCTTAAATAAGTCAAGTAGGTCGTGTGCCTTTATGTGTAGAGACAATTGGGCTTCAATTCGTTGATGGACCGAATTGAAAACCCTAAGGCTAAGGAGGCTAGCCTATTTATATGTGGTAATGATCACTGGAACACACGAACAAGTTAGCCATTTTTTCTACGCCCCGTCGCTAGAAGAGAAACCGTAAGAAGGGCAAATGAATTCTCCAACGATTGATTTGTATGGATTTGGAAGATCATCCGCTACGTTATCGTCAGGATCTCTTTCAGACCACAGCTATGGATTCAGATCGCTTTTGCTAATCAGAGAAGGTGACGTTTTAAGATTCAGCTGTTAGTTCTTGGGTTCAAGACTAACGTTGTTTTGATGATGATCAATACATTATGTTAGCGTGCTAATCAATTTTATGTTTTAGTCTCAGTTTATCTTAATGATTATATGTTGATGAGACAAAGCATAATGCGTAGAGGATATTACAAAGGATATCTTAAAGACCTCCAAGAGTGATGGAGTGCTCAATCTTGGATGAAGTCATGAAGATCATCTAATGAAGCCAAAGCTTGGAGCATGATGATGGATGGACATCTAGAGGAGCATTGCCAAAGCTTGGAGCTTGATGAAGGGAAGCTTATCAAGGAGTGCCAAAGCTTGGAGATGATGGGGAGCATCAAGGTATCATGAGCTTGAAGACTTGGACTCTAGGAGATGCAATTTTTAATCCATGTAATTTCAATTACTTGCATTTCTCTTTTTGAATCTAGGATTTTTGTAATGCATTGATAGATGGTCATACTCTCATGCATATGCATTTCACCATCTTAGTGAGCCTTAGGATTATCATAGACTCCAACCTAATAGGTTCATCTAGCCCAAAGACTCAATTGGAATCTCTGGCTCTCCAACAGTCGCCTGATGAAGGTTTCACAGTCGACTGGGTGATATCTAGTCGCCTGACGTGCCTTCTACAGTCGACTGTGGTGCACTGTTCAAGTCATCCTTTGATTGACTCTTCTTGAGCTTTTCGCATCAGTCGACTGATGTTCAATTTACAATTGCCTGTGTTTCTACAGTCGCCTGTGAATTGGTCGACAATCGATTGTGCGCTTCTTGCATTTTCTGGTCTTCATCCCAATTTGCAAGACAGTCGCCTGATGACATTTTTACAGTCGCCTGTAAATTTACAGTCGCCTGTGAAATGGCCATCAGTCGTCTGAAAAACGTAAGTGCGAAAATTACATCTCTCTGTTTTTCTCCATCTCATGCAGCAGTCGACTGATGAAGGATAAACAGTCGCCTGTCTATTTTACAGTCGACTGTCATTTGTTCATCAGTTGCCTATATGCATACTGGGAGTAAGAGTGCATCTCTCTGTTTTACTTCCATCCCTGCAACAGTCGCCTGATGAAGGATATATAGTCGACTGTCTGTTTTACAGTTGCATGTATAGTCTTCTACAGTCGACTGTCCTGGCTCAGATTATAGCCTTTGGGATTTTTCTAGCCGTTGAACAGTCGACTGTCATTTGTTCATCAGTCGACTGTTTGTGCCGTAAACTGCTAAAATCTAGTCGTTGCAGATTTCTTCCCTTTGGGTTTTTGTCTGGTTTTATGGGTTCCTTTGGGCTTCCTATATATATGAGTTGGCTTAGTTCATTTAGAACTCTTGAAAGGGTTAGGAAATCTGTCACGACCCGCTTCCCAAAAACGTGGAGGCGAGACGTGAGAAGGTCCGCTCAGACTTGAAGCTACAAAGCTGCAAGTCCGATAAGCGTCAATTAAACAATAATAGCAGGTCCTTGCAATTGCAATACGAAACAAAGATAATAAAAGAGATGAGACAAAAGATAAATCTCAAAATATCCATAATAATAAATTCCAACATCGCAGAAAAGCCACCAGGCTAAAAGAAAAGAGTCTAAAAGAGGCCCCAGCATGGCCAACAAAAGTACAAAGTACAAAAGTAAAGTAATGGTGCTACGCACCGACAACTAACAGCCACCTAAGCAAAAGCAACTCAAATCAGTCTCTAAGACTGGTCACCGGTGTCCACAAACTCCTCGTCAAACGTAGGCTCCGGCTCAGCGTCAGCAAACACCTCGTCCTCAACAACGGTCTCTGGCTCAGGGTCTAACATGTGACACCCAAAAGAGCAAGGGGCACATGTCAGCAAGTCTGAAAGACTTGTACAAGAAAACTGAAAGTAAAGCAACCTAGCAGTTCTAGCATGATGAAATGACATGGCAGTTAAAGTATGAGTGCAACAAGTAGAGTAAAGTAAAGCAAGTACAAGAGGAAATCTAGCATGGCATGGCAAGAGTAGCAACTACTATCAATCACAAGTCACATTTTCATGTCGTGCACAGAGTTCACGCCTTATAGCTGAAGAGGCTGTACGGGCACACTTCTACGCTGAGTGGTCGCTCAACCCTACCCCTCCACGTGTATCGAGCCAGGGCCTTACCCCCAAACGGGAATGCTCGCTTCTGGATCACGAGCCAGGAAGTGTTTTTCATGATGGCATAGGGGTGCACCTAGCCCGGGACAAGCAAGTACAAGTATGTAGCGTGCGCTACGAATGCAACATTCAATGCATGGATGTCATGACATGGCAAGTAGTAAAGCGTACAGGTAGGGAAAATAAACATGACAGTTTAGTATGCATGATCAACAAGTTAAAGAGTTGGATCTAGCTTCGTTGTCAAGCTAGATCAATTAAGTTGACGGATCTAGTTTCGTTGTCAAACTAGATCAAATAGGCGTCTAGCAAGTTATCATTTCACTGACTAGTCTCTTTTACGCTAAAAACAAGGAAGTGGCCTAAAAACATGGCCCTACGTGAGAGTTGGCAAGTTCCACTTGCCTGCAAGTATCACGTCTGAGCAACACCGACCAACGAGTCCAAAATCACGATTATCCTACGTGCACAAGTCCACCGGCCTAAAGTCCATATTATTAATCTTGATTAGTGAATTCTAAAACATTTAAAATACTTTAAAAACATTGTTTTTAGTCTTGATTAACATGCAATAGGTTGGGGGTCCTAGGAGTGCAAAGCGTTACCTCAACATGACGCGAAAGCTACACTGGCGTCGGGTAGCAACGCCAGGGGTTGGAATAAAAGAACGCGCTCCAAGTCCTGATTCCAAAATATATTCCTCGCTGGAAAAATCAGAGCAGTAACCAGAGCAACGAATCCAGATTCTAAAGCTAGCACGTGCGACGACGGGCTACGACGTATCGTAACGTCGTAAACGGCAAATCGTCGAAGAGAAAGCTCCTACGTGGGGCCCACAGTAGTCCTAGGGACCAATAGGGGACCCACAATACCTCTGGAGAACTTGGGGGGCCCACGGTGGCAAGCGGTGCGAAGGGTGTGGGGTTGCGACGAGTGCCTCTCGGTCAGACACTAGCCGGTGTGAGGGGGTCTCTCGGTCGGGCACTAGTGGAGCGGGGATTGCAGCGCTTGGGGTTGCAGCGGAGCGGGGGTGCGCTTGGTGCGGAGAAAATCCCCGGTCGGTGCGGGAGACAGCGTCGGTCAGGCGCTTGGCGGGGGCGTTGCAACGTTGCAACGTGCGGCGATGCGGGCATGAGCGGGCGGGCGCTTCGGTCAGGCACGGTGCGATTCGGGGTGCGGAGCGGCTAGCGAAGCGGGTGCGTGGCGATGCGAGATGCGGAGCGGTCGACCGGTCAGACCGAGAGCTCCTCTCGGTCGGGCACGGTGATGCAGAGCGACGGCTGTGCGGAGCGGGGCGGGGGCTTGGTGCGGGCGAAGCTGTCGGTCGGTGCGGGGGATTTGGGGCCGTTTCCTCGGTCGGACACGGGGGCGGCTGTCGCAACGTTGCGACGAATCGTCGCAAGGGGGTTTTGGGGTTTTGGAAGCGGCTAGGGTTATTTTCTTGCGAAAATAGGTCTTCCTAAGGGTTGTTTATATAGTGAAGAGGGGTTGACTTGGTCTAGGACTAATCCTAATGGGATTAGAAGTTCAAAAATATTTAAAATTTGAATCTCACCCTCTCCAACTCGCACAAGGCTTGGGTGCGGCCCAAATGAGCTGAGATTTGGCTCAAAAATATTTTGAAGTATTTAAAACGTAATAAAATTTTATTTGGCCGAAAATAATTTAAAACTTAATTATTAAAAATATTATAAAACTTGCTAAAAATATAAAGTAGGTCAAATGAACTCCAAAAATTATAAAATAAATATCGGGGTGATCGTGATGACGAAAGAAAGCTAACTAAGAAGACGGATCTCAATTTCAACGTCGAGTGACGAAACTAATAATAGAAACGTCTCCCGTCAAAAGTGAAAATCACAACGTCTCTTCGAATAAGGTCAAATCGTGGGAGAACGACCCGAGAAATGTCGTTCCAAATTAGTGCCACAATTTACTACTCTTAGAGACGTTCACAACGGCATATCACACCCAAGTGTTCCCAAACAAACAAAGTCTAAAATAAACATATGCACGGTCAAAAGCACGTGCACGAACAAAGTACAACAAAAAGTGGTCGTTACATCCTCTCCACCTTAGAAGTGATTCCGTCCTCGGAATCAACATCAAGCACTGCTCGGGAAAAGTGCGGGAAGCGCTCTCTCATCTCATCTTCACGCTCACATGTGGACTCACCAGGGGAACCGTGACGCCACTGCACTCGGACCAAGTCGACGGTCTTATTCCTCAGCTGCTTCTGTCGACGATCCAGAATCTCAACTGGCTACTGATCGTAAGACAGATCCGGACAAACCGTGATCTCCGAGAAATCCACATCGTGGGACGGATCATTAACGTATCGACGTAACTGAGATACGTGAAATACGTCGTGAACTCCCTCCAGTGACGGTGGCAACGCCAAGCGATAAGCCACAGCTCCAACTCTCTCTAGGACATCAAACAGCCCAATGTACCTCTGACTCAGCTTGCCTCTCTTCCCAAAACGGATGACTCCGCGGTTCAGAGAAATCTTCAGAAAGACATGATCGCCAGGCTGAAACTCCAAAGGTCTCCGTTTAGCATCGGCCTAATGCTTGAAACGGTCCTGTGCAATCCTCAGCTTCTCCTGGATGTTCCTCACAACATCCACGGCCTCCACAATCATCTCCGGTCCTAACAGCTCCCGATCTCCAATGTCATCCCAGATCAGTGGCGATCGGCATTTCTTCCCATATAGCGCGACGAAAGGCGCCATTCCAATACTCGCTTGGTAGCTGTTATTGTAGGCAAACTCAACATGATGGAGATGATCCTCCCAAGATCCCTTGAAGTCCAACATGCACTCTCTCAGCATGTCCTCCAAAATCTGAATCGTCCTCTCAGACTGGCCATCCGTCTGCGGGTGGTACGCCGTGCTGAAACTCAGACTCGTACCCAGACTCTTCTGCAGACTCTGCCAAAACTGAGACATGAATCTCGTGTCTCTGTCCGACACGATACTCACAGGGACTCTGTGAAGTCGTATGATCTCCTGCATGATTCACGTTACATCACTATCTAAACTAGGAAAAGGAAATAAGAACGGAGAGTAAAAGAATTTACCTCCATGTATCTCCTCGCTAGAGTCTCGGTAGACTGTCCTACTCGGAAGGGAATAAAGTGCGCGGATTTGGTCAATCGGTCTACGATCACCCAAATCGCGTCATTCTGCTTCGGACTCCGAGGTAGTCCAGTCACGAAATCTATAGTGATGTGCTGCCACGTCCACTCCGGAATCGGAAGCGGTTGTAGCAACCCTACCGTACGCCGATGCTCCGCCTTTACTTGTTGGCAAATCAAACACTTGGCTACGCTCCAAGCCACACTCCTCTTCATACCATGCCACCAAAAGTTCAGACGAATATCCTTGTACATCTTGGTGCCACCAAGATGCACAGAATACGGCGAACTGTGTGCCTCCACCAATAATTCCTCTCTGATATCCCCAGCTGGCACACACAACCTGGCTCCAAGTCTCAACGAACCATCCTCATGTATCAAGAAGTCAGTCCGCAGACCGGCTTCCACCTGCTTCCGAATCTTCACCAGCTTAGCATCACCAGCCTGTCCAGCCTTGATCCTATCCACGATCGTCGACTGTATTTGCATGCTCATCAACGAAGAAGTCTCTCCAGGAAGAATAATCTCGATACCAGACTCGCAAAAATCCTGCTGCAATCTCCACTGCGAAGTCAACATCATCACCGCTGGAAGTCTGCACAGCGCATCCGGAACCACATTCACCTTGCCAGGGTGATACTGCAAATCAATCTCGTAATCCTCCATGAGCTCCAACCATCGACGATGTCGCATGTTGAGCTCCTTCTGAGTAAAAATGTACTTCAAGCTTTTGTGATCGGTGAAGATCTTCACCTTCTCACTCAGCAGGAAGTGCCTCCAAATCTTGAGCGCAAACACGACAGCAGCCAACTCCAAATCATGTGTAGGGTAATTCTTCTCATGAGCCTTAAGCTGACGAGAAGCATATGCAACCACGTGCTGACCGGCGCCCCGCTTGCGTCGCGGCGTCGCGGTGTCGTTTACCGCAAGTTTCACGGTTAGTGTAGGGTGCGGGAATATCGAACTCAGGGAGGCGAGGTTGTGCTTGGGTCAGGTAGGACCTAAATCACCCCGAGGGGCGAGCTAGCCCGAATCGGTAGATGGTTGTCACGAAAGAAAATAAAAGGGTGTGAACGAAAAGAAAGTAAACCCGGGACTTTGGTTTCCAACCCGACGAGAGACTCTCGCCGATACGGCCTACGGGTATGGATAGCGATCGGGATTAGGGTCTAATGGTGAGACGTTGCCTCTGAAAGTGGTACCGGCGTCCCATGGGCCCGATATTCCGGTCGGTGCCCAGGATGATACACCGGACTTCCCGGATTCGATCAGTGGGCACTCCCGTGTCCATTAACACTGATCGATCCCGGGAGCACTAAGCCCGCAACGATATCTCCCAACGTCTCATCCTGCCGCTCCCGCATGCTAGGATTCGGCGTCTACGCTAAGGGCGTGAGCTATGGCTAGGGAGTCAACCGTCAAGTTTATTCCCCCTTGGCCCGACGGTCAAAGGCGGTCTTTTTCCCGCCAATGACAATGAAACACCCCACGTAACCGTTAGATTCCTACTCACTATCGATTTCCTAACCCTATGGACGCATCGGAAAGAGCCCCCGAAGGGGTTTCCACCAAAATCCCAGATTTTGGAACTACTCACAAAAATTCATGAAAAAGCAATCTAAATGAAATTTAACCGTTGAAATCATAATCGGACAATTGCAATGCGGAAGTAATAGAGTAATAAAGACAATACTAAAATTTTAGAAAGATCTGAAAACTTACTAAAGAGTAACAATTACAGCCGTCACAAGGAAATAAAACAGTAGAAAAACAGCAACTCCCGTTTCTGGAACCCTAGGGGTTCTATATATAGAACTTTGCATCAACCGATCGGTTGACAAGTCAACCGATCGGTTGATCCGTTACAAATAAATAACAGAAAACAGCGAGTTTTCACCTGATCTCATGAACCGGTCGGGTGAGTTCTTGAGCGACCAGTTGGATCTTGGAGCAGTCGGGTGAACCGATCGGTTCGACGCCCGTGTCTTCAGCTCTTCTTCTTCAGCTACAGATGAACCGATCGGGTGAGAGTCACCCGATCGGTTGGAATTCTGCTCGAAAAAAACAGAGAACAGCCGCCCGCAGAACCGGTCTGTGAACCGGTCGGGTGACTTCTTTGTGAGCTGCGGCAGAGACCGGGTGGTGCACGCGTGCATCACCCGATCGGTTGAAGATGACCAACCGACCGGGTGAGGGGCTGAAAGATGAATTCTTCGACGTTTGACCCCCTGGATCACGCGTGACTTCTCCCATTGCTCCGGGGACTTGGGATATCATCGTTAAACGTCCCCTACGTGGTCGAACCCCTGCAATCATGGATAAACAAAGAAAAGTGAAAGAAAACGGGAAAATATACGAAAACGAATAAGAGACGGCGGAAAAACACGGAGAAACACAAAAGAAAACGTGCGTGAATATATGAAATATAAACGCACGTCAAAATCCCCCAAGCTGAACTCTTCCTCGTCCTCGAGGAAGACGAGTGAGAGTAGGAGCTCGGAAGGGAAAAATAGAGAGGAAGAAAGAAAAAGAAAACTCTAAACCCTAGATCGTCCATCAGAGCCATCAAAATCGAAAACGACACACCAAGCAAGCAAACGCCAAATCACACCACTAAACCTAGAAAAGCGAGTCCAAATAAGTGTCGTGGGTCCACGCAGTGAAGCGCGAGTGAGCGTGGTCGTGTGCTAGCAAATGGTGATGCTTTCTACGATGTGCTATGAGGCTCGATATACACAAATCCAAGTTATGACCCAAAATATCGATCCGAATTGAAATAAGCGGCGTATATAAGTTCAAGCATGCATAAGAAGGGTTAGAATAGAAGCGTATCATGCATCGGGGACTCCACAACTAGGGTTAAGGAAATCACGCCACTATAGCCTAGATACTAGCTAAAAAGTTCCTAAGCCAAGTGTTTTCGATAACGACGGGGGTTGAGATGATGTGGAGAAGAACACTCGGTGCAAATTCTCGCCTTCCCTTTATTCTTGGCAAGTATGAAAAAATATTCACACGGAAATTTTTTTTGGGTTTTGGGTATTTGTATTTTTTTTGGATTTTTGGGCTATACAAGATTTTTCTTTTCTTTTGGGTTTTTCTTTTCTTTTCTCCTTTTTTTTTATTTTTGGGATATTGGCTATACACATGTGTACTCTCCCAAGTGGGAGAACGGTACACGACGAGGGGATTTGCACCAAGTAAAACAAAAAAGAAGTCGAAATCTAAACACTTGGGCAAAGGAAACTATTCTCGCTAAATAGAGCGTAGGCTAAATGGGTTATCCTAGTCCTTAGTTGTGGAATCCCGACGCATGCGAATTGAAGTATACGATATAAATATAGCATGCAAACAGTGGAAACAAATACCGCATATTCAAATCGGAGCATGATAATCTAGGGGTCATTCCTGGACAGGTATATAAAGTAAAATCACAAGGCAGAAGCACACCAATGCTAGTCACGACACACGACTCACAAAAAGCTAAGTGGACCCGCGATGCGTGAAATGCAAGAGGACTCGAAATCCTAGGGTTAGTGAGTGATTGTCGATGCAATGCTAGGTGTGTGTGATTTTGTGGCGATTCATCATAGGATTCATTTCTAGGAGAAAGAGCTAAAGAAGAAGGAAAAAAAAGAAAAAATAAAAACACGATGAAAACGACACAAAAAACAGAAAAAGAAGGACTAAAACGACGCACACAGTGCGACTCCCCCAAGCTGAAGTTTGCATTGCCCTCAATGCAATATGAGTGAGTACGGGAGGGCAATGAAAATGGGGGGGGAATACGCACTGACACAAAAAGAAATGAAAACGAGGAAAACACATAGATAAAATTAAAAAAGAAAGTAAGATTAAAATCAAAATCAAAATAATACGAAAATAAAAATAAAACCACACGACACGACACTCAAAAATGAAAAACAAGCACACGCACAAAAAATGAGAAAAACAAACAAGACACGACAGCACGCCAAAGTAGACGTCCCCCAAGCTAGACCAGAAAGTGCTAGCGAAATGATATGATCGATGAACTGCAGAGATGTGCAAGGGGGAGTCAAAAACAAAAGAGGTGAATCTAGAAAGCAGGGGGAGGTGAGTCCTCGTCCTCCTCGGAAGAGGGTGTGGATGGGTGGTCGGGGGAGGCTGGGGGTGTGCTGAGAAGTGGGGAAAGAGGCGAAGGAGTAGGGGCAGTGGTGGTGTGAACAATGGGAGGAGTGTCGGTGGTGGTGGGTGGTGGTGGTAGGAAGGCGATCAAGGCGGTGGTGAGAGGGATAGAAGTGGAGGAAGTAGATGCGGTGGTGACGGTAGTGGGAGGTGGTGGGAGGGATCTGGAGCGCACCGGCAATTTCCTCCGGCGCACGTATGGAGTGACGGAGGAGGAGTGAGGTAGCGTGGGTGCGGTGGAAGTGGTAGGAAGGGGCGAAGTGGATGCCGGGATGGGATGTGAAGAGGGAGGAGAGGAATGTGGTGAGGGGGGTGATGAATGTGGGGAAGTGTGGGTGGGTGGAGGAGAAGATCGCCGTGGTGGTGAAGGTGGAGGTGGTGAAGGTGGAGGTGGTCCGTGGATATGGGTAAGAAGGCGGAGAATGGCGGCCACGTTCCTCTCAAGTGCGAGGAAACGTGGGTGAGTAAGAAAGGAGGATGGCGATGGGTCCGAGGAAGCAGAGGACATGGCGAGCTCACGAAGGGCAGCGACCTCCCTCTCAAGCCCCAGACGGGCAGATACCTGACGGCGACCAAAAGATGTAGACTGACGCGAGGCAGAGGTGGTGCCGCCAGGTAAGGTCGAAGAGGTGCCGGTGGCAGTGGTCATGCCGGCACAGGAGACAAGGCCAGAAATGGCCGCAAAGAGGTGCTCAGACGTGATCGGTCCCGGAGCAGAAACGGGACGACTCGGGCCAGCCCCTAAATCTCCCCCAGACGCAGGGATATCCTGCTCGCCTAAGTGGGCGGCAGGGGACGGTGATCTGCGGGCGCCTGCGGGAAGGAAAGGAAGATTCAACCCCGCTAAGAAATCGGGATCAGGAGGGAAAGTCCAATCTCCCACGAGAGCAAGGGTCATGCGAGCGGGGTTGGGCAGAATGGTGTAAGGGGCTGGGGGGTGGCCATAATGAAATATGAAGCGGCCATCCGAGCGGGGTTTAATCATGTGGATGTGCCGCAGGACATCAATATCAAGATGTGAGGGTCCTGTGGCAGCAGGAAGATTATCGGGGATGGTAATATTGAATTGGGCGTGAGAGCAGATGATCGTGATTATGCCCCCGCAACAAAACTTCCCCTTACCAGCCCAGCTGATCTCGAGTAGCTTGTAAACAAGCCAATCGCCGCCATGGATGGGGACGGTAGGGGCCCTGAAGCTAACTCCATCATCATCCCGGACATAAGGAAAAGTCATGGCCCAAAGGATAAAAAGGTCAGGGATAGTCACAGTGCCTGACTCGTCCCTAGGAAAGAATGCAGATGAAATGATTCTGTGGGCCAATCAAAACACGGGATGAATGATGGAGGAGGCCTTGGCCCTTCCTCGGGGGTAGTCGCGGATCAGCGTGAGGCGGAACCAGAATTGATCGACATCAAACTCGGGCGTGTACCCGTAGTGTCGGATGGCATCATCCCCGAGATTGGGGAAACCAAATATATCATTAATCGTGTTCAGATTTGTGGTGACACTACGGTTACGCACCCTGAATCTAATGATCGACCCGGACTCCCAGACAAGTGTAGAGAGAAATTCGAGTGTGAGTGCCGGGTAGGATATGGCATGTGCATTAAGAAAGGCTAACCATCCTAAGTTAGCGAAAAGAGATTCGACCTCGGTGAAGACACCGAGATCGACAAGTGTACGTGCGTGCGGGAACTTAGTGGATAGATGCCCTCAAGCATCAAGCCTATGGTAAAAATCTTTGTGCTCCTGGTTCCGAAAAATATACCCATGCGGGCCCAGCATTGGGTCCACAGGGGGGATAACAGGCGGAGGAGGGCCAAGTGTAAGTGCTCGTGTACGGGAAGGGGGGCGTGTTTGTTTTCGTCTCTTTCGAGACGGCTCCTCTTCCCGCATAATTCCCTTCCCCTTATCCGTATCCCGAGCCATGTGTAAGTGTGTGAGCAAGAATGAGTGTAAAAACAGTGGATGCACACTACACAAGCAAACGAGCAAGCACAATTAATAGGGCAAATATATAAATTTGAGCTTCGGAACGAGTGTACCCAAACAGAATGGCGGAGCTTGCTCGTAGATGCCCCACACTGTTCAACGAGAGTGGCGTGGAGCCGCGACGAACTCCTTCGGCAATAATTTTCGAAATGGGGGTGGTTTGGGGGAAAATTAGGTCAGAATTTCGGAATGGGAGGGGAGAGAGGGTTGAGATGATGGAGGGATTGATGGAGGTGATGGGGAGAGGGAGTAATGGAGGAGTAGAGGGCGTGGGGGAGGAAGATCGGTTGTTGGGAGAGAGGGGAAGGCGAAACGACGGCGAAATTTGTGATCGGGCGAGGGTGAAAACGAGCGGGTGTCGGGGGGTTTATATAGGGTTTTGAGTCGAACCGATCGGGTGACTTGTCACCCGATCAGTTGACAGTTAGGTCGAAAATCTTGCCGAAGAAATGCTACAGGCGAACCGGTCGGTTGACTTTTCAACCGACCGGTTGGCCGCTCCACTCATTTTCCCGAGAGCTTAGGGCTGCTCACCCGGTCGCATCAACCGATCGCGCTCGAACTCAACCGATCGGTTGATATTCCCCAAAGTTTCCCGAGAGTTCTTCCCAGCTCACCCGGTCTGCCACCCGGTCTCTTCATTACTCAACCGATCGGGTCATATGGGGACAGATCTCGGCATGTATCTGATACATCCCAACCGATCGGGTGAGTTGTCAACCGATCGGTTGGGGCTTGTTTCCTGCAAAAACCAATAGATTTGTTTAAGTCCCCGAACGGATGCTCTCGCGGCTGATTTTATTTATAAAAATAGATAAAATAAAGTAAAAAATAACGCTAAAAATTGGAGAAAAAGTTTAGAACATGGGTTGCCTCCCATGAAGCGCACTTGTTTAACGTCGTTGGCTCGACGCCCGCAAGAGATGCTCATGGTGGTTGGTACGGGTGATGCCCAAAGTTCGGCATCTCTTCTTCATTGGAGCTGAAGGCACTTGGAGTAGTCAGCGGCTGGAAAAATACTTGCTCGACTACCCTCCCCTTGTTCTTGGGATCCGGGGGCTTTTCCTTGGTGTTGGCGCTTCCCGCCATCTTCTTCAGGATCCGGACCTCGTCTTTAGTGAGGTCCATGGGCTCTTTCCCCGTTCTCCTCGCATGAGGAGTCTTGGGGAACCCGGGAGGGGTCGTTCTTGCTGCACTCGGTTTTCCAGCAGCTTCTTTGTCTTCGGGGCCATCTCCATCTTCTGAATCTCCCAAGTCATCGGGGGGGTTTCTCAGGAGAATCTCCCAGGAGCTCTCCTCTACAGCTTTTTCTTCTTCAATCTCAAGCAAATTGCATCCAGGGTCATCAGGGGGATCGGGGTGCTTCATGGATAGTCCCAGATCAAACTCAACTTTCTCTCCGCCGACGTTTAGAGAAATTTTTCCGTTCTTCACATCTATTAGAAAGCCAGCAGTGGCCATGAAGGGCCGTCCCAGGATAATGGGGGTGTGTGCGTCTTCGGGCATGTCCATGACTACAAAGTCCACAGGCACATGCACCCCTCTCACATTCACGGGGAGGTCATCCACAACTCCCACAGGATATTTGACCGACCGGTCAGCTAGTTGTAGGGTCATCCCGGTGGGCTCCAAATCACCCATTCCTATCCTTTTGTACATCGACAAGGTTATCAAACTTACACTCGCTCCGAGATCGACGAGTGCACGATGAATCTTCACTGCCCCGATCGTGCAAGGAATGGAAAAGCTCCCCGGGTCTTTAAGTTTCGGCGGATTTGCCCTCTGGATAAGAGCGCTACACTCTGCCGTCAACACTACTTTCTCTTTTCTAGACCCTCTCGTCACCAAATCTTTCAAGAATTTTGCATAGGAGGGGATTGTTTCGATTGCTTCTAGGAAGGGGATTTGCAAACTCAGGTCCTTGACCATGGCGAAGAACTTGCCATATTTCTCATCAATTTTTGCCTGAGCCAACCGTTGTGGAAATGGCACAACGGGTTTATACACTTTCGGGCTCTCTTCCCCCTTCTTCTCCTTCTCTTCTTCAGAGACTCCCTCCAGAGTCATAGGATTTGATGACGAAGCACCGGCGTCGTTTGATTTTTCGATCGGTTTCTCAACGACCGATGGTGCTTCCGGGTTGCTAGGGGGCACTCTAGTAGGAATTTGTGTCCCGCTTCTCAGAACGATAGCAGACACATTTGCGTGCTCGTGCACGAGTGCCGATGTTTGGGTTGCTCCCCTCGGGTTCACCTCCGGTTGTGGCGGTAATTGGTTTTGTGACCTTGCAAGGTTCGCCACTTGTAACCCCAGCTGGGTTACTTGGTCCGTGAGGGTCCGCTGACCCATTTCCAGCTTTTGGTTGATCCTCTCCTGGTTGGTAATATATTGAGTCAAGAGAGACTCAACCGGAGAGACGGCCCTCTGTTGGCCATACTGCGGCTGCTGCTGGAACGGCTGCTGATTCCTGGGGGCATAAGATTGTTGCTGAAATGGTTGCTGTTGTGGCCTAGCCGGCTGATAAGTTTGTTGCTGCGGCTGCTGAGGTGGTGAGGGCTGAAATGGTGGCCGGTAACTGAAGTTCGGGTGGTTCCGATTGTTTGGAGAGTAGGCCGGGTTGGAATTTGTCCTTGGCGGATACGGCGCATTTCCCGTAGGGTTGTAAAATAGTGCGCTCGCCTGATCCAATGGTGGTGAGATGTCGCCACCGTCGAATTCCCCAAAGAATTCGGACTCTACCGCAGAAATTTGCTGTGTACCGGCCCCACCGGCTCCTACCATTAGTGCGGAGATCTGGGTCGAAAGCAAGTCAAACTTGCTTGAAAGTTTGTCGACGTCCTCGACTCTGTGTATACCCCAGATCTTGGTGTGGCTCTCTCGTCACACCACCGCTCATTGTTCGATGCCATGTTTTCTAGAATATGTCCGGCATCTTCCTCGCTTCTAGACATGAAGGAACCCCCAGCCGCGGCGTCCATAGAAGATTTCAGGTCATCCATCAACCCATTGTAGAACAGGTTAATAATCTGCCACTTCGGAAGCTCATGGTGAGGGCATCTTCTTTGCATCTCTTTATATCTCGTCCAAGCCTCATGCAAGGACTCGTGGCTGGCCTGGGAGAAGGAGGAGATCTCACTCCTCAACTTCATGGTCTTCCCCGGAGGAAAGAACTTCGTCAGAAAAGCGTTGGAGAGCTTCTCCCAGGTGTTGAAAGTGTTGGGGTCCTTCCCCCTTAGCCATTGCTTGGCTTTGTCTCGCAAAGAGAAGGGGAACAGCTTCAGACGGATAGCCTCTGTCGTGACACCATTAATCCGGAAGGTGTCACACTTCTCCAAGAAGGAGTCCAGGTGCTCGATCGGGCTCTCCATGGGTGCACCCGCAAACTGATCCTGCTGGATCCACGTCACTAGAGACGGCTTCAGCTCAAAGCTTTGGGCCGTGATAGCTGGAGGACGGATAGAGGAAGTAGACTCGATGGATGGCATCGAGTACTCCAGCAGAGACTTTTGAGGCGGGGTGTTCTCCTCCATGGATTCGGGATCTTCTCTTCTTCGCTTCTCGGCGGCCAAACGCCTAAGGGTGGCGTTAATCTCTGGATCGAGGGGAATCAAGTCGTCAAGACTCCTTGAACTCCTGCGCATGAAAAACAACAAACACCCGTGAAGCGACAAGTGGGAAAGAAACAGATAAAATAAGAAATAAAAATAAGAAAAATAAAAAAGAAAAAGGAGAATGCGAAAATTATCGCGAGGTAGGGATGTGAGCTAGACACGAGGGTTCAAGAGATCCTAAAATAACAAGCATGTTACCTCCCCGGCAACGGCGCCATAAACTTGACCGGCGCCCGGCTTTCGGCGCGGCGGCGCGGTGTCGTTTACCGCAAGTTTCACGGTTAGTGTAGGGTGCGGGAATATCGAACTCAGGGAGGCGAGGTTGTGCTTGGGTCAGGTAGGACCTAAATCACCCCGAGGGGCGAGCTAGCCCGAATCGGTAGATGGTTGTCACGAAAGAAAATAAAAGGGTGTGAACGAAAAGAAAGTAAACCCGGGACTTTGGTTTCCAACCCGACGAGAGACTCTCGCCGATACGGCCTACGGGTATGGATAGCGATCGGGATTAGGGTCTAATGGTGAGACGTTGCCTCTGAAAGTGGTACCGGCGTCCCATGGGCCCGATATTCCGGTCGGTGCCCAGGATGATACACCGGACTTCCCGGATTCGATCAGTGGGCACTCCCGTGTCCATTAACACTGATCGATCCCGGGAGCACTAAGCCCGCAACGATATCTCCCAACGTCTCATCCTACCGCTCCTGCATGCTAGGATTCGGCATCTACGCTAAGGGCGTGAGCTATGGCTAAGGAGTCAACCGCCAAGTTTATTCCCCCTTGGCCCGACGGTCAAAGGCGGTCTTTTTTCCCGCCAATGACAATGAAACACCCCGCGTAACCGTTAGATTCCTACTCCCTATCGATTTCCTAACCCTATGGACGCATCGGGAAGAGCCCCCGAAGGGGTTTCCACCAAAATCCCAGATTTGGGAACTACTCACAAAAATTCATGAAAAAGCAATCTAAATGAAATTTAACCGTTGAAATCATAATCGGACAATTGCAATGCGGAAGTAATAGAGTAATAAAGACAATACTAAAATTTTAGAAAGATCTGAAAACTTACTAAAGAGTAACAATTACAGCCGTCACAAGGAAATAAAACAGTAGAAAAACAGCAACTCCCGTTTCTGGAACCCTAGGGGTTCTATATATAGAACTTCGCATCAACCGATCGGTTGACAAGTCAACCGATCGGTTGATCCGTTACAAATAAATAACAGAAAACAGCGAGTTTTCACCCGATCTCATGAACCGGTCGGGTGAGTTCTTGAGCGACCGGTTGGATCTTGGAGCAGTTGGGTGAACCGATCGGTTCGACGCCCGTGTCTTCAGCTCTTCTTCTTCAGCTACAGATGAACCGATCGGGTGAGAGTCACCCGATCGGTTGGAATTCTGCTCGAAAAAAACAGAGAACAGCCACCCGCAGAACCGGTCTGTGAACCGGTCGGGTGACTTCTTTGTGAGCTGCGGTAGAGACCGGGTGGTGCACGCGTGCATCACCCGATCGGTTGAAGATGACCAACCGACCGGGTGAGGGGCTGAAAGATGAATTCTTCGACGTTTGACCCCCTGGATCACGCGTGACTTCTCCCGTTGCTTCGGGGACTTGGGATATCATCGTTAAACGTCCCCTACGTGGTCGAACCCCTGAAATCATGGATAAACAAAGAAAAGTGAAAGAAAACGGGAAAATATACGAAAACGAATAAGAGACGGCGGAAAAACACGGAGAAACACAAAAGAAAACGTGCGTGAATATATGAAATATAAACGCACGTCACGTGCCCATGCTGGTGCAATACACAGCCAAGACCTTTGCCAGAAGCATCGCAAAAGATCTCGAATCCTCCACTCCGATCAGGCACAGCAAGAACAGGGGCAGTCGTCAACCTCTCCTTCAGAACACCAAAAGCCTTCTCGCAATCATCAGACCAAACAAATGGTACATCCTTCCGTGTCAGTCTGGTCATCGGCTCAGCAATCCGGGAAAAGTCCTTAATGAAACGTCGATAATAACCTGCAAGCCCAAGGAAACTCCGGATCTCAGACGCTGACTGCGGAACCGGCCACTCTCTGATAGCCATAATCTTCTCGGGATCCACTGAAATTCCATCATCTGACACCACATGCCCGAGAAAAGCAACTCTATCCAGCCAAAACTCGCACTTGGAATACTTAGCATACAAACGATGCTTCCTCAAAATCTCCAACACTGTCCTCAAGTGCGATGCATGCTCTTCCTCCGAATTTGAATAGATCAGAATGTCGTCAATAAAGATAACGACAAACTTGTCTAGAAAGTCGTAGAAGATCAGATTCATCAGGTTCTTAAAAACTGCAGGTGCATTGGTCACACCGAAAGGCATAACCACTAACTCGTAGTGACCATACTTCGTCCTGAACGCTGTCTTCGGGATGTCCTCCTTCTTCACCTTAAGCTGATGGTAACCACTCCTCAGATCCAACTTAGAGAACACCCTTGATCCTCCGAGCTGATCAAAGATGTCATCTATACGAGGCAAGGGATACTTATTCTTGATGGTCACAGCATTCAGCTTCCTGTAATCCACACACATGTGACGCGAACCATCCTTCTTCTTTACCAGCAACACCGGTGCTCCCCACGGAGACACACTAGGATTGATGTAACCCTTCTGCAAAAGCTCATCCAGCTGTCTACGCAACTCTTCCAACTCTGCTGGTGCCATACGGTACGGCGCCTTCGAAATAGGCTGCGCTCCTGGAATAAGATCGATCGAAAACTCGAGAGCTCGATCGGGCGGCAGTCCAGACATCTCCTTAGGGAAGACGTCGTCGAATTCACGTACCACAGTTGGTCTACTCTGCTCCATCTGCATAGCAACGATCTCTACCGGCTTGGCCCGAAACCTGACAGGACCAAGCGAACTGCTACCTTGACTGAACTCAAACACTGGATGTCCAGGGATCTCGAACACCACCTTCTTCCTCCGGCAATCGATCGTAGCACAGAAACTCGCAAGCCAATCCATTCCAAGTACTGCATCGTAGTTGATGATGTCGTGGACAATAAAATTAGCGTAAAGCTCATGTCCATAGACCACCAAAGGGCAAGAATTGCACCCAAGATGCACCGAGATCATGCCATTTCCTGTAACGATGTTCCAACTCTTGGGAAGAGGGGAGGTCGTCAAGGAATGCTTCTCCACGAAGCTCCGGGATATAATGCACATCGATGCACCAGAGTCAAAGAGGACTCGTGCAGGAAACGTGCAAACCAAAATCACACCTAACAAACATTTTATCAATCAAACCCTATTCTAACAAACAATCATATGCAAGCAACAAACATAATCTAACAACCAAAACTAACTAAAGAAAGAAGCAACTAGACAGAGGGTTACCTGCGATAACCTCGTCCACTGCCTCGTTCTCCACTGCAGTCATCAGGAAAGCCTGCCTCCTTGGCTGAACAGCCTGTTGAAACACCTGCTTCTGCAGAAGAAGAGGCAATCCACGTCCAGCAGGTACAGGTGCTCTCTGCTGCAACGGCTGGGCTGTAACTGGTCCCCTCTGTAGCTGTGCTCCATCCGGTTCTCTTCTCAACTGGTTCGCATGGTGACAATCCTTCGCTACATGAGTAGCGTCTCCACAGACCAGGCACTGCCCCAGAAATCTCCTGCACTGCTCCTTGATGTGGCCAGTCTTTCCGCAGAAATGGCAAGTCTTCACAGTAGGCCCACCTGGCCTCTTGAACTGCACTGGCTGGGTAGGCTTGAACCCAGGCCTAGCCACTCCTCTGGCCTGCTCCATAGGCCTCTTCCCAGCTCCAGAAATCTGTCCTCTCTTCTGCCTCGCAATCAGCTCCTGTCTCCGAGCAGATACCAGTAACTTCTGATATGACTCCATGTCCGTCGTAGACATCAGGCTCTACAAGTCTAGAGAAAGACCCTGCAGAAACCTCTGAGCCTTCTCCTCAGCATCCTCCACCATTTTCGGTGCGAAGCGACTCAATCTAGTGAACTCCTGGTGGTACTGGTCCACCGTCAGATTTCTCTGCTTCAGCCCAATGAATCACTGCAACATCTCCCTCCTGGCAGCCTTCGGAAAGTACTCCTCATCAAACCTGGACTTGAAAGTAGCCCAAGGTATCGGCGTCGTCAACAGCTCCTCCTCTGCATCCCACCAGTTATGGGCATTACCCTTGAGCTGCTTCTTCACCAAATCAACCCATCCAGCCGGGTTGACCTTCGACATCTTCAGATTATCCTCGGTATTCCTGATCCACTCCTCCGCAGCCAACGGTCCTTCAGATCCATCAAAGTAAGTCGGGCCCAGCTCCCGAAACTGCTTCGCTCCTGGCTCGAAGCGAGAGGCACTCTGGGTATTCTGGAGCATACCCTGCTACACATGCATCATCTGATGCATCATCCTCATGATCTCAGCATTGGTGGGCTCTCTATCTGGTACCTCAGCACGATTGGGCCCACTACCAGATCAGGTCTGTCGTCGTCCAGCCATCTAATGACATAGAAAACGAACAAACAAATTAGACTCAAAGCTTAATGACTTGGATGTTGTAATTTATTTAATGGACATTCCGTTATTATCGTTGTTCCGTTAGTTCGCAATTGCAAGACGGACCTGCATGGGCCACCAACAAAACCTGTCACGCCCCGCTTCCCAAAAACGTGGAGGCGAGACGTGAGAAGGTCCGCTCAGACTTGAAGCTACAAAGCTGCAAGTCCGATAAGCGTCAATTAAACAATAATAGCAGGTCCTTGCAATTGCAATACGAAACAAAGATAATAAAAGAGATGAGACAAAAGATAAATATCAAAATATCCATAATAATAAATTCCAACATCGCAGAAAAGACACCAGGCTAAAAGAAAAGAGTCTAAAAGAGGCCCCAGCATGGCCAACAAAAGTACAAAGTACAAAAGTAAAGTAATGGTGCTACGCACTGACAACTAAGAGCCACCTAAGCAAAAGCAACTCAAATCAGTCTCTAAGACTGGTCACCGGTGTCCACAAACTCCTCGTCAAACGTAGGCTCCGGCTCAGCGTCAGCAAACACCTCGTCCTCAACAACGGTCTCTGGCTCAGGGTCTAACATGTGACACCCAAAAGAGCAAGGGGCACATGTCAGCAAGTCTGAAAGACTTGTGCAAGGAAACTGAAAGTAAAGCAACCTAGCAGTTCTAGCATGATGAAATGACATGGCAATTAAAGTATGAGTGCAACAAGTAGAGTAAAGTAAAGCAAGTACACGAGGACAACTAGCATGGCATGGCAAGAGTAGTAACTACTATCAATCACAAGTCACATTTTCATGTCGTGTACAGAGTTCACGCCTTACAGCTGAAGAGGCTGTATGGACACACTTCTACGCTGAGTGGTCGCTCAATCCTACCCCTCCACGTGTATCGAGCCAGGGCCTTACCCCCGAACAGGAATGCTCGCTTCTGGATCACGAGCCAGGAAGTGTTTTTCATGATGGCATAGGGGTGCACCTAGCCCGAGACAAGCAAGTACAAGTATGTAGCGTGTGCTACGAATGCAACATTCAATGCATGGATGTCATGACATGGCAAGTAGTAAAGCGTACAGGTAGGGAAAGTAAACATGACAGTTTAGTATGCATGATCAATAAGTTAAAGAGTTGGATCTAGCTTCGTTTTCAAGCTAGATCAATTAAGGTGACAGATCTAGTTTCGTTGTCAAACTAGATCAAATAGGCGTCTAGCAAGCTATCATTTCACTGACTAGTCTCTTTTACGCTAAAAACAAGGAAGTGGCCTAAAAACATGGCCCTACGCAAGAGTTGGCAAGTTCCACTTGCCTGCAAGTATCACGTCTGAGCAACACCGTCCAAAGAGTCCAAAATCACGATTATCCTATGTGCACAAGTCCACCGGCCTAAATTCCATATTATTAATCTTGATTAGTGAATTCTAAAACATTTGAAATACTTTAAAAACATTGTTTTTAGTCTTGATTAACATGCAATAGGTTGGGGGGTCCTAGGGGTGCAAAGCGTTACCTCAACACGACACGAAAGCTACACTAGCGTCGGGTAGCGACGCCAGGGGTTGGAATAAAAGAACGTGCTCCAAGTCCTGATTCCAAAATAGATTCCTCGCTGGAAAAATCAGAGCAGCAACCGGATCAACGAATCCAGATTACAAAGCTAGCACGTGCGACGACGGGCTACGACGTATCGCAACGTCGTAAACGGCAAATCGTCGGAGAGAAAGCTCCTAGGTGGGGCCCACAGTAGTCCTAGGGACCAATAGGGGACCCATAATACCTCTGGAGAACTTGGGGGCCCACGGTGGCAAGCGGTGCGACGGGTGCGGGGTTGCGACGAGTGCCTCTCGGTCAGACACTAGCCGGTGCGAGGGGGTCTCTCGGTCGGGCACTAGGGGAGCGGGGATTGCAGCGCTTGGGGTTGCAACGAAGCAGGGGTGCGCTTGGTGCGGAGAAAATCCCCGGTCGGCGGGGGAGTTGCAACGTTGCAATGTGCGGCGATGCGGGCGTGAGCAGGCGGGCGCTTCGGTCAGGCACGGTGCGATGCGGGGTGCGGAGCGGCTAGCGAAGCGGGTGCGGGGCGATGCGAGATGCGGAGCGGGTGACCGGTCAGACCGAGAGCTCCTCTCGGTCGGGCACGGTGATGTGGAGCGATGGCTGTGCGGAGCGGGGTGGGGGCTTGGTGCGGGCGAAGCTGTCGGTCGGTGCGGGGGATTTGGGGTCGTTTCCTCGGTCGGACACGGGGGCGGCTGTCGCAACGTTGTGACGAATCGTCGCAAAGGGGTTTTGGGGTTTTGGAAGCGGCTAGGGTTATTTTCTTGCGAAAATAAGTCTTCCTAAGGGTTGTTTATATAGTGAAGAGGGTTTGACTTGGTCTAGGGCTAATCCTAATGGGATTAGAAGTTCAAAAATATTTAAAATTCGAATCTCACCCTCTCCAACTCGCACAAGGCTTGGGTACGGCCCAAATGAGCTGAGATTTGGCTCAAAAATATTTTGAAGTATTTAAAACGTAATAAAATTTTATTTGGCCGAAAATAATTTAAAACTTAATTATTAAAAATATTATAAACCTTGCTAAAAATATAAAATAGGTCAAATGAACTCCAAAAATTATAAAATAAATATCGGGGTGATCGTGATGACGAAAGAAAGCTAACTAAGAAGACGGATCTCAATTTCGACGTCGAGTGACGAAACTAATAATAGAAAGGTCTCCCGACGAAAGTGAAAATCACAATGTCTCTTCGAATAAGGTCAAATCGTGGGCGAACGACTCGAGAAATGTCGTTCCAAATTAGTGCCACAATTTACTACTCTTAGAGACGTTCACAACGGCATATCACACCCAAGTGTTCCCAAACAAACAAAGTCTAAAATAAACACGTGCACGGTCAAAAGCACGTGCACGAACAAAGTACAACGAAAAGTGGTCGTTACAAAATCATAGAAGATCATTTAATCTCTTCTCTAAGCCACTCCTCCCCCATTCCCTAATTAGAGCTTCAATCTTATGATATAGCATCTAAGCTCTTGGGATTTCAATCTCATTCCTTTTCTTGGAGAACATCCTTCTTCTCTTCATTTCATACACCCAAGTGAGAAGTGTTAGGATTCATTCCTAGAAGAGAGAAAGATCATCAGGTGCAATAAAAGCTAATCTCAAGCACTTGGTAATTCACTTGCATGCCTTCTTCTTCACATTGGTAAGATCATATCAAGGCATAGGTAAGTGTTGTTTCGTTTTGTTTTTGTTCGAAACCCTAATTCTCTTTGTGGGAATTAGTTACTCTCTTTGTGGGAGTTACTCTCTTTGTGAGAGTTTAGTTCTTTCTGTGTGAAAGAACAAAATCCTCTGTATGAGGTCTCTCTGTGTGAGAGTAATGATATCTCTTTGTGGGAATCCTAAATCCTCTGTGTGAGGTATCTCTGTGTGAGATTGTATTCACTTCTCTGTGTGAAAATATAGTGAATATTGGTGTTGCTGGACGTACCCAAGTTTTGGGGAACCAGGATAAAATCCTTGTGTTTGTGATTGTGTTGTTGAGCACTCTGTTTATTTTCCGCTGCTTATTGTGCTTTAATTTCAGCAACTTTTAATTAAGCACTTTACTTGCTATTAGACTATCACCCCCTAGTGTGTGTGTGTGTGTGTAGCCCCACAGGGTCCCTTACATCAGCATGCCTACATCTAGAGCTGTATTATTAGGGTTGAATTCAAATCTAGATCTCTAGTTCTTTCAAATCTCACCCTTATCATACTTATGCATGTACATGTAGCAAGTGTAATATGAAATTATAATAAGGATGGAGTGCATAAGAAGAACATATTTATTACAATTACAATAATTGGCATATAAAATGACATGAAACCAAATGTAGCAGAAAAGCATTGCCCATCATTTTCAATCTAATTCATTAATAGCAATAACAAAACTTTTCTTAAATAATTTCCATGATGATTATGATTGGCATGGTTACCTCAGTGGGCTTAATTAACACATTAGTCTCAATATATGCATATAATACATTCTACTTGATGGGCACAACTAACATATTCACCTTGGTAGGCACACACAACACATTCTCTTCGATGGCTTAATCGACACATTTGCTTCAACGGGATTAACACTCAACATTCGTTTCAACAAGATCAACCAAAAAAATTACATTTGTTGAGATCAATTAACACATTCATTTTGATTGGTGTGCACAATAAGATTAACCCACTCTCACATTCACCTTGATGGGCTCAACCAATGCATTCGTCTCGATGGGTATGGCTATGACACTTGGCTTGATGGGTGCAAACAACACATTCATCTCGATGGGTGCAACCAACTCACTTACCTCAAGTGGCGTGAACAATACATTCACATTCTCATAAATGGGTGCAAACAATATATTTTTCTCGATGAGCACAACCAACACAATAGCCTTGATTGATGCAAAAGACAAATTTGCCTCGGTGAGTGCAACCAAGACATTTGCTTTAATAGGTGCAAACAACATATTCATTTTGATGGGCATGACCAACAGACTTTCCCCGAGGGAGCATGAACAACACATTCACCTCAATGTATGCAAAGAACATATTTGCCTTAATATGTACAAATATCATATTCACCTTGTAACGCCCCGCTCCCCAGGATACCCGATAAGTACGAATCCATATCAGGTATTCCCAAAGAGGCGGGTGCTACGAAGGAAATACAAAATTACATACACAAGCAGGTGCACTGCGCACTGCTAGGATAGTACCTGTAGTATTCCCACAACCAACACAGAGAACAAGTAACTAGTGAACAATACAGAATAACAACAACACCAACCAGAGCACAACACTAAAAGGACATCATCCACATGTACATACTGCAATAAGTAATACACCATCTTAGTTCTACCCCACAAGTAAACCCCAAGTACAACAACTCTCTATCTCATCACCTATCCCCACCCCACACTCTCAACTCTGCCCCTGGACTCCACGGCTCTACCTGCTACCAACTCCAAAGCCAACACCTGAAAATTCAACGGGGGCACATCAACGCGTGTCCCAGTAGGATATCCCAACTCCACGTAGTGTATCATTTACATGCATGAGCTACTATGCATGGAATATGACATACAGTACCATAGCATGCAAGGGAAGTCGTAGCTGCATAATAATAAAGCAATAGTAGGACAACGTTTCTGCTGCACTGGTGTGTTGCTGCAAAAGAGAGTCAGTACTACGAACCATATATATAAAGTGAAAGAATCAAAAGCGAATAACGACAATGCATAGACCGAGAGAGAAATACGCAAGGTGTCACCAAGAATGAAAATACACAAGTGAACAACATTTACCACTGTTACAAAAACAATGAGGGTTATAAAGTAGTGATTTGGACCCTAAGTAGTGGGTAGACCATCTTGGCACTGGACCTCACCCCCAGTTGGGGTGGAACAGGAAAACTCCCCGAGACACGCTCTTACTAAAGGAGCCCTGTTTTTCCCTTATTTCCCCTTCCATTTCTTCAATCCACCTCATATCCGCCACTCCCCGCCACTCGGGCAAGAACAGGAGGGCCACCAACCATCACAACTGTCCACCCCTCATGTTTTTCCCACAACTTAGTGTCCCCCAATCCCCGTGTCACCCTCCTTTAAGAGGACGTATCCATTTCTTAGCATTACAATTAAAAATTAACGTGTAACAAAAGGAATCATGTAACAACCACCATTTTCACCTCCTCTCATTCCAACACGTATAACTTTTCCAAGCACAACATGTGCTTCATAGTTCTCATTTCCAACACATATAATTCCAACACATATAATTTTTTTACAACCATAGGCCTCATAGCCAAATTATGCAAAATTTTACTCTCTTACATACTTAACTACATGTAAGCATTTCATCGAACACATGACAGAGTCATTAACATAGACATTATAACATGAGTAAATCCAAGATCAAATATTACAATGAATTTCTACTTCAAGTAACACTAATGCACATGCATAATAGAAGAAATTTAGCATGAAGTCTAGTTAAAGCAACTCTTAACATTTCAGCTTGCTGGAATTTGCACGACAGTCAGGTTGTATGGCTTTTTACTCCATATTTTTGTATGGAACACAACAATGAAATATAAATGAAAGTTGTAGGTATGGTATTTTTGTACTCACAGATAAATTTTCATGCAAAAATATGAATTATATGATTTATGGTGAATTATTTCGTGAAGCCTGTCAGATTTGTTTTCCTGACAGATTCCAGGGTCTGTCTTGATTGCTGATTTTAGGTATATTGCAGTCAGAATTTCGAAAATTATGCACTGTGATAAATTTTTAGAAAAACTTGTTAACTTTCCAACAAGGCTAAGAACATCAAATTCCATAGAGTGTGCAGGTATTAAGCTTCATTTTCCTCAACTGTGTCCAGTTTGACAGAATTCCAGACATGTTGTAAATATCGAATTTTTACTCCTACTTATTGAATTGAACCTATGTCAAATTTAATATGATTTTGGGGTAGGATTTCGAGAAATACATGAATATATATTTTTCAACTTCTATTTTGATCTAGGTTAAGAGATATGCACGTTTTAACAGAGGTTTAAGCTGCTGGAAATTCCAAGACAGATCTATGAACACAAAAGCTAAGTTAATTCACAAGAAACATGCATGCAAATGAAATACAAGGTGGAATTGGGAATCCTACCTTATGAAATTGATACTTTCCTCCTTCTCTCTCTCTTTCTTCCTCCTCTTCATCTCCTTTCCTTTCTCTTTCTCTTCTCCTTAGGTTTTCCTCTTCCCCCTCTTTCTTTCTCTTCTTTCTTTCTCTTTCTTTTTTTTTCCTTTGTTTTGTTTTGGCCTGGCGACATTCGGCCACATGGGGGCAAAGGAATTGGCCAGCACCTTGGGGAAGAAAAGGGGAAAAGAAAAAATAAATAAGAAATTAGAAGAAGAGTGGAGAAGTTTGGAGAAGAATGGATTTAATAAATGGGAACCCCTTATATTTACAAGTTTGCCATTCCCCTTAAACATATCCATCCTCTAATCTCTAATAATCCAAGCCCATTACTCAAAGCCCAATTACAAAGCCCAACTACCAACTATAGCTACTAAAATTGGCTTAAGCCCCAATCAATAATAACAATACTATTACCATTCATTTATACCAGTAACGACAACAACAATAATAATAACCATAACACTAATATAAATACTCCCACTAATACTTCAACATCAATACTATCATCAACATACTAATATTAGCACATGCCACCACTATTACACAATGTCATTAAACATAATCAACCCAACAAGACTAGTACTATCAATAATAGTAAATACGTACATTATTAACTTATTAGTGCTAATACTCAATGCACCACTACATAAACCAATATTCATACACAAATAATGGGATTCTCGAACATATACCAATAATCGTACATACAAATATAATCCATATGCATTCACTTATACATCTAAGTCATATCATAGTCAACCACATAGCCATCTACGAAGAAAATTACTATGCATACAACAAAATTACTATACACACTACGGATGTACGCAAGCAAGCATACACTACATATCAAACAAAAATACATACCCTACTGTATATGGCACTAGGGCCATTACATTCTACCCACCTTAAAAATCAAGTCCGTCCTCGGACTTCTCAAACTAAGGGCCCACTTAAGGAGGGACAGACCTAGATATGAAGGTCATTATAACCCATGCATACATATACTATCACAAAAGCAAGGCATACCCACGTGCATTCACCTATATCAAATAGTCATACACATAACCGGGCATACACTTACCCAGGCATGGGCACACACCCATACAGATCATACCAATATACACGTACATTTAACTATAAAAACACATAATAGGTACATCCAAATACCTATATACATATAGTAAAAAGTCGTACATTAAAGTTTATACATACAGCTATCCATATCATTGTATATTCATCCACGCACATGCATAAGCATAGGCGCTTGCAACCATACAAAGAGCTATATAAATATCACATATGTCACCACGTATGTATACACAATACAATAGAGAAACATAATATACTAATATACTCAGAGTATGCCCATTCACACATGAGTGGGACACAAGGATCCACACATGGATCCACACTCTATACATCCACACTACATACATCTCGATCAATACAATAGCCCTACTATACATACAAATATAGATCCACCCTCTTCAGTCACATACACTACACAATATCAGCATACCGACCCATTCTCATATAACTATCTAGAATAGCAGATATAGCTATAAATTTAGTGGCAACTGCACACACGTGTATATGACAGAAATCTACTCGACGATAAATATGGTAGATCTACCAGTAAATACATAACCACACATCATATATACATACATACGTACATACATACACATATGTATTCATGTTGTTTTTCGTTCCTCTCTCCTCATTTCGTTTAGAGAGAGAAGCTCCGGGGGTCGAGGTAGCTCGGGGTTTGCCGCCGGCCGCTTCCGCGGCTGGCCGAGGCTCCTCCGCTTGTTTTGCAGCGGCGCTCTTGCTGTGGCTTGTTCTTTGCAAGCCTGAGGAGTTCTGAGACTTCTTCGCTCCGATTCGTGGCCCCTTTCGAGTCGCGTTTTCGGGTAGATCTGAGGCGTTTTCGTATCGTTCTGGAGTAGATCTGAAGCATCCTCAGGGCGATTCGATCTGGGTGGAGTCAGATCTGAAGGCTAGAGACTTCATCCTTCTGATCGGATCGGGATCTCACCGTGGATCCCGATCGGTGGTGAGTGCTTTGGAGCCTTCTTTTTCAGTTCTGACTTGATCTATCTGCTGTTTTTAACCTAGATCTATTTGCTTGGATCTCTTTTGAATCGGAGTTTTACGGAGGTGATTTTGGTTGCTTCCGATCTCTTTGACGCCTCTGTGGTGATGATCAGCGCTCTTTGCTTCGATCGGTTCCTGTCTGGTGTCTCGTGCAGAAGGCGATCTCTGCTGGTCGGATCGGGAGCTCTGGCGGAGCTCTTGATCCAGGTGGTGAGTGTTGCTTACACTTGCATTGGATCTGTTTTCATACTCTGGTCTTGGTCTTACCTCCGCTTTGTTTGTCATGGCTGAATCTCATTCCCGTCCTGATGGAGCGGCTGCTGATCTAGCCGGTGGCTGGCATACGGTGAACAGAAGGAGGCAATACGTTGATGCTAATAAGGGGAAAGGATTCAGAAGGGAGTTTCGGCAGCGTGCTCAAGCGAATGAGGGAGCGGTCTTAAAGGCTGGGTCTAGTCCCTCAGGTACTATGAAAATGCAGGAGAGGAGGATGATGAGGCCCTCGTTTGAGATCAAAATCAATCCTCTCGCTGCGAAGCATTCTTGGCTTGAAGTCTGCACAAATAAGAGGAAGATTTCGGATTCCTTGGAGATGGCTTACATCCCTCCGGGTGTTGATGAAATGGGAGATCCCGTTGCTGTGCTATCTCAGGATGCCATTGATGAAGCTGCTAGCTCTTGGGAGAACACGTTGGTAGCTTACGTTCTTGGAGATGTCCCCTTCTATAGTCAAATGAAGGCGTGGGCGATCCGATCTTGGAAGAAGCAAGGTATGTCTGTTTTCTCCAGGGACAACGGGTTCTTCTTCTTCCGCTTCAAGGAGAAAGCTGACTGCGATGGAGTTTTATTCGGGGGGCCGTGGATGTTCGACAGCAGGCTCGTGGTGATCCAGCGATGGGCTCCGGACTTGGTTTATGATCGAGATATGTTATCCTCTGCCCCTATTTGGATTCAACTTCCTAATCTTCCTCTTAAATTCTGGTCGATTAAGATATTGAACGCGATAACAAGTGTCTTGGGGATTCCTATTTGCTTAGATAGAGCCACCGCCTCAATGGAGAGGATGACTTTTGCTCGGTGCTTGGTTGAGGTTTCTGCTGAGAAGGAGCTTCCGCAATCTGTTACAGCTCAGGTTGAAGGTGGTGAATGCTTCGAGCTTGAAGTCCGGTATGAAGGGAAGCCGCCTAGATGCTCAATTTGCAGATGTTTCGGTCATCTGGCCAAGCAGTGTTCGACTAAGGCTGGTATTGCCAGTGATGGAGAGGAGCGGCCTATCATCCTGAGGGAGGAGGCTTCTACTGTCGTCATGCGACTGGGAGGCGAAAAGCTGAAGGAGGCTGCTGCTGCTTCTATAGGTATTTCTAGAGTGGCCCCCTTAACCACGTCCTCTTCTTTGATCTCTTCTGTTACTGGGACGGTGAATGATGGAAGGGTGTTCTGTAAGAAGGCGGAAGGCCATGATGTCGATGGTTGTAATAGCCCCATGTTGGGGGATGATGGGGGTTGTAAAGGGAAGGGGAGAACGGAAAATTGTAATGTCACACGGGTTGCTGGAGAAGGAGCTAGGGATATCGGGGAGAGCTGTATAGGGGGGCGGGAAAATGGTTTTTGTAATCTGGAGAAGGGGGTTGATTATAACATGGCCTCTAGTGTTGTGGGCCATGAAGTTGAGGGGGGTTTTTTGGAGAATGTTTGTAACAAAAGTAGCGGGATGGGGACTTGTAACGGGCAGGATAAAGCTGAAGCTTCGAGCTCCCAGCTATGGGCCAGTGCAGAGGAAAAATGGGATGAAGGGGTGGTTGGGAATTCTCAACATTGTAAAGCTACTGCTGCGTCAGTAGGTGAAGGTGTGGGGACGGTAAACAAAAAGGCCTCCCAGATGTATGAGAAGCAGGAAGAGCTAGCTGCACCTAGCGTTTGTGGGGCTTTTGTAGGCCCGTGTAGCGGCAGCGAACTGTATGATCAGTCTCCAAATAAAATGGGGGGGATGGGACTGGGGACTGCTTGGGGACGGCGGATGCTATGCCGTACTCCCTCTCGCCTACCTCTGGGGATAAGTTAGGAGGGCAACCAGCTGGGGTGAACATTGCCGCTGCTAATCCCTTTAACATTCTTCGTAATCGACTAGGGGGTTCGTTGCTTGATAAGGGGGAGGGTATGGACTCGGATAGCGAGCCTAGTGAGATGTACATGGTTAACAATGCTTGGCTTGTTGAACAGGATCTATTAAAAAACAATAGCAAGGGACGGAAAAAACATAATCATAATAAGGGCGGGGAAGACATTTCTATTAAAGGCACTCGTAAGAGTTCGAGAATCAATAGGGAGGGTGAGCGACCCCCCCCCCCCCAAATCCGATCAATGACCTTGTTCATATGGAATACCCGGGGTCTTAATAGCGTTGTTAGACGCCGTGAGCTTAAGGTTCGACTCCAGAAATATGCGCCTTCTCTGGTTGGGCTTATTGAGACTAAGGTTTCTGAGATTAATGGCCGTAGAATTACCAAATGCTTTCCGAAGAAGTGGGTTTCTATCAACAATTGGATATTTCATCGCAATGGTCGCATTATCGTTTTGTTTGATCCCGATATTTGGAAATGTGTGGTTGATGGTATGACCGATCAGCACATCTCCTTGGTTTGCAGCAACGTGGCGGGTTTTGTTATGGTTGTTACCATTGTCTACGCTTCCAACCTCTACCAAGATCGTAGGACTCTTTGGGATAATATTGTCTCCTGTGCTAGCAAATTCAAAAATTCCCCCTGGATTATCGGGGGTGATTTCAATTGTGTCAGATATTCCACGGATAAGATTGGAGGCAGAATGGTTAAGGGTCCCATGGTTGATGAGTTTAATGATTGCATTAATGCTAGCGCTCTCATTGAGCTTAAGACTGTGGGTAATACTCTGAGTTGGAATAACCGTAATATCGGGCAGCGCCGTATCACTGCTACGCTGGATAGGGTTTTGTGCAACAGTATCTGGATGAACACTCTCACATCCTCCTATTGTGAATACATTGATGGGGGTACTAGTGACCACTCCAGTCTTATTATTCGCACTCATCTGTCTGGGGGCACGGATCCTAAGCCTTTCAAATTTTTTAACGCCTGGCATCGTAGTCCTGATTACCCTAGTACTCTGAGGGATCATTGGTTTATTAGAGTCAATGGCTGTCCTATGATACGCTTGGTTGCTAAGCTTAAGAACCTGAAGATGGGCCTTAAGAAGTTTGGAGTTGCCTTCAGAGAGGCTAATGATGTCTCCAAATATCGAGCTGAGCTTGCCTCCATTCAGAACAACCCTAATCTGGGTTCTTGTGCTGAGTTGCAAAGAAAAGAACGTTCCCTTATCAATCTTCTTGCTGAGGCCATTGATATTGAGGAATCCAATCTTAGGCAGAAAAGTAGACAAGATTGGTTGGGGCTTGGGGATAGAAACTCCCGTTTTTTTATACTGCCATGAGGACTAGACAAAGTCGTAATAACCTTGGTCACCTCATTGCATCTGACGGTTCTCGTAACAACTCCATTGATGCCCTTAAAGTTGAAGCCCCTGCGTTTTACTCTAATCTGTATAATCAAAATGACTATTGGACTGTTTTCCCTTGCCTCACTACTAAAAGAGTCCTTACTGCTACGGCTGCTGACTGGGTTGAAAGGCCGGTTTCGGCTGAGGAAGTCAAAAATGCCGTTTTTCAAATTGGGGTGGACAAGGCCCCTGGCCCCGATGGGTTCAATGGTTTTTTCTTTCAGAACTCTTGGGATACTATTGGTAATGATGTTACTGCTGCTATTACAAATTTCTTCACGTCTGGGAAAATATATCGCCAAATCAATCATACATTCTTAACGCTTGTGCCTAAGAACGCTAATGCCTCTGAGCTGGGTGATTACAGGCCCATTGCATGTTGTAATGTTTTGTACAAGGTCATCAACAAAATTCTGTGCAACCGTTTGAAAAAAGCTGTTATTGAGCTCATATCACCTAACCAAGCCGCTTTTTGCAAGACCGCTTACTTGCTGATTGTGCTCTGCTTGCACATGAGCATATTAGGGATTTCAACAACCCCATGGGCAGGCGGGCCTGTCTCAAATTAGACTTGAAGAAAGCGTTTGACAGTGTTAACAGGGAATTCGTATATTTCATGCTCTATCGGATGGGATTCAAGCACAAGTTTATTAGTTGGATATGTGAATGCATTTCCACCCCCTCCTTCTCTGTCATGATTAATGGGTCCCCTTATGGCATGTTTCAATCTAATAGAGGGATGAGGCAGGGAGATCCCCTCTCCCCCTATCTCTTTGTGATTGTTATGGAGGCTTTCTCCTTACTTATGGCTAGAGCCACTGCTACCAATAGTATTAAGCCTATGAAAAGAGTGGGAGCTGTTACTCACCTGTTATTTGTTGATGACCTGCTGGTTTTTTGTCGAGCTAGGGAGGACTCGTTTATGGGTTTGAGAGATCTGCTTTCTGTTTTCAAATCCTATACGGGTCTCGATGTTAATTGGAGTAAAAATGCTGGGATTTTCAGTAAGGGGGTCAGGGGGGCCGGTGCTCTGGCTGATATTTTGGGTATTAAAAAGGTGCAATCTCTTGCTATATACTTGGGCTTGCCGCTTTCCTCTAAGTATCCTAACGCCGCTATGTATGGCCGTCTGATTGATAGATGCAAGAGCAGGTTACAGGGGTGGTCTTCTTCTTTGTTATCTATTGCTGGCCGTATTGAGCTCGTCAAAACTGTTATCTATGGCATGGTTGTGTTCTGGATGCAAGCCTTTCGCATTCCCAAGTCTGTTTTGCGCACTCTCACATCTATCTGCAGAGGTTTCATTTGGGGGAAGAACCACCTTTGGGCTTGGGATGATATCTGTGTTCCTAAGCAAGAAGGAGGAGTGGGGCTTAGAAGTTTCACCGATTTGAATAACGCATATGGCGTTAAGTTGGCTTGGCGTATGCTTACTCATAAGGGTATCTGGGCTTCTTACATGAGGAAACATTATATGAGCAATACGGGCCTCTTCCGGGCTAAGGCACATCCTATGCAATCTGGTACTTGGAAGTTCATCCTGCATTGTCGTGAATTCACAAAGAAACTCACCCAACGCCTGGTCAGAGATGGTTCTTCTACCTTCTTCTGGTATGATAACCGGCTTCTGTGTGGCCCTCTGAATGATTCTTATGAGGTTCCTTCTGGGGAAGAGATGTATATGGTTAGAGATTATTGGACTGGTGAGGGATGGGTGAACTCAAGCTCCATTAATTCTGTGCGGCACTTGATTGATCCGATTTCTTTAACTTCGGGCGAAGATTCTTGGTCTTGGGTCTCTAAGTCCCCTTCTCTGCAAAATGCCTGGTCTGGAACTAGAGCTATTAAGCCATTATTTCCCTTCTACAAGGTGGTCTGGTATCAGGGGCACATCCCTAAGATGGCTATCACGTTATTGCGAGCTTTCCACGGGAAACTTCTCACCCGTGATAAGCTCGTACAATGGGGAGTGCCTTCTTCACCCTTTTGTGTGCTATGCTCTAATAACATTCATGAAAGCTTGGACCACATATTTTTTGAGTGTAGTTATTCTAACTATATCCTTTGCAGGAGTTTCCTTAAAATGGGGGTTACATCTGACATGCCATCCACTCTAGCTGGTATGGGGGATTTGATTCTCTCACGCTACCAAAAGAAAGATAACACTGGGAGACTTGCTAAGACTGTTCTTGCTGCGATGATCTGGCACATTTGGAGAGAGAGGAATAGGAGAATATTTGAAGGTAGCAGTCAGAGGCAGACTGCCCTGTTTGATGATATTGCTGAGGATATTAGAATTGCCATGAGAGATGTGGATTGGGACATTGACAGCAGTGTTGTTTCCCCCACTCAAATTGGGGCCTGATTTCTTAGGTTGTGTGATAATTGTATATTGTGGCTCTTGGGATAGCGGATGGTGCTTGTATGGGTTTGGGGGTGATGGCGCCTGTGCTCTTACCCCGGCTCTCAAGTATCCTTCTTCCTCCCTAGAGTCTTGTATTCTTTTCTTGATTCAATAAAGATGCAAAGCATATTCTCCAAAAAAAATACATACACATATGAGTCATCACGCATATCAACATGCACAAGTATCCATATGATGGTACATCCATCCACTCACGGGTAAGCGTATACGCTTACAACCATACCTACAACCGTATACATCTTCCAAATATATATCAAGCACACAACGTTCATACAACTAGGGCATGCCCACTCATACCTGAGTGGAACACAAAGATCTGCACATAGATCCACACAATCAGCATATACATATATACTATGGCACACCATATCTTTACATCGCATAAAGTTCAATCAATTATATAGTTCTATGATACATACTACTCATAGGCTACCATATCAATATCAATGCATATAGATAACCAAACCAAATTATATTCATCCATACACAGGTGTAAGCGTGCCAGCTTACAGTCATAAATGTATCATATACTCATCACATATATCAGCTCATAACACTAATATTCTTAAGACATATCCACACAGCCATGGGTGGAACTCAAAGATCCACACATGCATTTGCACACCATATATGTGCATATCACATACAGTATATAGCCACAACACAGTACATCTATACACTACTAGTACCACAATCAAGTGTACAACTCAATTTCACACACTACTCGTAAGTCAACCACGTTTTAACACGTATACTTCAAATACAATCACAGAGCCACATAAGCATTCGCACATATATCATAGTCATATGCACATGAGTATATATCTCAATATACTCAACAAGCTAAATTCAACACTTATAAACTACATATGTATATGTACACATACATACACACATAGATACGTACATACATTCATATTGAATCAACACTCGAATCTCAACCCTTAGGGTTCTATACCTCAAGCTTCTGATATCAAGGCTCTATCTTAAAGCAGAACTCCTACCCACCTTAAGGATAAACTACCCCTGGAACCCTACACGCACTACCCTTACACAGCCGCAGTGCGGTGACCTGCATGGGCCACCAATTGTAACGCCCCGCTCCCCAGGATACCCGATAAGTACGAATACGTATAAGGTATTCCCAAAGAGGCGGGTGCTACGAAGGAAATACAAAATTACAAACACAAGCAGGTCCACTACGCACTGCTAGGGTAGTACCTGTAGTATTCCTTCAACTAACACAGAGAACAAGTAACTAGTGAACAATACAGAATAACAACAACACCAGTCAGAGCACAACACTAAAAGGACATCATCCACATGTACATACTGCAATAAGTAATACACCATCTTAGTTCTACCCCACAAGTAAACCCCAAGTACAACAACTCTCTATCTCATCACCTCTCCCCACCCACACTCTCAACTCTGCCCCTGGACTCCACGGCTCCACCTGCTACCAACTCCAAAGCCAACACCTGAAAAGTAAACTGGGGCACATCAACGCGTGTCCCAGAAGGATATCCCAACTCCACATAGTGTATCATTTACAGGCGTGAGCTACTATGCATGGAATATGACATACAGTACCATAGCATGCAAGGAAAGTCGTAGCTACATAATAATAAGGCAATAGTAGGAAAACGTACCTGTTGCACTGGTGTGTTGCTGCAAAAGAGAGTCAGTACTACGAACCATATATATAAAGTGAAAGAATCAAAAGCAAATAACTACAATGCATAGGCCGAGAGAAATACACAAGGTGTCACCAAGAATGAAAATACACAAGTGAACAACATTTACCACTGCTACAAAAACAATTAGGGTTATAAAGTAGTGATTTGGACCTTAAGTAGTGGGTAGACCATCTTGGCACTGGACCTCACCCCTAGTTGGGGTGGAACAGGAAAACTCCCCGAGACACGCTCTTACTAAAGAAGCCATGTTTTCCCCTTCCATTTCTTCAATCCACCTCATGTCCGCCACTCCCCGTCACTCGGACAAGAAAAGGAGGGCCACCAACCACCACAACTATCCAGCCCCTCATGTTTTTCCCACAACTTAGTGTCCCCCAATCCACGTGTCACCCTCCTTTAAGAGGACTTATTCATTTCTTAGCATTACAATTAAAAATTAACGTGTAACAAAAGGAATCATGTAACAACCACCATTTTCACCTCCTCTCATTCCAATGCATATAACTTTTCCAACCACAACATGTGCCCCATAGTTCTCATTTCCAACACATATAATTCCAACACATATAATTTTTTTACAACCATAGGCCTCATAGCCAAATTATGCAAAATTTTACTCTCTTACATAATTAACTTCATGTAAGCATTTCATCGAACACATGACGGAGTCATTAACATGGCCATTATAACATGAGTAAGTCCAAGAGCAAATATTACAATGAATTCATACTTCAAGTAACACTGATGCATATGCATAATAGGAGAAAATTTAGCATGAAGTCATAGCTAAAGCAACTCTTAACATTTCAGCTTGCTGGAAATTGCACGACAGTCAGGTTGTATTGCTTTTTACTCCATATTTTTGTGTCGAACATAACAATGCAATATAAATGAAATTTGTAGGTATGGTAGCTTTGGACAAACAAATAAATTTTCATGCAAAAATATGAATTATATGATTTATGGTGAATTATTTCGTGAAGCATGTCAGATCTGTTTTCCAGACAGATTCCAGGGTCTGTCTTGATTGCTGATTTTGGGTATATTGCAGTCAGAATTTCGAAAATTATGCACTGAGATGAAGTTTTAGAAAAACTTGTTAAATTTCCAACAAGACCAAGAACAGACAATTCCATAGAGTGTGCATGTAATAAGCTTCATTTTCCTCAACTGTGTCCAGTTTGACAGAATTCCAGACATGTTGAAAATATCGAATTTTTACTCCTACTTATTGAATTGAACCTAAGTCAAATTTAATATGATTTTGGGGTAGGATTTCGAGAAATACATGAATATATATTTTTTCAACTTCTATTTTGATCTAGGTTAAGAGATATGCACGTTTTAACAGAGGTTTAAGCTGCTGGAAATTCCAAGACAGATCTATGAACACAAAAGCTAAGTTAATTCACAAGAAACATGCATGCAAATGAAATACAAGGTGGAATTGGGAATCCTACCTTATGAAATTGATGAATGCTTTTCATACTTTCCTCCTTCTCTTTCTCTTTCTTCATCCTCTTCATCTCCTTTCCTTTCTCTTTCTCTTCTCCTTAGGTTTTCCTCTTCCTCCTTTTTCTTTCTCTTCTCTCTTTCTCTTTCTTTTTTTCCTTTGTTTTGTTTTGGCCTGGCGACATTCTGCCACATGGGAGCAAAGGAATTGGCCAGCACCTGGGGGAAGAAAAGGGGAAAAGAAAAAATAAATAATAAATTAGAAGAAGAGTGGAGAAGTTTGGAGAAGAATGGATTTAATAAATGGGAACCCCTTATATTTACAAGTTTGCCATTCCCCTTAAACATATCCATCCTTTAATCTCTAATAATCCAAGCCCATTACTCAAAGCCCAATTACAAAGCCCAACTACCAACTATAGCTATTAAAATTGGCTTAAGCCCCAATCAATAATAACAATACTATTACCATTCATTTATACCAGTAACGACAACAACAACAATAATAACCATAACACTAATATAAATACTCCCACTAATACTTCAACATCAATACTATCATCAACATACTAATATTAGCACATGCCACCACTATTACACAATGTCATTCAACATAATCAACCCAACAAGACTAGTACTATCAATAATAGTAAATACATACACTATTAACTTATTAGTGCTAATACTCAATGCACCACCACATAAACCAATATTCATACACAAATAATGGGATTCTCGAACATATACCAATAATCGTACATACAAATATAATCCATATGCATTCACTTATACATCTAAGTCATATCATAGTCAACCACATAGCCATCTACGAAGAAAATTACTATGCATACAACAAAATTACTATACACACTACGGATGTACGCAAGCAAGCATACACTACATATCAAACAAAAATACATACCCTACTGTATATGGCACTAGGGCCATTACACACCTCAATGGATGCAACTACACATTCACCCTAATATGCACAAAAAACACATTTGCCTTGATGGGTGCAAAGAATACATGCTCCTCACACTTGTCTTGATGGGTTCCAACAATGCATTCACCTATTTGGTGAAATCCATAAAATTAAAAGAGAACAATAGTTATGATACCCTTATTACTTAGGCAGAACTAAACCACAATAAAGCAAATAAGGTGCACTCATCGACTTGGTTGGATCCCATCATGAAAATAACAAGTGTGGTGTTCTCATCAACTAAACAATGACCATCTTGCAAAATAACAAGAATAATGTACATTGCTGATAGAGCAGTATCACCAACCGGTGAAGAAAACCAAGAAAAAAATATAAGCCAACAGGCTAAAACAAATATACAATGTATATGCCAACAGGTAGATATAACCAAAATACGTGATACATTGCCAACAATTGGCATTCTAGAATAACCAACCAATCAAATATATATTACCAATATGCAGCATCATTGAATAACCAAACAAACATGAAATTAATAATCACTAGTAAGGATACAAATCAAATAAAAGGTATGCATTTTTATAATTGACATAAAGTTGTGTTTGAAATCTTACTCTCAACGTTTGAAGAGTTACTTACCTCACGTGTTAGAGGTAATGTGATTATCATTTGAGCTCCTAATTACTTGGAACTTTTAAAATTTGCCTAAAATTAAATGACATATAATGAGGTAAGAATATATTCAAATAACACGATTTCTTACGTGTCTACTTCAAGATCAGCGACACAGTACATCATCCGACCGCTAGTTAGCCCCAACATTTTAGGACATTAATTTATAAGGTTTGATTAGTTAAACATTTATCAATCAATTTTAGCTAACTAAGAATGGTATGGAAGCCTCCTTAAAGATGTAATAGTCCTAGCAAGGTAACAACATGAAAATGAGACAAATTCATCCATATGACATTTTTTAGCAAGTCATACAAGTGCATCTAGTCATGAAAACAATGTGCAATGAGATAAATCCATCTACCCAACATTTTTAGCAATTCACGAAACTAATTAACATGATATTCATGACGTACAAGATCATTATTCACAAACACATTTAAAATTCAAGCCAATTCTACTATTATTTATGAGTAGCATAGCATGCAACTTGATTAACACATGGAAATCTTAGATGCACGATCTAAACTCATAAAAATCCAATTTATACAAGTTTATAGAACTAATCTACCCTAAAGATACTTTTAGAATAATTTTCCATAAGCATTTGAAGCATGAAAATCATAGTTTAAGTTATTTTCTTTCGCATGCAACTAGATCTTATGGATTCATCTTATTATAGGCGAATTTACAAATAACACACAAACCTCTCATTTTTAACATTAAATTGGATTGTTCATGCAAAAATACCATTTTTATTAACAATTCCTTCTTTAAATTCAAACTTTTTAGCTTTGTTTAGATGTGAAGTCTAGATCTATATCATTTACTCAACAATACATATAATTACTTTATGAATTTACAAAATATTTTGGGTGTTATCTTATGAGGAGATGAATCATATCATCATCATCTTCCACCAAGAACCACAAGGAGGAATTTATGTGATTGGGGTTTTGAAGCTGTCAATTTGAACATGAGAGGGAGAGAGAGAACTTCTTCTTCCACCAAGAACCATGAGGAGGAATTTAAGAGGTGATTTGGCCTTTGGGGCTATCAATTTGAACATGAGGAAGAACCACAAATAGGAATTTATGACATGATTGGGCCTTGGGGGGCGGTCAATTGGAACATGATAGAGAGAGAGAGAGAGAGAGAGAGAGAGAGAGAGATTTATGAGGTGATTGGGCCTTTGGGGCTGTCATTTTGAACATGAGAGAGAGAGAGCGCACGCGCGCGAGTGAGCGAGCGAACAAATAAAAGGATTGGAATCCTTTTTTTCAGCTGAGAGTAAGAAAAAGGTTTAACCATTTCTATTTTAGATGAGAGCAATGAAGGAAATAGAAGGAAAGTGAGACAAATGCGTTAATTTTAAAGTGGACTTGAATATCAACATATGTAATCATTATGTCCCTCAATAGTCAAAGATTCCAATGCAATGAAATAAAAATGATTGACATCTCACCTATCTCTACACACTCACATCTTTTATATTGTTTTAATTTTATAAATTGTGCATTTCATTTCAAATTGTTTCATGGTTTGTTTAACTGAATCTCTAGAAATTGTTTCTTTTCCCCAATGATGATTAGTACAAGTAATAAATTTTTTTTCTAACAACCATTTCTCTTTATTTTTTAAGGTCATTACATCTTACCATATTTATAAGAAGTTTCATCCTTAGAACTTGTGTATGTAGGATTTAGGTATGCATGCTTCCTTCATCATTTTTCGAAAAATGTAAATTTCAATCGTAATTTTTGAATACCTAACAGGAGCATCTTAAGTGCTACCATATTTATGTAGTACATGCACCATAAAACACATTCGGGGCACAATATAAGTTCATGATTCTTACAGGTCATTAAAATAAAACTCATCATGAAGTAATAAATTGTACATTATGAGTAAGAGTCTTTTCATTAGTTTCAATATATGGTAAAAAATTTCAATAAATCAATCAACAATGAAATCTTTCACGAAAACAAGAAAAGTACATGTGAGTATTAATTTGCTATGTTACCATAGTGGGTATATCATACTAAAAAACTATCAAAAATCATCAAAAAAAACTATAGATTATCCTAAAATTCTCAAATTTTGCATTAACAAAACATTGCATTTAAAAAAAATTCACACATCAATTTGAAAAAATCATTGTTTGTGTTAATATAAACTTAGCTATTTCAAGCTTGACTTGATATTGAAAGGTTTTGAGGAGGCTTAACGATCAAGAACAAAGATTCCACAAGAGATCCAGACACATTCTTCGGAAGTATCACCTGATACGGGATATTGAGAAGAGGAAAGATATAGAATTCCTTAGAGTCTGTTCAGAGGACAACTTAGCAGATCCATTCACAACGGCGCTGGCACGCGATTGTCTGGAGAGACTAGTGCGTAAAAGTGGTATGAGATACCATAATAAATGGCCCTGAGTGCAAGTGGGAGATGTTGAGAGATGAATGCCCTCGAGGCAATTTATCTATATAAACATCTTGTTCATAAATGAAAGTATGCTTTCTGGTATCAATTATTTGAGTAATCCTTTTTTATATGTTGCTTGGATAATTTCCTTAGACTCGTAGTAAGGTCATACATGTTTCGAGATAGAGATCCCGATTATGAGAAATGTCTGACCATTAGAAGCTTGAGTCTTAAAGTGTTCGTGGTCATAGATGCGTCGAGATAGGGATATCGGCACATCGGACAGACCATTGTGTCTTTGTCTTGTTAGTCGCATAATCATGCGACTTGGTGAAGTCAGAGACAAGACACCGGTGCTCATTAGAGAATGAGTCCACTGAACGACCCAAACCAAGAGTTATCAAATGGATAAACATTAACTAAATGTTATTTATAACTCTTAGTGATGATATGCAAGTTGGTCCTTAGGACTTGAGATCATTGTACGAAGCTGTGCATGAACAGTGTTGCTTGGATCTATGATCTAGCTTCGAGGCAAGGCCGGCTGCAAGGTCTTAGTTTGGGTGACACTTGAAGCGTATGGGGTGAGTAATGATCAAGATAGGATTCATCTCTTCTGTTAATGGGAAGTTAGTGTCGCAGGCTCAGTACGGCTCTTGGTAAAACCTTGGCCAAGGTATATTGTAGGATGTACAATATGAATGAACCAGAGACCGAAGGATACTGGCCAGTGCTAGCTAGTAGGGTTGACAGCGTTCCATACCCTAGGCTATGCAAGTGACATAGTCAAGACAAAAGGACTAAAACTACGGTATTCATCACGGACACAGTCAGAGTAATCCCGACGACACTTTGTCGACGAAGTCAATCACGTAATTATGATGCTGAAACAGGGACGACACATGCTGTAACGACCTGTATTTTTTCAACACTTCAAATTACGTACTTAACATATTTTTAACAATTCAAAATTACTTTATAAATGTAGTCAAGAGTTTTATAACAAAACTGATTTCAAAAATTTCTTATAAAATTTTTTTAAAGTACCAAACTAGTTATGGAGTATTTTAGTAAGATCAGATTTCATCAAATACCTCTAAAAAGTCTGATAAAAATTCATTTTCAGATATTGCTGTTTTGGCTCAATGAATTTATTTTCTATACAAACGTCTTCAAAACATTTTTAAACTCCTACAGTAGCATCCCATGATCATTTAGGTCTCCCCACATTAATTTCGTAATTTTCTGATATCATTTCAATAGAGAACCCGCAAACCCGCTTTCTAAACGTTTTGGCCTAAAACTAGTATCTCCATAGCTCAAACCCTGAAACGGTCTTCGTATTCGCGATCCTCGCAACGATACGATCCCATGGGTAAGTTTTCGTAATTTTTTGAACACGTTTACTTGCAGGGGCATTTTCGTAATTTCGTCTTTACTAATTAACCCTAATTAACCTTTACCTACCCTACTTAATTACATTACCCCACCTAATCTCTTACCTAATCCTACAGCTACCCAGGTTTCCCTCAGCTAACCCACACGCCCCTCTCATCTACCCCCTTAATCACAAGATTGCCATTTCCCTAACACTAGATAATCTCTCCCTAACACTCTTTCTCTCAGTCTATCTCTCCCCCTTCGTTTTCGAGAAACCCAACCCAGGCCTTCAAAAACTCAGCCGCTCCCTCATTTTTGCACGCTCTCCCTCTCATCTCCCGCTCTCTCTCCCTCCTCTCTCGTACTCACCTCCGACGGGCCTCGACCGCCGCTCTCCGACGCCACCGCCTACCGCCGCCCTCTGCTGGAGCTCCGACAAGCCGCCGTACACCGCCGAACCCCGCCCAGCGAGCTAGCTGCACCGACCCCTCTTTGTTCTTCTCCGACATGAACCCTGTTGGATATGGAAGACGTTAGTACACCCTTGTAGGGGATGTACGAGGGAATACGGACCTCGAACGTCGCGCACACGAAGTCGTGCGCAAAGGGAATATGTTCCCTTGCGGAGAGGATCTCTGGATGAGTAGGAAAGTCGCATTATATATGCATAAGTGCATGCGACATATGGCTAATAAAGGGGGAATATCTTAAGCTTATGTTGTACCATGCATATGGTACAACTTAAGCTTATAATGTGCCATGTATCATGGTACACCTTAGTTAAATTGTTCCAAAGGAACAATTTACCCTAAAATAACTACCTTGGGGGCTATAAATAAGACCCAAGGGTAAGCCATTTCTTACACTTTTGCATGGCATTCTTGCATGCATTTTCATTCTAGCGAAGCTCTGCCGAAATACTTCCTCTCCCTCTATCCAAGTTCTTAATCTAAAAGTAGAGATTTAGATTGTGGATTTAGTAGCCTTACTCCGTTCGTGAGAAGACTCGATCCGTCGTGGCGAATCCGAAGGCAAAGTTCCGAGACTACCGTGCCGCATACGCAAGCGTAAGTCTCAACTTTATTTATCGATCCTAACTCTGTTTTGGCAGGATCCTACATTGGTATCAGAGCCATACGGGTTCGCCCCGGTCAAACCGCCGTCCCGTCGAAACTATGAACGAGTCGTTGTCTTTTTCACGAATGGGTATCCTACCATTACGGATATGGTAGGAACGCTTCGTGACGGAGAGAACGCAGCGGTTGTTCTTTTCACGTTAGGGTCTCCTATCATTACGGATATGGTAGGAACTCTCCGTGACGGGAAGAACCGACCGTTCACGTAGTATGTTATTTTTCATTTTTGGCACACGGCCATTAGGAAATAACTAATTTCTCGACGAACGGGTGCTTCATCGACGAACGGGTGCTTCATCGAGGAAGATGATGGTAGTTATCTCCATCGGAGAAGATGAATTTTAGTGCATGTGCGCCATGGCCAAATGGGCTATGAAGGCCATGCACCCCCCTCGCCATGCGGAGGGGGTTGGCTACGGCCAATAACCACCGGCGACCACCCCATCAAGGAGGAGGAGTTCATGCGGCCACCCCATGAAAGGGGGGAGACCGGCCATGGCTAAAGGGCCATGGCCGGTCAAGGCCAATAGGCCATGGCCGGGCCATGGCCGGCCGGCCCTGGCCGGCCACGGCCAGGGCCAGGGAGCCCTGGCCGCGGCCTGGCCAGACCAGGCCAGGGCCGGCCCTGGCCGGCCACGGCCAGGGCCAGAAGGCCCTGGCCGCGGCCAGGCCAGGGCAGGGGCCCTGGCCCCTGGCCAGGGCCAGGCCGCCCTGGCCCCTGGCCAGGGCCAGGCCGCCCTGGCCGTGGCCAGGGCAGGGGCCCTGGCCCCGGCCAGGGGCCAGGGCAGCGCCCTGGCCTCAGGCCAGGGCCTGGCCGCCCTGGCCGAGGCCAGGGCAGGGGCCCTGGCCGCCGGCCAGGGCCTGGCCGTTGCCAGTGCCACGGTCGGCCCTGGCAGCAGTTGTTCTTTGGCCAAGGGCCGGTCTGATCGGCACTGGCCGAGAGTGATGAAGACCAATTTTTGGTCGACCAATTTGGGTGTTTTGGTCGACCAATCCGGCGAAAGGTCTAGGTCGATCACGAATTTACCGACTAGCCCATACGGGGTGTCAAAAGGCCTTGGTCAAACACGAATGTGCCGATTAGGCCATACGGGGCTAACATTTTATGAAGTTTTTTTTAACTTGGGCTCTACTCCTTGAAGACTAGCCATAGTGCTCTACTTCATGTGAGATTAGCCAAGTCATTGTGCTCTACTCTGCGGAGATTAGCCAATGTACTTATGAAATTGTGCTCTACTCCTTGAAGATTAGCCGTAATGCTCTACTTCATGCGAGATTAGCCATGTCATTGTGCTCTACTCTACGGAGATTAGCCAATGAACTTATAGACGTTGTGCTCTACTCTACGGAGATTAGCCAATGTATTTTCAAATTTTTTGAAAAAGGCGTTTTCAAATAGGTTATGTCCCGTCCTTAATCGGGATAGCGCAATTTAGAATTCCAAGTCCTACCACGATCCGGCCATGGTTATCTAACCCATGGGTGTGTAGAACAGGTCTCGTGGCTTGGCAATTGTTGCGCTAAAATTCTTTGCGCAAACTCTCACCTATTCCATTTTGAAAGATATGTTTTTCAAAAGTATTTTTCCGCTGCCGGTACCATACGGGTATCATTTCTGATTTCTTTTTACTTGAGATAAGTAAGAGGGATACTTTGAAAGTTACTTCTAGATTGTAGTTGGGAACGTAGTGAACTTCTCGATTCTAGAGTAACATTTCAACGCATCCAAGGAACTTATCAAGTGTTTAAAGAATCGAAACTTTATGCATAGAATTTTGATCGTGTTTATCATCTTCTTTGCAGTTTTTTGAATCGAATATGTCTACCGCTTCTAAGAACATTGTCGCAGAGCTTAACAAAGGTGAAAAGCTCAACGGCGACAATTATGAACTTTGGTCAATAAAAATCCAATATGTTTTGGAGGAGCAAGATGTGCTTGAAACACTCCAAAACATAATGGAAGAACCTGAGTTGGGCAATACGGCCCAACACAAGAGGGACCGGGAAGCTTATGAGACTTGGACTCGAAAGAACAAAATAGCACGTATTACGTTACTGTCCGCAATGGACAATGACATAATGCGTCTATTTCGGGAATTCGACCTAGCCAAAGACATATGGTCTGAGCTAGAAATAAAGTTTGGTGGAACTTCGGTTACCAAACTCCGCTCCTTAAATATTCAATTTGATTCGTACAAGATGCGGCGAGATCATTCTATGAAAAAGCATCTCCGCCACATGGCGAATCTCATAGCTGAATTGAAGGATGCTGGTCTTACGCTGTCTGACGAACAGCAGATCCAAGCAGTCATTCGTTCACTCCCAGATAGCTGGGATAACATGAAAATGCACCTCACTCATAATGAGTGCATTAAAACTTTAAGCGATGTATCTAAACACCTCGAACTCGAGGAAGAGCGGATTCAAACCGCAAAACCTAGTGCAGAAGTGCACATGGCCGCTAGTTCCTCACATGGAGGAAATAAGCGGAATAATAAACGCTTAAGGTTTGTGAACGAACGAAAGCAAGAACCGGAAACCTCAAAGAAGACAAAGTGGCAAAAGAATGTGCACTCAAAGAAGAAAAACTTGAAGAAGGTCAAGTGCTTTAAGTGCAACAAGTACGGTCACTTCGCCCGTACGTGTACGGATGGAAGTGATAAGGTAACTTGTAGGGCTAGTTACATATGTGTTTCTAGTTCCATGTTTCTTGCTGAATCTAACTATTTTTTGTTGATTGATTCAGGGGCCACAGACCACGTAGCGAAGGACAGAAGGTTCTTCGTAGAGTATCAAAGGATAACTCAAGGAACAAAGTGGATATACGTCGGTAACACACTCGTGTTGAAGTCAAGGGCATCGGAACATGCAAGCTTGTTCTCGACAACGGCCGGACTCTATTATTGCACGACTTCCTCTTTGCTCCAGATATTCGAAGGAATATCGTATCCGTGGTCATGTTAAAGTCTTTAAGTTATGAATGGAGGTTCTATAAACAAAATGTTGACCTTGTTTGTAATAGTTCTTTAGTTGGGTCGGGTAATGTTTGTAATGGATTGATTGTATTAAACACTATGTGTGATGATTCTTCTTCTATTAATGAAAGTTTCCATTTGACAAATGCTTCTAACTCTGAATCTGAGATCATTTGTTGGCATGCAAGACTTGGTCACATTGGACCAACTAGAATGGATAGACTTGCCAAAAGTGGCTTGCTATCTAATGTTTCAAAAGTTGAAATGTCAACTTGCGAACATTGTCTTGTAGGGAAAACTTGTCGCAAGCCATTTGGAACTGGCACACGGGCCGAAGTTCCATTACAGCTTATCCATTCGGACATTTGCGGTCCAATGAATGTTAAGACAAGACACGGGAAGTCCTATTTCATTGATGACTTCACCCGTTTCGGTCACATTTATTTGATTTCCCACAAACATGAAGCTTTAACTTGCTTCAAAAACTATATGAGTTTAGTGGAAAATCAACTAAATCGCAAGATAAAGGTCTTGCGAACCGATCGGGGTGGAGAATATCAATCAACGAGTTTTAAGGAACTCTGTGATGAAAAAGGCATAGTTCATCAAATAACTATGCCTTATACTCCGCAACAAAACGGTGTTGCGGAAAGAAGAAATAGGACATTGATGGAAATGATCCGATCAATGATGTCTCAGGCAAATTTGCCTATCACCTTTGGGGGTGATGCATTATTGACGGCAGCATTCATCTTAAACCGTGTACCCTCGAAGTCTGTAAGTTCTACTCCTTATGAGTTGTGGAACAATAGAACTCCAGACTTAAGCATTCTAATACCTTGGGGTTGTGCCTCTTATGCACATTTATCCTCTCACAAATATGGCAAACTTGGGCCACGTGGGAGGAAGTGTATCTTCATCCGATACGCTGCAAACTCCAAAGGATATGTTTTCGTCGGTCAAGAGGACAATGGGGGTCTTATAGAATTCGAATCGAGGGATGTTGTCTTCTTGGAAAACGAGTTTCCAAGACAGGGTGAGATAAGTCAAGACTTATCCTTGTTTGAGACTTGGGATCAAGAAGGATCGGAACGTTCGAGTGGGAGAATTCTTGGTGAAAAAGAAAATACGTTTCAAACTTCACCTATGAATGATACGAATGATACCAATCCTATTCCGAGTGGGAGTGATGTTATTCCAAGTGGGAGTGATATCATTCCAAGTGGGAGTGATCAAACTCAAGCAAGACGTAGTAATCGAACGAGGCTAACACCTTTGAGATTTGAGGATGAATTTCCTCAAACATTCATGACATTACTACAAGATGATGACGAACCTGCAAATTTTAAACAGGCCGTCACATGCCCTGCTAAAGATAAATGGATAGCGGCGATGGAAGAAGAACTTCAATCCATGAAAACAAACCAAGTCTGGGACTTGGTTGATTTACCTAAGGGACGTAGAGCCATTGGGAACAAGTGGGTTCTCAAAATCAAGCATAAGGCTGATGGCTCCATCGAGAAATATAAAGCTCACCTTGTTGCGAAAGGTTTCACGCAACAGGAAGGAATAAACTACGAAGAGATTTTTCTCTCCTGTCGTGCGTTTTACCTCCAAAGGCGAGGGTCTATGTTTGGAAATGTGTCCCAAAGATCCAAAAGAAAGCTATGGAAAAGGTTCCATACTCCAGTGCTGTCAGGAGTCTGATGTACGCCATGATGTGTACCAGACCGGACATTTGCTATGTTGTTGGTATGGTAAGCCATTACCAATCCAACCCAGGACAGGCACACTGGAAAGCGGTGAAGAGGATATTAAGGTACCTCAAAGGGACTGCAGACTATGCATTATGCTATTTGTAGCATTCGGCATGGTGGTCCAAGAAGCTGTTTGGCTTAGGAAATTCTTAGACAGTCTGACGGATGCCACTGACTCAAGCACTGTTCCTATATACAGTGATAGTCAAGCTTCGATTGCCTATGTCAAAGATCCTAAAATTTCATTATAAGACCAAACACATTGATATTCGATTCAAGTTTGTGAAGGACTATGACAAACGGAAGGAAGTAGACATAGGATACATATCCACGCATGAGATGATAGCGGATCCCCTTACTAAGGCGATCCCCAGAGATGTGTTTTTCAAACACTTATCATCTATGGGAATGCGTAGGTGCTGAGCTGTATCATGTAATATTTCCCATGTCTATAGAAGATCAAAGTTTAATTTGCATACAAGTTTCTTACAAATGATTTTAAACATTTGTGTTTGAGTCTCAGCTATTTTATTGTGTGTATGTCGGACAGATTAAGGTTGGCTCTCTCACATGAGCAACCGCCTTATCTTATCAGATGGATAAGATAGAGATGAGACTAGTTTAAAGTCAAAATCATTAGACAAATGATTTAGAGTCGTGACTTAAACAAGATAGTCGAATAAAAGATCTGCATCATATGGATGCTTACAAAAGATCTGAGATCTGTATCACAAGGATATTTGAAAGAGATCTCATAGGATTTTTTTTCCTATCTGTCTTATACAGGATGAGAGTCCGTGAATATTTCACGAGTAGTAAGGGGACTCAAAAAGATAGGCACTGTGGTGTCTGATCTTTCATCCGTACAACATCATTAAGACATACTCTCCCTGGGAAAGGAGTGATGTTGTAATACGTGTTCATACCACGTATGCATTTCGACCACTGAGTTAGTAGCAATAGTGTTTGCTATTATGTGAGACTCAAAGGCCATACGGGTCTTAACTCTTACCCTCAAGGACTCCAATTGGTTCCTTTAGATTTGACGAGATGATCGCTATCTTAGCGTGTTGCTAATGGGCTATGATAATTCGGCTCGGCGGGGCACGTTAGAAAAGCGAATCAAGTCAAGATCAGAAGGTTCGCAAGAAGAGGAAGATTGATTTCATATTCGCATTTGGACTTTAATGATTCAAAGCTGGCCAGCCAATTGTAATCCAGATGGGATTCAATTGTTGAATATAAAGTATAAGAAATGTGAAGAAATAATCTAGGGTAAAGCATGCGTTGAACTACTCAACTTTGCACCTTCGAGGTCGTTGTGTATCTCTTACAAGTGCACAACAACAGACTCTACGCGCATGACGGTCGCACGGTCTATTTCTCGGTATGATAGATGAAAGAACTAAGAGAAAGACGTTCTCTTACAATCCCCTCAAGTGTGAGTGGGAGATGTTGGATATGGAAGACGTTAGTACACCCTTGTAGGGGATGTACGAGGGAATACGGACCTCGAACGTCGCGCACACGAAGTCGTGCGCAAAGGGAATATGTTCCCTTGCGGAGAGGATCTCTGGATGAGAAGGAAAGTCGCATTATATATGCATAAGTGCATGCGACATATGGCTAATAAAGGGGGAATATCTTAAGCTTATGTTGTACCATGCATATGGTACAACTTAAGCTTATAATGTGCCATGTATCATGGTACACCTTAGTTAAATTGTTCCAAAGGAACAATTTACCCTAAAATAACTACCTTGGGGGCTATAAATAAGACCCAAGGGTAAGCCATTTCTTACACTTTTGCATGGCATTCTTGCATGCATTTTCATTCTAGCGAAGCTCTGCCGAAATACTTCCTCTCCCTCTATCCAAGTTCTTAATCTAAGAGTAGAGATTTAGATTGTGGATTTAGTAGCCTTACTCCGTTCGTGAGAAGACTCGATCCGTCGTGGCGAATCCGAAGGCAAAGTTCCGAGACTACCGTGCCGCATACGCAAGCGTAAGTCTCAACTTTATTTATCGATCCTAACTCTGTTTTGGCAGGATCCTACAAACCCATCCCCAGGCCACCGTCGCCCCGAGCTCCGCCCTCCGAGCTATCGAGATCCGCCCAACGTCGACAGCCCCGAAGCCCGCTCCTCCATGCTCCGCCGCTCGCCTCCGAGCTCACCGCCGAAGGACACACTCCGAGCAGCTCCAAACCGCCGAGCTCCTTGCCGTCGTTCGCCGACGTCGCCTCTGTGCCTCGCCGTCGCCTCCGGCGATCTCCGCCGCTAGCCGCCCAACGCCGTCCCCGCCTCCGACGAGGCTCACGCCGCCCTCCCTCTCGCAAAGCCCCCGCATGCAACGAACGAAACAGGGTAAGTTATATACGATGGAAAACTTGTAAATACGAATATAATTTCGTATTTTCGTTTTTATATTAATTAATAATATAGGTTTATTGGTTTTAAATTCGTAATAAATAATATAAGCCCCAGAAAAATGTGAGGCTAGCTCCAGAAAATCAGAAATAATATTCTGGACCCAATGGCACTAGTTTCATCTCAATCAGAAGCTTAGTTTTTCCAGAATTAGTTTTTAAATACGTAAAATTCATTCTAAAGTACGTAACTTGTTATTTTCACGTACATTATCATGTGAGAAAAATATATGTAATAGTACTCTTCGAGACGGTCATTTTGACAGCTTAATTGCAACATTCTGATGTGGATTGCTTCCAGAATAAATTGTTGAATAAATACGTTACTAATTGAAAAATTGTTTTAAAATTGTTTTTGATCTTTTAAAAATTCTAAAAATTACTATATGCTTTAGAAAAATATTTTCTCTTGCAGTAAAATAATTTTTAGCATATATAGCCTATATAAAAATTTAGAACGCTTTTCATCATCGTTTTAATCAGTTTAAAAAATAAAACGATCAGGTTAATAAATAGAAAGGGTGTATTCTTTAGCCAATTGTTTCTTGTGTTTGCAGGTACCAATTTTCGTGCACCAGCATCTTTATAACGTCGATCTCGATGATAAAATGTGTCTCACCTTATCACCACCTGGACACCCACACCCATGTCAAGGCAAGTATTTTTAGTAATGAATTGCAAATCTGGTCGTTCCAACTTAGTGCTAAATCTGATGTACTTGTCAATTTCTAGTAGCCCATTTAACTTGTTCTCAATTCTGTTGCTTTCTAATTTAAATGGACTAGTCATATCAATGTTGATCATTTGGAATAATTTGCCACATGCTTGTAACTTAATTGGACTGCTTTTACAGTTTTACTATGTGCATGTTAACAAGATAAATCAATTGGGAAAAACGAGTATATTACAAACACACATGTGATGACCATCGATTACAGATGGGGTGATACCATCGATTACAGATGGGGTGCTACCATCGATTACATATGGGGTGAAACCATCGATTACAGATGGGATGAAACTTGGTCAATGACTAAACAGAACACTTGGGTGGGGTTGGCCCATGTAGTAGAGTCCTTGATTGTTGCTTGAACACCTTACGGCCACCTCCAAAACCACACTAACGGAGGTAACTGCTTGACCATATTCCAGGTTGGAATGGCAAGAAGCGTCACGGTAAACCCCCGATGATAGGGTGTATCGAGAACATAACCTACTCAGACATGGACTTATCACGAGCACAAACAAAACAAATACTCAACTTATAACTGCTTTACTTTTAACTGCAAAAATATCCATGCATGCTCATACTTTACTTTTCTGCATTTATTATTCATAACTGTGTACTAACGCTCTTTTGTCCTCTTATAGTTGTTCCTCGTTTCATTATTAAATATCTTTCCGAGCTTATCGCTGACATATATTTCAACGTGTTATGAAATATATGTTAGGTTCAGAGACAGAGTACCTTGAGGACCCTACTTTTGAGGATCCCATCTTAGAGGTGGACACCGCTGATCAGGCTTACGAGGACACTGAGATCCTCCCTGCGGAAGGCTAGAGCGGGACATTTATATTTCAATTTATTATTTGTTTTGTTATTTTTCAGGTGTGATTGCTTTCAGCAGATTGTACGGCCATGTTAGGCCTTAATTGTTTGTGTACTTTGCTTTGGACTCTGGTAATGTAATGTAATAAATATTTGTGATGTTTCTGAGAAATTCGCGTGCAGGGACCTGCCTTCGCTAATTAAATGCTTAGTGCTCTTAAGTCACAGAGGAGAGAAAAAGAAAGTACATCTTCTTTGCTTTAAGCACATGCGGACCCGCTCGCGTCCTCGCCTCAAGTATACTGGGAAGCGGGGCGTGACAGGTTTTAGTGGTGGCCCATGCAGGTCCTCTTGCACTCTGTGAGACACTTCAGGAATAGTATAAATATTATTACTAACCAGATCGTTTGGGCAAACTAGTACACAAATATTTACTTTGTTTGATTGTAGCATGGCAGATCAACCCAACACTCGTAATGGAAATGGTGACGCCTACAACAAGATCGTGGGACTCGTAAGAGAAATGATGGAACTCCAAACTCGATTACTTTCTGCGCTCAGTCGTTTCGCTCCTCATCTGGTTGGGGATCCTGAAGACCAAGCGTTCAAGTCCAGTCAAGGTTTAATCTACAACGTCCAAGCACCAAGGACATCTGTCGATCTAACACCCGATGAAGAAATACTGGGAGCAGCACGTAACTACGAGGATGTCAGTAAACTTCGAGAGACAGCCCAAGTTGGAGGGAGGAAGCATCATGAGGAACCAACAAGAGACGCTCTTGGACCAATACAAACTGCCCTGTTTAAAAGGCATGCACCTCCAGTCAACAACTGATATCAGATGAAGTGCCACCATTGTAGCCGACAGGGGCATGTCAAGAAGGACTGTCGGGTGTTGCTGAGGCAATGCCTGATATGCGGAGCATCTGAACACGCTACCAGGGACTGCACTCGTCGCACCAGCAAGCCAACAACTACTCAGTATGGACCGCCTCTGGCTCCACAACAGAAGGCTTTCGCATTGGCGAGGCAGAACCAGCCGAGACGTCAGATCCTCACCATAACAGCCTTGGAGACTGAGCCGGATGGACAAGTGATTTCAGGTATTACTTAAACCCTTCTTTTATAGTACTTATATTATATGCATGAGTTACTTGTTTATCTTTTGCTAAGAAATTTCCTATGAACTAGGTGGTGTATTGATATCCTCTCATCCAGCCTTATCCCTTTTGATTCGGGAGCCACTCGCTGCTTCATATCCCGAAGATTTGTAGAGAAACATTCTATTCATGTTGACTCTCTACCAAATCGCTTGAGCATCACTACTGCGAGTGGAGTAGTGAAGACTTCTACTGGCTGTTGATCTTGCCCCATAGTGATTTGTGGACACTAGTTGTTCGCAGATTTTATGGTAGTCGACATGTCGAACTTCGATGCGATTTGGCATGGATTGGTTAGGAAATTTCTACGCTACTATCGATTGTCACAACAAGAAAGTAGTGTTGGAAATCCCTGATCATCATGTGTTTGAATTCATTAGCGGAGACCGTTCACTTGGGCCTATCAAGTTTCGGGCCAAGCCGAACGAACTAATCATTGCATCAATGCAGGTTGAGCCAAGATTATGTAACGCCATCGATCTTCATCACTAGTAACATTTCTTTAGCTAATGATGACCTTCTGATCATTCTATTAATTCTTATAATTCTTCCTAATCGCATTTAGTACGCTTGAACTCTAGCTACGTTTATTTTAAGGAGGGTAGCATTCGATTTTCGATCACCAGAAGTTCGAGTTCGACAACGGAAGCGAATTGAAGGACGCTCAAAAGTATTGGAAGATGGTGCTAGAGATTTTGAGACGAGCCAAACCTGACGTGCAAGTGTAGGCTGTTTGAGTCTTTTCATCCTTCTTGAGCTCGTGTTTCTCTTCTAGCCCATACTTCTATCTTGTATCCGATTTTCTTTTTCCAAGGGTTTGAATTCCAGTCCCACCGACCACCTTCCTCCCCCCTCTTAATTTCCTTTGTCCGCTTTCCCCCTCGAGACCCGTTCCCGCCTAACCCTACCCTACCTAACACCGACTTTCGGTGTCCCCTCCCCCCTTTTTAAAACCCATCTCCTTCCTCCCCAAGCCACCCCGTAGTTCCCATTCGCCCCGGCATCGCCACTCCTCCTCCCGGCCTCTTCCTCAAGCGAGCTCGACCCGACCTCGCATCGTCGCTCCGATCTCCGATCCGCCGGCCTCACCCGAAGATCCGCCAGATCCACCGCTCCACCCCATCCCAGAGGCCCCCGCCATGGATCGTCAGCCAGTCGTAGCCCTCGCCGCCACGGATCGACAACCGCCGATGGCCCTTAGACGTTCTGTTTTGGGATTTTTGGCCTTGGCGACGACCCTCGCCGCCACCCTTGCTACCGCAGTGTGGCTGAGATCTTGGGAAGCCATGATCCTTGGGCTTCTCTTGAGCTCTCTGCCCTGGGTCTCACCTAGGTTGAGATCCCGTTTAGGATTCCTCTTGCGTTTACTCCTTTTGGTTTGCGGAAAAGTGTGTTTTTGGTTGTTTACTTATTGGGTGATGTTGGGTGTTGTGAATGTCAAGTATTGGTCTACAGAAGGAGTGATGGCGATGGTTGCTGTCATGATATTGGCCTTGGGTGTTGAAGTTGGATGTAGGTCTTGTGCTTGGCTCTGGATGGGAGCTTGGATCTTGCCTTATTGTGGGATATTATGGAGATTGATGGAAGGAATACTGGAAGTGAGTACCGACTTTAGGTGTTGGCCCTGTACTTACCTTTGGGCGTTGATTTGGACGTTAGCATGTGGTTGGGCGTTATGGAGATTGATGTTGTTGGTGCTTGGTTGGAAAGCATGAGTACATGTGGATTAGTCGTTAAATGCTATATTATGAATAACATCTTTTGCTAGACCCAGTTAGTCACTAGTGGTACAAATAAACTTTATGGTCTTCCGTTTTATGTGGTTTGAATAGCTTGCTACTGACTTATGACCTCAGGTTCCAAGTTCCAACAGATGTCATCATCATCATAACCATCATTTTCATGTAGTGCCATTAGCTCATATTTTGGCTACTTGATAAATCTGAAGTAGCTATGGTGATAATATATATTAGTAACATCCCTTATTTTCTTACCACATTTCATGTTATTTACAACCTGATTTACTAGATTACTTTCTCCTCTATCATTTATTTGCTTGAGCTTCTTCATAACATCAATTATTTGTTTCAAAAAGATTTTTAAATTCCGAGGACGGAATTATTTTAAGGAGGGTAGGATGTAACGACCTGTATTTTTTTCAACACTTCAAATTACGTACTTAACATATTTTTAACAATTCAAAATTACTTTATAAATGTAGTCAAGAGTTTTATAACAAAACTGATTTCAAAAATTTCTTATAAAAATATTTTGAAGTACCAGACTAGTTATGGAGTATTTTAGTAAGATCGGATTTCATCAAATATCTCTAAAAAGTCTGATAAAAATTCATTTTCAGATATTGCTGTTTTGGCTCAATGAATTTATATTCTATACAAACGTCCTCAAAACATTTTCAAACTCCTACAGTAGCATCCTATGATCATTTAGGGCTCCCCCTATTAATTTCGTAATTTTCTGATATCATTTCAATAGAGAACCCGTAAACCCGTTTTCTAAACGTTTTGGCCTAAAACTAGTATCTCCGTAGCTCAAACCATGAAACGGTCTTCGTATTCGCGATCCTCGCGACGATACGATCCCGTGGGTAAGTTTTCGTAATTTTTCGAACACGTTTACTTGCAGGGGCATTTTCGTAATTTCGTCTTTACTAATTACCTAATTAACCCTAATTAACCTTTACCTACCCTACTTAATTACATTACCCCACCTAATCCCTTACCTAATCCTACAGCTACCCAAGTTTCCCTCAGCTAACCCACACGCCCCTCTCATCTAACCCCCCCTAATCACAAGATTGCCATTTCCCTAACACTAGATAATCTCTCCCTAACACTCTCTTTCTCTCAGTCTCTCTCTCCCCCTTCGTTTTCGAGAAACCCAACCCAGGCCTTCAAAAACTCAGCCGCTCCCTCATTTTCGTACGCTCTCCATCTCTTCTCCCGCGCTCTCTCCCTCCTCTCTCGTACTCACCTCCGGCGGGCCTCGACCGTCGCTCTCCGACTCCGCCGCCTTCTGCTGGAGCTCCGACGAGCCGCTGTACATCGCCGAACCCCACCCAGCGAGCTAGCTGCACCGCCCCCTCTTCGTTCTTCTCTGATGTGAACCCATCCCCAGGCCACCGTCGCCTCGAGCTCCGCCCTCCGAGCTGTCGGAGATCCGCCCAACGTCGACAGCCCCGAAGCCCGCTCCTCCATGCTCTGCCGCTCGCCTCCGAGCTCACCGCCGAAGGACCCACTCCGAGCAGCTTCAGACCGCCGAGCTCCTCGCCGCCGTTAGCCGTCGTTGCCTCCGTGCCTCGCCGTCGCCTCTGGCGATCTCCGCCGCTAGCCGCCCAACGCCGTCCTCGCCTCCGACGAGGCTCACGCCGCCCTCCCTCTCGCAAAGCCCCCGCATGCAACGAACGAAGCAGGGTAAGTTATATACGATGGCAAACTTGTAAATACGAATATAATTTCGTATTTTCGTTTTTATATTAATTAATAATATTGGTTTATTGGTTTTAAATTCGTAATAAATAATATAAGCCCCAGAAAAATGTGAGGCTAGCTCCAGAAAATCAGAAATAATATTCTGGACCCATTGGCACTAGTTTCATCTCAATCGGAAGCTTAGTTTTTCCAGAATTAATTTTTAAGCCAAAAACTTAAATACATAAAATTCATTTTAAAGTACGTAACTTGTTATTTTCACGTACACTATCATGTGAGAAAAATATTTGTAATAGTACTCTTCGAGACGGTCATTTTGACAGCTTAATTGCAACATTCTGATGTAGATTGCTTACAGAATAAATTGTTGAATAAATATGTTACTAATTGAAAAATAGTTTTAAAATTGTTTTTGATCTTTTAAAAATTCTAAAAATTACTATAGGCTTTAGAAAAATATTTTCTCTTGCAGTAAAATAATTTTTAGCATATATAGCCTATATAAAAATTTAGAACGCTTTTCATCATCGTTTTAATCAGTTTAAAAAATAAAACGATCAGGTTAATAAATAGAAAGGGTGTATTCTTTAGCCAATTGTTTCTTGTGTTTGCAGGTACCAATTTTCGTGCACCAGCATCTTTATAACGTCGATCTCGATTATAAAATGTGTCTCACCTTATCACCACCTGGACACCCACACCCATGTCAAGGCAAGTATTTTTAGTAATGAATTGCAAATCTGGTCGTTCCAACTTAGTGCTAAATCTGATGTACTTGTCAATTTCTAGTAGCCCATTTAACTTGTTCTCAATTTTGTTGCTTTCTAATTTAAATGGACTAGTCATATCAATGTTGATCATTTGGAATAATTTGCCACATGCTTGTAACTTAATTGGACTACTTTTACAGTTTTACTATCTGCATGTTAACAAGATAAATCAATTGGGAAAACGAGTATGTTACAAACACACATGTGATGACCATCGATTACAGATGGGGTGCTACCATCGATTACAGATGGGGTGAAACCATCGATTACAGATGGGATGAAACTTGGTCAATGACTAAACAGAACACTTGGGTGGGGTTGGCCCATGTAGTAGAGTCCGTGATTGTTGCTTGAACACCTTACGGCCACCTCCAAAACCACACTAACGGAGGTAGTTGCTTGACCATATTCCAGGTTGGAATGGCAAGAAGCGTCACGGTAAACCCCCGATGATAGGGTGTATCGAGAACATAACCTACTCAGACATGGACTTATCACGAGCACAAACAAAACAAATACTCAACTTATAACTGCAAAAATATCCATGCATGCTCATACTTTACTTTTCTGCATTTATTATTCATAACTGTGTACTAACGCTCTTTTGTCCTCTTATAGTTGTTCCTCGTTTCATTACTTTAAATATCTTGCCGAGCTTATCGCTGACATATATTTCAACGTGTTATGAAATATATGTTAGGTTCAGAGACAGAGTACCTTGAGGACCCTACTTTTGAGGATCCCATCTTAGAGGTGGACACCGCTGATCAGGCTTACAAGGACACTGAGATCCTCCCTGCGGAAGGCTAGAGCGGGACATTTATATTTCAGTTTATTATTTGTATTGTTATTTTTCAGGTGTGATTGCTTTCAGCAGATTGTACGGCCATGTTAGGCCTTAATTGTTTGTGTACTTTGCTTTGGACGCTGGTAATGTAATGTAATAAATATTTGTACTGTTTCTGAGAAATTCGCGTGCAGGGACCTTCCTTCGCTAATTAAACGCTTAGTGTGCTTAAGTCAAAGAAGAGAGAAAAAAATAAGTACCTCTTCTTTGCTTTAAGCACATGCGGACCCGCTCGCGTCCTCGCCCCAAGTATACTGGGAAGCAGGGCGTGACACATGCTGCTCATGGTTACTGTCGTCTAGGGACTTCGAGTCCCAACCTGTAGTAGGGTCAGGCTGTAGGGTCTCATACCGAGTATTATTCACGTCTTAGTAATAGGAAGATCGTTAAAGAGGAATGCATTCGATGCAATGGAATGATTAAACTCACAAGTCAGTTGTGAGATGAAAAGCTAAAGAGTTTAGCATTTGGGACATATTAATACTTGGTATTATATTGACTTAGACCCATGGGAACGAAGGGGACTTCCTGAGAAATCCATAGGAAGAAACCACGTCCAAATCAGAGCTCTAACGAGCCCAGAAACGCAAAAACAGCTGAGGAAAGGCCCTTATTGGGCTTGCGGGTCTGACTCGCAACTGGCGGGTCAGACCCGCCAGGAAATAGCGGGTTTGTGCTGTTTTTTGCGAAAACGAGATTTGGAGTCTATTTTTGACAATTAAGTGGTCAAATGAAATCGAAATTAGATTCAGTTTTTTCCTATCCGATCGTTGTCACAAGTTCTTCGATTTGGCATGTCATTTGAAAGTCGAAACTCAGAAATGGATTTATGGTGGATTTTAGAAGTTTGGACTTCTTATGAAATCAACCTCATTGCGCCATATTATTGTCACACATTGCTCGTGGCAAGATGGGAGGGGCCGGCTCCCTATATAAATAGGGGTTAGCCCTCCTCATTGAAACCTGCAACAAATCTACAATTTGTGAAGCTCCTAATTTTTGAGCCCGCACGATCTAGACTTTAATTATTCTTTCTCTTTAGTTCTTTCGATCCTCCAATCGGGTCCTAGCAAGACTACGAGGAGGTTTGGATCAAATCCAAAAATCTCTTGCGTAGGTCTGCTCAAGTGAAACTTTCTTCGGCAAGTGATCGGCTTGGAGATGCGGTGCGGCTCGGGAGGCAATTCAGCTTGAGGCGAGGCGCGGTGCGGTTCGGAAAGCGGCTCAGCTCGAGGCGCGGTGCGATAAGTCGGTGCGTTACATCTTGCCTGTACCAAGGCAAGATTCCGGGTGAGTCCTTTTATTATGCATTTCATATTTTGCAGTAGTTAGACCTTTCTCGGGTTGGTCAGACCCAACCCGAGTCAGTAGATAATCCTGACTAAGGAGCATGTTTTCTTAGGGTAGCTTTTATTAAAAGAGTTTGATAATATTCTGCTTCTTTTATATTTTTGTTCGTCCGACTTAGGACGGGCTAGAATATATGCCCTAAGGGAACTTGAAAATCCCAACACATGCGACTAGCCGCAACATTCGTAAGCTGAGAAAACTCAGAAAGTTTTGGGAAGACAGGACATACGAGTGATGTGGAACACACAGGCCTGTGCCATGGGCAGGCGCTTGTGAAACCAACATCAGTCGTCTGTCACTAATAAGTGAAACTTTCCAGAGAGCAGAGTTTGTAGAGAAAGAATTGACAGGCGACTGTTGAAGCATTACTAGTTGATTGTGCCTTGGACAAGCGACTGTTAATCCAACATCAATCGTTTGGCTGTATGGGGAAGAAAATGACCTTTGGGCAGGAGAGAGACAGGCGACTAATTAACAAATCATTGGCGTTTGTAGCTTAGACATGCGCCTGTCTTTTGTATAGCAGTCGCCTGGTTAGAGTCAAATCTAAAAGCCCAAAAACCACTTGATAAAGTATGTGCATAACAGGCGACTGTAGAACAAATCACATGCGACTGTTTTGAGACAGGCGCCTGTAAAACGTTCAGCAGTCGCCTGTTGAAATCCCAAAATGCCCATGCTTGAGAAATGTGAATTGGAGGCTTAGGAAATGTGATCTAATGATTTCCTAGGACAGAAATAAATATGTGGGTGTGCTCCAACATAGTTCTACTTCTAAGCTACAAAATAGAAGAGAATAAAAAGAATACATTTTGTAGAAGCTTCTCTTCTATCCAAAGAATGAGCTTGAAGTCTTCTAGGAGCTTCAATCGTCATTTTGATCATCCAATCCACTTTTCATGCTTTGATTGATTCTTGAGTGACATCCATTACTAATTGATCTTCATGATATGCTTAGGCAATGGATTAACTGCAAATAGGAGATTAGTCACAAGTATTTTTGTTTGCTCATCATTAACACCAAGTAGGGAGAAGTCCAATACTCAACAGTTAAGGTAACGACTTCGGGTATGGCCAGCTCCCATAGTGTGAAGGGCAGTGTGTACAAGGCCCACGAACGAATTCACCGACGTATGACTAACCAGCGATTACTAGCAATTCCGGATTCATGCAGGCGAGTTTCAGCATGCAATCTGAGGCGAAAGGTGGCTCAGCGGGAAGAAGGTTGTACCATGAGAGAAGCAAGGGGGTCCACTGCTTCAAATATACAACATGGATTCTGGCAATGCTATGGAGTTGGACACTCATGTCAAGCCTATAACCAAACTCCTAGAGTTTGACTCTAATAAACCCACCTTGTTTTATGATAAGATTTGAGCTTAAATCTTGAATTCTAATTGGATTAGAAATCCTAATGAACAAGCATTTTTCTTGAAAGCACGTCTACGGATAGAGTTGTGATCCAACTCGAACTCCGAATACGATGCTGGTTTGGATGACCACTAGCACTATATAAAAGGGCCTTCTCCTCTTCCCTCAATGTACCACTAGACGACAACAAAGAAACAACAAGAGATACCAATCTTATAGATCGAATATCAAGTATCCTCGATCTTTGTGCGGTGATATTCAAACTTAAACAAGGGAGAATCTGCACAAAGAATAAAGTTTTTCCTTCTCCTCCTCTCAAAGCCCCTTGTAAAAATCTTGGTTTGGGAGGTGGTTCGAGTTCGAGAATAACTTGTGACAAGGTTGTCATCGATGTCAGTCGTCTAAAGCACATCGATGGGGAGCGAGGCTAGGTCTTCACCAAAAGAGACTTTGGATTTTGAGTGTATGGACTAAGAATACTCGCGCAAATGTATGAACCTTAATTTTCATTATTAATTCATAGTTCTTGTAGTTAGATCTTGGATTTTTCAAGTCTTCTGCTGCTTTAAAATGGTTTAGAAAATCTTGGATGTTTCCTTACAGTTTCGTTTGGTTTACTTAATAAAATAATCATAATGCTTCGTTACTTTGTCATAACGCTTTGTGGTGAATTCCTTTTCCTGTCAAATCGAATACAACTCCTTGTGATCATTTAACCAACAATATATCTTAAATACTTTAAACTTTTCTCATTCATTTATCATGATGATTTTATCACCTATGAGAGACTCAAAAGTTCAGTTCCTATTTTGACAGTAACAAACCATATTCTACAACATATGGCATAGTTATAATAGTAACCGTTAGTTGCAGATGAAGACAACTCATTTCAAACCCATAATTTTTCGATTGCTGTGAGAATGATCTCATCCAATCAAATTGAGCTTGTCAGGATTGACTACTGTACAATCCAATCTCCTCGTCAAAACTATGTCGTTAAGATATCTAAAGTATGGTGAATTGTCAACCTCTATTAATGTATTTATATTGTTAGTCAATAATGGGATTCAATAGTCAACATGGAATAAATTTATTACTCCACAAAAAGTTTATACATTCTAGATTGGCTAAAGATTTAAAATATGATCAATGACACACGACGGTAACCTCATATATCAAAGGAAAAGAATTTCATCTTGACTATAACCGCTCTTTGCACGCTTCGGACTATACCTAACGAATACCTTGCAACAATCAATTACAATTGATCAGCAAAGTTCAAAGCATATACATCTCACATGCAATGTTTTTTAAGCATGTCTCAAGGCTAAAAACTAACATATATCAGTCAACGCTCGCTTGAGAGCTTTTATTTAATAGTTGGGATATCTTAACATCTAAAAGGTTCTTCTCGAGTCGTTCTGCGAACTTATTCTCTCATATGCATGTGCATACTGTCTCACGATATCTCCACATTGAATAGTTATAAAACCAACCATTACCATCTTTATGTTAAAGTACAATATATACGGATCTGTCTCGAATATCAATATTATATTTTGATATTACTATGATGAGAATCATTTTGGAATGTGCTTAAGTAATTGATTAGGTCACATTATTATAATCTCATTATGATCCTAATCATCTCGCATATTTCAAGTATTTTGTCAATGCAATTATTATATTTAATGTATTCCCTCATAAATACATAATAGTAGTATTTTAATGATAAAGAATATTAAATAACATACTATAATTTTCAACAATACTCATATCAATTATAATAATTGTCTATATGACACATTTCCCAAGAAAACATGCATAGTCCTGATCCAAACCCGTTTAAAGCTAGTCTATCTCACGGGTTGGGTTGACATCCATGATGTTCAGGCATTGGAGTGGCACTTGATGAATGCAAGGTTATTAGAATACATGTCCAATTGTAGCTGTACCCTATATCACATTCAGCTCGGAGGCCTTCCTAACATCAGTCACAGTCCAATGCATTTGCCGTTGAATTAAGATGCTACCGTTCTACCGTTCTGTTAAATATGTGACACATCTTCTTCAATACAACAATCAGAAAGACGATACCTATTTGTAACAAACATAACATATGCAGTTTCGTTTAGCTGACAAATCTCTGATCAGACTAAAGAACAATCATCGGATAAGAAATGATGATTTCTGGAGGGTAGTTGCTCATTTGGGCTCATCTTACAAAATTACCCCAAATCCATACATAATGCCGCAGACTACAGCTTCGGTATATTTCATTGGGAATTGCAACACATAAAATGTATAGAGTTGGATGAATATTTGAGCACATTAGAAGCAAAACTGGAATTAGGTGTACAAATTTCAGTTTGGGAATGAAGAAATGATGGCCGCTAATTTTTCAAAAGTAGAGTTCGAAACACACAGACAATCCTAACTCTGATCCTTCCGACTTTCTTTCCCAGGATGATGTGATGCAAACCACCGTTTCCAAGAAGCATCCCCTTGTTGCTCAATCCAAGACAAGAAGGCGCTGTCTAACAAGCAAAAGAAATTTACATAAAGGAGCTGGTACCTCACAGGAACATATCGGAAATTAGCGATCTGGACTATAGGCCAAACAGTCCCTCCGACAAGAAGGCTTGGAAGGAAATCTCTTTTTACGTCTATCTTTACATTGTCTATGCTCTTCCCCGAGGCAAGCCCCATGTATGAGAAAAATACTAGAAGATCCAAGGGCCCGAAGATTAATCCATCTGCAGCAACTTTGGCAGCTACAAACTTAAACGATTTTGGTTGTAGCTTAAGTCGAAACCTGATGTACCGATCCAAGTATTCATACCTGTGCAGGTAACATTTGACTCAGAAGGCATGCAACTTATTTCAATACATGTCAGTATTTAGCTCTGAACATGCTTTTTGGAAAGACGAACCCCATAGTTTTAGTAATGATATGATACGCATAAGCACCACAAAGTTCTTAAGTTTTGAGTAACACTTGATTGCAGGCATGCTGATAACATAAAGTTGAATAAAATGCTAACTCAAAAGAATTTACCATCTAATTTCTCAACTCTTTTGGTATGCAATCACATGTTGCCGGTACTGAAACTATCCTGAATTCGTTCTTTTAAAGCGCTGACTAGCCATATATACTGCTATTTAGGCATCACCACACTTCTAACAACCAAATATCCCCTTTAAGAGGATGAACCAACTAATCATAAAGGTAAGTATTCCTTTCTTTATGCAAGATTCCTGTACCATGAAATTAAACATAGCAACATAGCAGCTTACATCACCTTTTGAGAAAATGGGATGGAGACAGAGAAAACTGTGAAAGAAAGTTGCACGGCAACTCTCTTGACCATGCTATGATCTAGCAATGACCAGCCAAGTTTCCTCTGGCAAAAGAGGAAAGAGGAAAAACTATGATATGTACACCTAGAATCGAAGATTGGTGCTCAATATGACCGCACAATTACAAATGTGTAAACCATTTTCACCTTAAATCATGTACAAGATGTTCATAGTTAAACCAAAAGGCTAACAGTTTCTAGATCAGTTAACTATTTTTAGGTTCTTTTATTTGTAAACAACCACTTAGATATACATATTAAATCCAAAAAATACAAATATGCCACGACCTTCTCGTGCCAACTTTTCAGAGGGTTCAAGTGTCTGTGCAGAGCACAACAATCGTGCCCGCCTATGAAGGAAGAAAGGTTTTATAGAGAACTAAACCCCTTCAACTACTCAGTTGGCATGAAATATGACAAGGCAAGTGTTCTAAAAATTGATCTATACAGCCGCATATCCGGATGCCGGTGAACACTGAACCCGTTTTGGGGTCATGCGCCCATCATATGTGGGCAATCACATATTTAAGCGCATAACGGGTTATGCGTCCACATACCGCTTTGCGGACGCATGATTGGATAATTTTTTTAAATCCCAGCCAGATGTCATTTGCCAATTCTAAGACAACCCTGACCCATTCTCTTAGAAACTAACGAGAACAGGCAAGAGGTTGTATCACATCTATCACCAACTTCCTTGCTTTCTTACCTCGTTCTCTCAACTTCATCTCTCCTCTCATCCCTCAAGATGACAACGGATAGCGGTGGGTGACAAGGCAAACGCTATAGCAGCGAGAAGGGGCAAAGCCACAAAAAGCCAAGGGCGTCATCGACAAGGTAACCACCATCTTCGCTTCTTTAAACATGTCCATCAATCTCTTTGAACTGGTAGCTGAAATTCTATGTTTGCAACTTTAGTTCTTTTTCTTTTTTAATAACTTTTTGTTTGTATGCTCTCCAATGTTCTACAAGGCGGTTTCATTATATGCGCATTGTGATAGTGCATAACAGATTATGTGTTTGATTAGGGAGATTATATGAATTACACAAAATAAATATTTTAATGTATATAAACAAATAATAGATATATGCATTCGTATATTAAATGTAAAAAAGGTCAAAATATAGAGGATAAATCAAATAAAGTATTATTAGGTTATTATTGTTGAATACATAAATCAGTTTAAGTGCTAATATATGCATGGAGCAACATCAAAGTTTCAAACTCACAAGTCCACCCCAAATATGTTTCATCATGAAGAAGCTCAAAATACACATGTTTAATCTCATATGTTTGCAATTGCAAATAGCAAAGTCTCATTATGGAAATCTATTATGTACCAAATAACAATTTTTTACCATTTTTACTTTGCATGCTTGTTGATTTATGTGGCCAATATATAGGTTATATATGCACATAAAGCAGTTAGCGTGTAAATTATGCGGGCACATAACGTGGCCAGTATGTGGATTATGCAGCCTATGTGCTTGCATGGTCCTTATATGTGTTGTCTAAATATTTCACATGCATACCTGCAACTTGGTGTGATAATCAACTGCACACTTTTATATGACCGCTTATGCAACAACATAAATGCTTTTTAGAACACAAAATTGCTCGTGTGCTTGCTTCCTTTAGTGCTAAGCTCACAAATTCCATAAAGGGCCATAGGTTCATCAAATTCTCACCTGCTTTGAACTAGTATCAAGTTAAGGTTGGTCCTTGGTTGCTACGTATAGGTCTTCCTTTTGTGCTTGTCCTTGGATTCACCTCAATTTCCAGAATATGCTCGATGACATGTGACGTTACTGGACACTTTATCCTTTTCTGAAAGAATTCCATGTCTGATCATGTTATTTTTATCACAGTTAAATAGTAGAGTTTGAATGACTTTGCGATCAGATCAAGTTAATAGGTTTTTTTGGCATTGCTCTTTTTGAAGATACATGGGATATGACAGACAACGGATACACTCCTCCTATGATAACGATTGATACAATTGATATTCCTAAGGCTAGAGATAAATGGGATGTAAATAATAAAAATTATGTGTTTCAAGTGGTAAAGTGAGGAATGTTCTTATTTGTGCTTTAAATAGAACAGAACTTAATCGCATTTCTGCGCAAGGATGTGACATGCATTGATGGTGACTTACGAAGTCACACCTCAAGTCAAAAATCATGATTGGCTATGTTAAGCAATGAATACGGGAATTTTGTAATAAGCGAATAAGAGGATGATAGATATATGTATGCGAAGTTTCGTGTTGTTTATAATTCTCGCGCTCTTGAAAATGTATATCCAGAGTTAGAGTTGGTTTGGACAATATTAAGAATATTACCTAAACACTTTAAAGTTAAAGTTACATCAATCCAAGAATATAAATTATAAATATTTTAGTAAGTTGAGTTTCAAAAAGCTTGTTAGGAATATTATCACCTATGAGATGGAATTGTCTGCAAGAAAGAAGCAAGGTATAGATGATATGAAGACAAAATCATTATCCTTGAAAAATAATTATAATAGTGCTGATGGTTTAAGTGATGAGATGTGCTTATCGATAAAAAGGTTTAAAATTCTTAAAACCAAAATGGAAAGATAATATCTTTTAAATAAGCGCAATTTTTTCTGTCTTCTAAATTTTTCAAATGACTCTTCTACTGAAATATATTGTTTAGATGCAGAAAATCCAAATATATGAAAATAAATTGCCCTTTGTTGAATAGTGACAAGAAAAAAAGAAACAGGAAGAGAAAGCAAGTCCTCTTTTTAAAATAACAAGCTAGATCCAAACATGAAAGATGCAGTGATTTGTTACAATTGCAAAAAAAAGGACATATAAAACGAATTGTCCATTGTTAAAAAACAAGCATTAAAAGATGAAAGCTCTTGCGATAACTTAGGATGAAGCTTGTTCGGGTGATGATTGTACTGAAGTTGCAAACCTATGTTCGCTAGCGCATATAAATGACGAAAGTGATGATGACAGAGATAGTGAGATAGAGAAACATTCTCTCGAAAATCTTTATAATATATGTCAAAACTTATATGAGTAGAATAAATATATTTAAGTCGGGAAAATTAGAACTACTTCACATCAATATTAAGTTGAGTGATAGGCTAGAAAAGAAGTAATAGTTAAGGTTAAACAATGTCTGATTTTTGAACCAAAATTTCTAAATTTTAAAACCAGTATAAAAAAGCTAGAAAACGAGAACATGAGTTTAAAAGGAGGTTGAGAAGAAGAAATGTTTATTAATTGTTGCTCTATGCTAGGTAATGAAAACGGTTTCCTTAAATCCAAAGTTCACAATCTTGAATTGTGTATGAAAAAATTTTCTGGAAGCAATAAAACATTTAAAATAGTGTTAAACAATCAATTATATGCTAATAATAGAAAATGAATTAAGTTTGGAAAAGTGTAATATGATAAGGAAAAGAAAAGAGATACTAGTATGAGGAGAAGTGTATTTCATAAATTCTTATGATGTGGTAAAATTAGACACTTATAATTATTATTGGAAGCAAGGTTTTAGGTATCGGTTTCGGAGAGGGTATCGCTCTCTCGAAAATTTAAGTTTCGGTATCGGTATCGTCCGTTTCGGCGGTATCGGACGTGGGTTTCGGTTGGTCAGTATCGGTAGTTTTAAATACATAAAATCTATCAGATATGTAAAAAACTAAAGTAGCTAGAATTTTGCCTTGCACACCCACCGTTTTACTTTGCGCACGTATCACTTATTTGCAAGTTTGCCTTGGAGTTGCTTTGCGTACCTACCATTTTGCTTTGTGCACATATCACTTATTTACAAAGTTGCCATAAAATATCTTCCTATACACATTTAACTTATTTACAAGTTTACCATTCACAATATCCCCCCTCTCTCACGCATTATTCCCCCCCTCTCTCTCGGTCCCCCCCTCTCTCGGTCCCCCCCTCCTCCCTCTCTCGCGGTCCCCCCTCTCTCTCGTTCTCTCCCGGAAGCGGCAGCAGCGGCATCAGGCGGCAGGCGACAGGCGGCGGCGAGGCCAGGCGAGGCGATGCGAGGCGGCGGCGGCGCGGCGGCGGCGGCGGCGGCGACCGGTAAGTTTGATTTTTTTTTCAGTTTCTTCTTCCTCCTCTTTTTTTTTTGATTTTGGCCAGTTTCTTACCCATTTGCTGGCCGAAACCCTAGGGTTTCGGCCAGTTTCGTCCGATACTGGGCGAAACCGGCCGAAACCCTAGGGTTTCGGCCGATACCGATTTTTTGATGCCGTTTCGGACCGGTACTGGGCGGTACCGGTCCGATACGCCCGATACCAAGAGGTATCGGGCGATACCTCAAACCTTGATTGGAAGAGGAAAAGATTAAAAAGCAAACAAATTTAGGCTCCTAAGGGCACTTTTGTGTTAACCCTAGTGGACTTACATAGATATCTAGGTCACACATATCTTCCTTTTTTGGGTATACTAGCAGCCGCAGAAAAAACAAAGAGTATTTATCTTCAGGTAACCTAAGGAATTATGGCAGTAAGAATAGATAATTTTGTTTGAATTTTTTGCTAATCTTTATTTAAAAACATGAAAAAGGATGAAAAAATTTAGGCTTATTGAAAGTATGTTTAATCGTAATGCATGAAAAATAAATATTCGATGTGATCATGATCCATTCTCTATTAAGTCCACGAGGCGGATCCTAAATTTTGGGGATGAATGCTAAGATGATTATGATTGAAAATATGTATGAAGTTACATATGCACGTAAAAATCTTGTATTATGCTCATGATTAAAAAGTGACATGATATGATTTTATGTTAATTGAGCATGTTTTATATTATTTATCTTGACTCTTAAATCTCACATATCACCACTTACTCTACCATTAATAAATTTATAGTTCTTTGAAATTTTTTTATTTAATTTGCATGTTAAAGCTAAATTGACATGAATTCGATTATATGATTGAAAATGATTAGTTTGAATAATTATCTATGATTACTTAAAGGTTGTGTTATATCCATGCTATAAATAAAAACAAAGCTGAAAAAAGTTTTTTTAAAAAAATAAGAAAAATAAAAACAAATAAAAGAATAACTTCAAAGAAAATATAGATGCACTTAATATATTGTGAGACATTACTCAAACATATCTCGTCTTGCCTAAAAATTAACATTTTATTATCAACGTGTGTGTGCGCGCGCGCGCATGTTAAGCAATGATTCCTGTCATCTAAGAGCCATATATGGAAATGTATATATGTAAGGATCTTGATCTCATTTAATATGAGTTGAAGACAAACAATTCTTATATAAGTACAGTTCTTATATAAGTGCGTAGTTTGGATTTATGTCTGAATAATAGGTTGATATGGTAAAATTTGTGTCAATTGAGCCCCATTGCACATTTTATTTCTCTTTCACCCATCTGCGGACTCAGGAGACGTTAGGTCGTGATCAATGCTATATTATATGTTTCGATCACGGTTTAAGGTTTCGGCCGAAACCGTGAGGTTTCGGCCGTTTCGGATCGGTCCCGGAGGGGGCCGATCCGAAACGCTCCATCTTTTATCGGTATCGGCCGAAACCGCCCAGTTTCGGCCCGTTTCGGCCGGTACCGGCCGAAACTGGCCGGTTTCGACCGAAACCGGCGAGCTACAGCAAAAAAAAGGAGCAAATTCAAAAAAAAAAGAAGAAGAAAAGATTGGAAGAAGACGAAGTGGAAGAAAATAAGATCCAAACAATCTGATCAAAAATCAGATCCATCCCAACAAAAATCAGATCCAAAAAAAAAGAAAATGAAGCGGAAGAAAAATTGGAAGAGAGGAGAGGAGCTTACTTGGCCCGCCGCCCCTCGTCGCCGGTCGCCGCCCCTCGTCGCCGGTCGCCGCCCTCCCGCCGCCCATCGCCGCCCTGCTGCCCATCGAGATGGAAAGGGAAAGGGTGAACATTGTTAGGGGGGAGAGACAGCAAAGGGATAGAACGAGAGAGATTTGGGGGGGTTCATTTCCGATAGATATTTTTGAATGGCAAACTTGTAAATAAGTGCTATGTGCACAGAGTAAAACGGTAGTGCGCAAAGCAACTCCATTGTAATGAAAACTTGTAAATAAATTGTATGTGCACAGAGTAACACGGTGGAGATTTTTTTAGTGGTAAACTTGTAAATAAGCTATATGCGCGCAGAGTAAATCGGTGGTGCGCAATGAAACTCTCACGTCTCCAGTTCTTTCAAATATTTATAATATAAAAATATGTATACATATTTATAAATACATATAAGTGACAATTATTTAATAGTCTATGATTAATACTTTAATTTTGGGACGATTCCGAAACCTGCTACCGAAACCACCGAAACGGACGATACCGATACCGAAACCTATATTTTGGGAGGAGCGATACCGAGTCCGAAACCGAAACCTAAAACCTTGGTTTCGATATTCATGATATTCTTAGTGTTTATTATCGATTATGTTTATAATACTTTATTTATGTACATATTTACATTGTTGCACGTACTTTTGATAAGAACAATAAAGATGTTATGATTTGATTTTATGATTTGAAAGTATGTGTGCATTTGTGTAAAAGGAGCATGTCAGCAGGTGTTATTTCCTTGAGTTTTTAGATTTTTCATATTCTATTCGCATGTAAACATACTTTAACATATGTTATGATCACACACAACACTTTGTGATAACATTCTGATTAAATTTTAACTTTATGTTTGGTATCAAAAAAAGAAAAAAATGTTAAGTATAGCAATAGATGAGTTCTTGTTTGATATTAACAATCATGTATGAGCAATTTGATGTATTTACCAAAGTGTAGTGTATGTTTAAAAGGTCATGATAAAACCCTAAAACATCGTTTTATCCTTTGTCTTAATAAATTTGCTTGAAGCCGAAATTTTTAAGCTTCATCAATCAAATCAAAGCTTCACCTACAATTATTCCAAGCATCGATATTTTTTGCCGAAACCAAGAGGAAAATTATTTGAAGATCATAGCTACATTATTTTGAAGCACTCAACTTTATTTACTTTGTAGATCTTAGCCGAATTCCTTGAAACTTCTCTAGTCAAATGCATTCATAACTTCAGAATCATGCGTATAACTCTGAGTATGGCCTCACGTGAAACGATAAGCACATCAGATAATTCAACACAATAGTGCATCATTTATTGATATTTCTAAATTTTTATATTTAAATTATTAGTTCGTATTGATTGCTTATGCTTGTATTTTTTATTTGTTTTGAACTTTTATGTTTATTAGGTTTTCTGATTGTGTTTGATTGTGGGGGTATCAATCAAGATGCAATACTATTTTTATATACTGATTATATATTGATATTATTATTATCACTAGTTATAGTTTTAAAGGCAAGAATATGTATTGTGCAAACTTGTGTAAATCTGTCTTTGAAATTATTATTTATCTTTATATTTACTTTTTAGTTCAGTATATCTGCATGTGATTTAAAATTTGTTAGCTTTTATTAGCACCTGTGAAATTCTCTAAATTGATTGCATGCCATATTCAACCCCCTTACGTTTGATCCTAACATATCTGATACGGCTAGGGCTTTTGGTGGAAAAAAATAAGATTTTTATGGATGGAAAAGGGAAAAGAAAGGATTTTTATAAATACGAAATATGAAAATAAAAGATAATTGGCCACAATTCGAGAGGAGGCCTCTCTCCTAGCTTTCAATTCGAGAAGAAAGCCTAAGATCTCCGGTTAGGATTCTTGGACACCTAGAACAAGGATTTTTCACAAAATAATCCAACATAATCTCCTTCCTAGTCGGCCCTAGCTTAAATAAAAGAAAAATTGCAGAATTGCATATTTTACGAAAAACCCCCCTAAGATCTGAAAATGCCCATGCTGGGCCAAAAATCCAAACCACATCATTACTCCACCCCGAAGAACTACCTTGTCCTCAAGGTGGTGTCGTGAAAACCATGGACGCGGCAGAAGCGTAATGGTATGTTACGATCCCAATTAGTCCCATATCGAAAAAACCAATAAAAAGAAAAGTTAACTATTAGAAGAACCTCTCTACCTAACACCAATTGGTTTTGGGTTGGATGCTAGCTAATACTTAACAATTGGGTTATGAGCCAAGTGTTTAGAGCATAGTATGGGATGTGACCTTAAAAGGCTATTGTTAGAAGCCTAGTATGTGATGGGTCTCTAACAAATGGGCTAGTGTTAGTGTCATAGTATGGGATGGGTATCTAACAAATGGTATCAGAGCAAGCTCCATGCTACGACCTACATTGCGGAAGTGGCGACCTAGAGAAGGAGGGACCTAAGAGGGGGCGACCTGATAAAGGCCAAAGTGGGCCACTTAGAGTGGGCACCCTAGAGTGGGCCGCCATGGACGGTGGTTGCCGGAAGCGGATGGGGCAACCTGAGGAGGGGGTGACCTAAGAGGGAGTGACCTGCCAAGGCCAGAGTGGACCACTTAGAGTGGGCATCCCAAAGTGGGCCGCCGTGGACGCCGGTTGTCGGAAGCGTGGTGGTATGTTACGATCTTAATTAGTCCCACGTCTAAAAAAGACCAAAAAATGAAAGGTATAAGTATTAGAAGGTCTCTCCACCTAACACCAATTGGTTTTGGTTTTGGTTTTGGGTTGGATGCTAGTTAATATTTAACAATTTGGGTGTGAGCCCAGTATTAAGGGCCTAGTATGAGATGGGTCTCTAACAAATGGGCTAGTGTTAGGGGTCTAGTATGGGATGGGTCTCTAACAATATCATTCCACATTTGTAACTTTTATTACATACTCTCTTTGATTAAAAGTATCATGACACTCATTAGAAATACATGTCCTTTCCAATGGAACATTAATTTAGGTTTTTTTCCCCATATATCAACACTCAAATTCTTGTCTAATTCCAAATTTCCACCCTAAAACTCATATTTCCATATTAACACCCCAAATTACATAAGTTGGGCCAAAAACCCTAAAGTTAGTCAATCTGTTCGTCAAAAAGAATATGTTAGGAATATACTATTATTTGAACCCAAATTATTAAAAGAAGTGTAGCGTCCAAATTACCATCTTTACTCCATGAATCCTTTTTCTTCACATTCATCAACATTCACTTAAGAACACTTACAAAACTTAAATACCAATTACAAATCTCATAATTTCACATTCTTTGAACTACAATGTTAGAACTTATAACCAAAAATCAATTCACAAATTAAAATAGAATATAGTCTTTATCACATATTTCCACTTAGGTTGAACCATAAGACCATGATTTAAAAATTCCACATTTTTACTTCCTTTCCATCCTCAAAATTGAGAAGAAATCAGTCCAATATAAAATTGGTCAAAAAGATGAAATGTGTATAAGTTTTTGGCTTTTCTTTCTCTTTCTAAATTTCCTCGTTTTCCTCCTTGCTAATATTATAGATCTAAACCGTCCATTTCATCAATCCAATTTTCTCAAAACATGGCCATTAAGAGAGATGGAGTAGAGACAGTTGTCAGACCTGAACTCATGAAAAAAGATGTGGGTAAATTAGTATTGTTTAACCCTCTTTCTGTCATAAAATTAACAGCAACTAACAATGAGATCTTTATCCAAACTTGCATAATTTCAAGCAGTAATATGGAAATTTTGAGGTAATTTTGAATTAGGCAAGATTTTAGGTATCGATGCGGAAAAAAACCCCATCAAATTTTAAGTGGCATCATGATGAGAGGGCTTCCACTATTCACAAACCTCATTACCAAGCAAGCTAGCACCCATATTTTCTTAAACATGCCGGTATTTTTCAGCTTAAAATCTTTGGCCACAAATGTATCAAGAAATGATTAGTTAATATATAATTATCAAGTTTATTGAGGAACTTATAAATCACATTCATATTTGATATATGATGCACCTGTTAATATAGAACTTACCAATAATGGCCGACCGGTCCTACGAATGCAAACCCAAACATGCTTGTTGTAGCTACCCTCTGCCAGTTAATTGTGAACTCTCCACATTCCTAATACATAAAATAACAAAGGTAATAGATATTTTCAGCCATGTAACAAATTTCCAAAAATGTAGTGAAAATTTAAATTAAGAATACATCCAAGACCAACAATGGAGCATATACACATGACAGAGGCACGGAGACACATCAAATGTTTAAAAAGTAGGGAAAGGGGACACAACAATACAAGCATATGCACATGTGTGTGCATGGATATTCTCAAAAGACACATCAAAACCATAGTGATTGGGATATTTTCTACTTAAAATAAAAAACAATATAATATTTCAATGATAAAAATCAGTAGCTCATAATCAAGTAACAAAATCAAATGATAAGGTTTTAAAAAACCTAACATATACTTAACCTAGTTCAAGTGAGGTTGAGTTTTGTTGATGTGGTGCGCATTTAGTTAAATATTATTTTTACTAGATATCTCTGGACATGTAAAAACACACAATAAAAAGAAAAAAGATGCATATGACTTGTATAAGTTATATGTAATTGTAATTCTATAATAAATGCACACAGGCTTTATAACATATCCTTGCATTAGAAGTATGAACTGTGTATAACTTTTTAATCATTAATACTCATTAGTTGCATGTGTTTTGTTATTTTACCACAAGGTCAAAAGAAAAAAAAGGGAGAACATTTGTGACACCACCAAATCGGCGTGAAAACAAAAATTTGCAATAAAATAGTGGGATTGCATGCATGCAATTTTGTTACCTTGTGACTAGGGATGAGAATGGGTATGCCCAAAGCCCGATTGGGCTTCCAATTGGGCATGCCACATCCTCATCCCTTGAGTAGGGATGAGGAGGATGTGGCATGCCCAATTGGATGCCCAATCGGGCTTTGGGCATGCCCATTCTCATCCCTACTTGTGACAAAGTCAAAATAAAAAAACTAGTTAGAACGTTCCTGGCAGCACCTAATTGGTGTCAAAGTGGACAACCCTCTGAACTTTGCAACAGAATTAGTAGAGATATTTGTTTGAAGGACTCATTGATTTGCAACAGAATTAGTAGGATATTTGTTTGAAGCACACGTTAATCTAAAGTGTTTGACAAGAAACCTTTAGTTAAATAGGCTCCGACTCAACATTTTTGTTTTTAAAAATTGGACACAGCTTAGAAGTGTCATATATGTGTGGGGCAAGCATGAGGCAAGCGTCGGTGTCTAATACGTGTTTGGCATGGACATGATACTCATTTTAAAGTGTTAGTAAAGCGCAATCATATTGAACCATCCGAAGCTTGTTATTCAATAATAATGCAACAATCTTTTATCATTTCGTGGTTGGAAAGTCCTATCTTGAACGAATCCTGCTCATATCATGTGTTCAACCATTAAGAGAGAATAAAGAGTAACAAAACCCCAATATTAAGACAGATTGGATAAAAAAATTCACAATTTGATCTCCACTAATCTCTGTCATGGACTGGTGTAGGTTCATGGTGGGAACTATAACCCAAGGTAGCCGTGAGTAAAGTTAACAGCCTTTACCAGATAAATGTCAGGTATCAACCAACTGTTGTCAGAACTCAAAATAATGAACATAGACATAAAACGTTTGAAGCAAACTCCAAATATATGGGGCCAATGCTTAGGAGAGATGGGACAATAATATATATTGTTCTATGAAATACGTATGTTGATCCCAAACCATCTCTATCCATAATCATTTTTAAACTCGCCCTTTTCTCAATAGCTCACTCTTCGACGTGTGAAGATACATAAAAGATATTTGGATAATGTGAGTGATAATAAAGACCTCTTTCTAAAATCCCGTTATTTCATATGTAACTAAATTATTTCCAAGACTATATCTCAATATGCATGATAACGTACACTCCATCTTCCTCTCTTAATTATTTCATTTACTTCCATTGCTAATTATTTCTTAATATGTCATAAGATCTCTTTGGTTTCTTGTCATTGATATATCTGTAATGTTCACATTTGATTTCATAACTATAAAGCTGATGACTTTTTCCTCCTATCTAAGATCAAGCATTTTGAAATTATCAAATGGTAAAAGAGATATAATAAAGGAAAATAAAAAAAGTGGGATAGATAAAAACACTTTCATTTGTATGATTTATGACATCTGGCAAGAAATCTTGAAGCCTTCACATGCAAATGTACGGATTTCAATGATGAAAATTTCACATTCGCTGTAAGTGTTTCTTCTTTATTTTTGGATCAATTTACATATAGGAAAAATGTGATTTTATTTTCCCCTTAGATGAACCAAAGTACAGTTAAAGAAGGCGTGAAATTTCAGCCAATAACACAACGTATCACTGTATTGTATTAGACTTCAAGCATGCCACTATGCTCCATTCACATCAACAATAACTAGTAAAAAATAATACAAGAGGAGAGTCGGAGTTTGAAGTAAGAAAATTTGAATTTTGACTCATTCCATGTAATGGCCAAAAGAATTTCAAGTAATAGTTGAAACCAAAGATCGAATAATCAAATGATATTGATACATATTGGCCATTTCTAATCAGATTTGAAAGGTAATACGAAATAGACCCCCATTTATCTAGAAGGGGTGAAACTCCTCAAGTTTTGCCAAGACATGCAGCTATTAGATCATTTCGATGATAGCATAACGCTAATGCATCAAACACTAAGATGGAAGCAAACTGAAGCTGAGGTAATTGATTTAGATATATCTTTCATAAAGATTGATGATTAATGGTGTGCATTAAAGAAACAGAAGACAATATCTTGGTACATCTATAGACAAAGTTCTGCCTGCAACCAATATTCCAGCTAATTTAAGGCAACTAATACCCACTGCCTGACACTTTTGGTACATGTTGCCAATACTCCTAATGCAGTAGCTAACAATACTACAAACCATCCGCTAATACCAAGATTGAAACCGATATTTCAAACCTTGCACACAAGTCACTTAGATTTTGAATCCAATGAAAAAGATTAATTATCCATACTTGTCCAGAAAAGGATCCAATGAGTAGAAAAATGATCAAGTTGCTGCGACACATTAGCATACATGATCAGATCTGCTTGATCAATTGTTTATCTTTTTTGAAAGCATTTTTGGAGTTTCGTGTCCTAATAGACTTGTAAGCTACATTATATGGAATAATCTAATATACTCATTCAAAGAATGTTTGCTTTGTTGTTTATTGATAAAATGAAGTAAGCATAAATACTTTGGGGCAAGCCCAAGGAATACAATGGTTATATTCTTGTGGAAGATGTTGTGAATGTGTTTTTAACTTCGATTGAATTCAATCTCTATGTTATTTTTCTTATCTTTAGAGTCATCATCCTTACCGTTACTTATAAACCAAAATTATGTAAAATACATAAACGGTTTATATATATAATCATACTCTATAATATGCCCTTGAATAAACATCAGTAAAAGCAAAACTTGACAAAATATTTAAATGAATATCTAATCCTAATCTCTAACTTGGTCAGTGATCAAGATTATTGAAGGTTTAACTCTTTTAAAAACTCAAGGAAACAGGTGGCATATGACATATGAGCAACTTTGCTCATATATGATGTGTGTGTGATAATATCATCTATAAGAAAAAGAGTGTCATAATGGGTGTACTTTTTGTCCTCCGTGTAACCCCATCTTTTTATGGCTAAGATAATGGCATGTCGTCATATATAATGCAAGTGCACGTATGGTATATGTACATTGATCTCTATTAGAATTATGGGCATCATATGACATGAGCACTGTGTCCTATTGTGGCCATAAAAAGCACACCATAATTTTTTTAGACGATCAACAATGTTGATTTTGATCTTCAAATTCTAAACTCAAATACACTAAAGATTTACTGAATCTAAAGCCTTTTATTTATTGATCAATATGTTACAAAATTAATGATTTTACAATAATAGAACTTTTTCGCTATGACATTTAGGGCACTTCTTCCCATCAAAAAATTATCGTGTCGGACACATGGATACGACACACGTGTATATCCGTGTCTGACACTACAAAATGTATATTGTTATTCAGTTGGTGTGGGTTTGCTCATAAAAACCCAATTACTGAACTTATAACTGAAATAGAAACAGAATAAAACCGGAAACAAAACAAATTCCACCTCGAAATTGAACCGAATCATTAGTCTGGTTTAAAATTGGTAAGTAAAACATGCTGACCCCTAGCGCTAACAATATAAGCAAGCAAACATATTAGTTCAGGATAATTGTAAGCTCACGCATAAAGAAAAATGTCTCAAAATGCCCAATGCAAAAAAATTGATGACGAAAATATACTTTAAATTATTAAAATACTATGTATTAAACATAATTGATCTTGATGCACAAACAAACTAGAGAGGAATTGTTATGCTGCCATTCATTTACTTCTAATTTTATACAACTACATTAAGCTTTCAAAACTAATCAAGTTTTGTGGACCGTCACATTTAAAACCTACTTTGAAACAGTAATTCACCGTGTGTGTGTGTGTCACGTGCATTTTCTTAGTAACTATATGGGAGAAGAAAAATAGGCACATAGTGAATGCATTGCTGCTTAGGTAGCATACTGGTAAGAACCAAGGCAAAGATACGATTTTTATTAGAGTAAACTGAAAATAAAGATAGATTGATTACACTTAAAGGAGGTAATCGCCCTCCCAAGACGCCGAGTTAGAGGGGACGTCTGCACCCTCCCTAGATCGAGTAACCTTCTCCTCTCAAATATCAAACAACACTCAAATTCGACATACAAGGGCCGGCTTGCCTCGCTCTTATTTATAATATAAAAATAAACAAAATACCAAAAATACCCTTAATGGGCCCAAAGCCCCTTAAGAGAGCTGGATCTAACATTACTCCGCCCACAAAAATCCACCTTGTCCTCAAGGTGGTGCATGAAGTCCACGACGGCCCTACTACAAGTGCGCGCAAGCCTCCTCCCGGATCAAAAGGGTACGATTAGTCTTCACCGCCTTCAACGACGTCCAGAAGAAAGCCACGGTCGTCGCTAATCAGATCTGAAAGTCCTCCATGCCCAAAACTGAAACGCTGACGCTCGGAAGAATTTCGAACTGAACACCAATAGCATTGGGGCCCTCGTCGGCCTCCCGGAAGCTCGAATCTTCGCTGTTTTGGATCCAGAAAGTCGAAAACATGATGTACAGCGCTCCAAAGGAGATGACTCCTATGCTGGAGGGGCGGCAGCCCTCTGATGCGAGCGCACCTTGCGTCGCATCCCCCTCAACCGATGGAGCACGTGGCAGTGGAGGCGTCATCACTTACGCACGTCGTAGGAGACGCGGGAGCGCGGTTTAGGCCTTTTTTTCTTAGTGGGAGGGTATTTTGGTCTTCTACCAAAATCCATCCTCTTTCTTTATATTAGGTCTAGCCGTCATCTTTTTCCTTATGCTTGAATTGTGAGAAAAACTCTCAAGTGTCATTTGAAAGTGCTTAAACTTTGGTCCGTTCATCAAAAGTGGGGAGATCGATCTTGTCTCTAAGAAGATCATTATCTAGGTTTCTTTTGTTCTTCAATCAAGCAAAATATAATACTTTTCCTCTCTTTTAATTTTCCACGTTTAAATTGTGAATCGATCTACGACGATTCACATCAATTGGTATCAAATCACTACGATTCCATGGCAACGGGGACGAGAGCTTTCGTGGACGAGAAGATTCAAGGCCTCCGCGACGATCTCAATCAAGAGATCGAGGGTTTGAGGAAGAAGATGGAGGCTTCGATCAAGGATCACGCAAACACCCAAGAGGACATTCAAACGGAACTTCGGATCATGAGAAGGGAAGCCGCGGAGTCCGGAAGGGATCTTAAAAGTTTGAAGGACGCCATGGCTGCGATTCTAGCGATGATGGCAATGTTGCAAGACTTGACCAAGGAGAAGGTGGCGGATCACAGAAAATGGAGGGCAACGGAGAAGATCCAAGGCGATTCCGGCATCGATTCGACAAACCAGGAACCCCCGAGCCAAGGGAAAACATCTGCGGCGGCGGCGGCTCAAACCCTAGCCGGCGCGCTAGGGTTTGGCGCGACGGGGCCCGGAACATCAACCACTGGCCCTGTCGGGCTTGTTTGGGGGCCGACAGACCCGCACGGCCCGTCCCCGGCCTGGGCAGCCCCGGTCGGCACCCACCGGCCCTCGGCGACCCCAGTGGGGATCGCCGGAGGGCCGGCCCCCGCTTGGGGCCGGGCAGGCCCGCTGGACCCCGAGAGGGGGTCAGCAGGCCTGGGCGACGTCCCAGGAGGCGCGGCAAGCATGGTGGGGGCCTTTGGCGGTGTGGCGGGGTTCGTACCCAACTTTAGGGGAACTTCGGGGGCAGCGAGAGGCGGATGGGCCTCGGGAGCAGCTATTGGGGCCCCGGCGAGCCAATTCTGGAGGACGGAGGCCGCCCCACCTGGGCCGAGGCCCGTTTTTGCATGACCACCAGAGTTTCCCGGGCATCACTTTCAGCCCGAGGCTTGGGAGAGACCTGCATGGCCGGAGGAGCTATACGGGGTTGACGGGGGAGGCCCGATGGAACCCCGGGGTGGCGTTTTGGTTCGGGGCGGTGACCGTGGAGGGGATAGGGGACAGTAAGGAGACATCAACGCCGACCGGCGGTTGATGAAGCTGAAGATGCCGATCTTCGATGGCACCGGTCCTGACGAGTGGATATATCGAGCGGAGAGATATTTCCAGGTGATGGGACTGACGGAGCAGGAGGTCCTGAAGGCCATCGGGATTTACTTTGAGGGGAAGGCTCTGGCATGGTACCGGTGGAAGATAGCACGGTCCCCTTTTCGCACCTGGGAGGAACTATCAGCGCTGATCGTGGATCGATTCCAGGAGACAGTAGGGGGGATTTCTACGAGCAGTTGTCGGCCCTGATGCAAGAGGGGACAGTGAGAGACTATGTGGAGAGATTCGAGATGCTGAATAGTGGGGTGAATGGGGTGACCAACGAGGTGATGATCTGGAACTTCATGAGAGGGGTGAAGCCCTCTATACGAGCAGAGCTACGGATGCAGAGCCCTCAGTGCTTGGAGGATGTCCTCCGCCTAGCTCACAAGGCGGAGGAGAAGAAGGCGGAGGAGAGCTGCATTAGGGGGACTTGGGGGGCGCAGGGCCAGCGCAACCAGGCAGCACCAGCACCACCTAGGCCAGCCATCGGGGCACCAGCACCACCTAGACCAGCTGCAGGGGAGGTCCGCACAGCCGTACCTGGTAGGCGCATGACGGAGGTGGATATGAGGGCGCGGCGAGCAGCGGGCCTATGTTTCAGGTGTGACGAGAGGTTCACCCCCGGTCATCGATGTGCGAGTAAGTTGCTGCAGATCATGATCATGCCCGACGAGGAGTACCCTGAGGAAGAGGAGCATGTGACTGCAGCGGAGCCTGAGGAGGAGCATGTGCACATGGACTTTACGGAGGTGTCACTGAACTCCGTGGTAGGGTTCACTCCGAACCATACCATGAAGTTGGCAGGGACATTGGGGGATCAGACGGTGACGGTGCTGATTGACAGTGGGGCGACCCACAACTTCATCTCAAGGAGGTTGGTAGAGCGTCACGGCCTAGAGTTGAGTACGATGGAGAAGTTCACTGTGTTGCTGGGCACAGGGAAGATGGAGGAGAGTAAGGGGCTCTGCAAGGGGGTGTTTTTCACACTGCAGGGGCTTCAGATAGTGGATGACTTCTTGCCGCTGGAGTTGGGCAACGTGGATGTCATATTGGGAGTGCAGTGGCTGAAGAAGCTCGGGGAAATGAAGGTGAACTGGAAGCTTCTACGATGGAGTTCCAGGAGGGGGGCAAGACTGTGGTGCTGACAGGGGACCCGACCCTCTGATTCTCAGTAGTGGCCTTCAAGGCCATTACGCGAGCGTTGCGGGATGAGGGAGATGGGTTTTTGGTGGAGTGCCAGGGGATGTCAGTAGAGGATGAGCAGCAGGAGGAGACTCCCGAGGAGGTGGATTCGGTGTTGGAGCAGTACCAGGAGGTCTTCCAAAGCAAGGGCTACCTCCGGCGATGGGGCACGAGCACGCGATAGTACTGCGTGATGGAGTAGCACCGGTGAGCGTGCGCCCTTACAGATACCCGCACGTGCAGAAGGATGAGATAGAGAGGATGGTGCGGGAGATGTTGCAGGCTGGAGTGATCCAGCCAAGTGTGAGCCCTTTTCTTCTCCAATACTACTGGTGAAGAAGAAGGACGGTAGTTGGAGATTCTGCGTCGATTACCGGGCGCTGAATAAGGAAACTGTCATCGACAAATTTCCTATTCCGGTAATCGATGAGCTGCTTGACGAGCTGCATGGGGCGGCGATCTTTTCGAAGATCGACCTGAAGGCGGGATACCACCAGATCTTGATGCGGCCAGAGGACGTACCGAAGACCGCCTTCCGCACCCATGAGGGACATTACGAGTTCCTGGTCATGCCGTTCGGCTTGACCAACGCCCCTTCGACATTCCAGGCCTTGATGAACAGGTCTTCCAGCCTTACTTACGGCGGTTCATCCTAGTCTTCTTCGACGACATCCTCGTCTACAGTAGGAGCATGGGAGAGCACATTGACCACCTGGAGGTGGTGTTCAGGGAGCTGATTGCACATCAGCTATATGCCAACCGAAAGAAGTGTAGCTTTGGTCAGGCGAGGGTGGAGTACCTGGGGCACGTGGTGTCAGCAGAGGGGGTGGCGGCCGACAGATCGAAGATAGCGGCCATGATGGATTGGCCGGTGCCTACTATCCTACGGGCACTGCGAGGCTTCTTGGGGTTGTCGGGCTACTACAGGAAGTTCGTCAAAGGGTACAACACTATAGCGTGGCCCCTCACGGAGCAGCTGAAGAAGGATGGGTTCCACTGGGGGGAGGAGGCCACCAAGGCCTTTGAGGCCTTAAAGGTGGCGATGACGACGGCGCCAGTGCTCGCCTTGCCAGACTTTGGCAAGGCTTTCGTGGTGGAGACTGACGCGTCGGGGTATGGTTTGGGGGCGGTGCTCATGCAGGAGGGGAGACCCATAGCCTATTTCAGCCAGGTGCTATCAGCGAGGGCACGGCTGAAATCGGTCTATGAGCGGAAGTTGATGGCCATAGTGTTGACAGTACTGAAGTGGAGACCCTATCTGTTGGGTCGGGAGTTCGTAGTCAGGACGGATCAGAGGAGCCTCAAATACCTTCTCGAGCAGCGGCTAGTCACGGAGGAGCACCAGCGTTGGCTATCCAAGCTGGTAGTATACCGCTTCGAGATAGAGTACCGACCCGGGTTGGAGAAGGCTGCGGATGGCTTGTCCCGACGGGAGGAGTGTGTGGACTTGAGGGCTTTGTCGCAGCCCTTGTGGTTGGACTGGGAGCACATGTTGCAGGAGGCGGAGGGTGATGCGGAGTTGCAGCAGATCCGCGGGCTGTTACAGAGTGGGACGGAAGGGCCGGCAGGATATTCTTTGGAGGGGCGCCGACTACTGTACCAGTGGAGGTTAGTGTTGCCGAGGACCTCGGCCTTCATACCCGTTTTGTTCCATGAGTTCCATAGCTCTGTGACGGGGGGTCACTCGGGGGTGCAGCAGACCTATCAGAGGATGGCCAGAGAGGTGTAATGGCCAGGGATGCAGAGGGGGATTGCACACTTAGTTGCAGCTTGTGGCGTCTGCCCGTCACAAGTACATGGCGATGGCTCCAGCTGGGCTGCTACAACCATTGGCGCTACCGGAGAGGGTGTGGGAGGATATTACCATGGATTTCATCGACGGGCTACCACGTTCAGATGGGTACACGGTGATCATGGTGGTGGTGGATAGGCTGAGTAAGTATGCCCACTTCATTCCCTTGAGGCATCCTTACACAGTCGTATCAGTAGCAGCGACGTTCATGAAGGAGGTGATACGGCTGCATGGGATACCGGCGTCCATCGTGTCCGACAGGGACAAGGTATTCATGAGCATCTGTTGGAGGGAGCTGTTTAGGGTACAGGGTACGGTCCTGAAGAGGAGTACCGCTTACCACCCACAGACCGACGGTCAGACGGAGGTTGTCAACCGCAGTCTGGAGACGTACTTGCGGTGCTTTGCTTTAGACACACCTAGGCAGTGGTACAGGTGGTTGGCGTGGGCGGAGTATTGGTACAACACCTCGTACCATTCGAGAGCAGAGACGACTCCTTTCAGGGTGTTGTACGGCCGTGACCCTCCACCCTTGGTGCGCTTTGGGAACAGCCAGACTCCTGTGTCGCGAGTTGAGACGTACATGGAGGAGAGGGATGGGCTGTTGGAGGAACTGCGGAAGCACCTGTTGCGGGCTCAACAGGTGATGAAGGCTCAGGCGGACGGACATCGACGGGCCGTTAGCTTCCAGGTGGGAGATATGGTCTATCTCAAGCTACGTCCCTACAGGCAGAGATCGATGGCGAGGAGGCCGAACGAGAAGCTGGCGGCTTGTTACTTCGGTCCATATCAGGTGGAGGCCACGGTCGGACAAGTGGCATACCAGTTGAGGCTGCCAGCCACATCGACGATTCACCCTGTGTTCCACGTGTCGCAGTTGAGGCGGGGCGATTGGAGACCATGCTGTTTCCTCCACTCTTTCCCCTACACTTACAGAGGACATGGAGGTGTTGTTGGAGCCTTTAGAGGTGAGGGCGGTTCGCCAGGGAGCGGAACGGCGGAGAGAGGTGCTGATCTACTGGGCAGGGTTACCAGATTGCGACGCTACTTGGGAGGATTATGATGTGGTCCAGGCGCAGTATCCGGATTTCCACCTTGAGGACAAGGTGGCTCTTTTAGAGGGGGGTATTGATGCGAGCGCACCTAGCGTCGCATCCCCCTCAGCCGATGGAGCACGTGGCAGTGGAGGCGTCATCACTTACGCACGTCGCAGGAGACGCGGGAGCGCGGTTTAGGCCTTTTTTCTTAGTGGGATGGTATTTTGGTCTTCTACCAAAATCCCTCATCATTCTTTATATTAGGTCTAGCCGTCATCTTTTTCCTTATGCTTGAATTGTGAGAAAAACTCTCAAGTGTCATTTGAAGGTGCTTAAACTTTGGTCCGTTCATCCAAAGTGGGGAGATCGATCTTGTCTCTAAGAAGATCATTATCTAGGTTTCTTTTGTTCTTCAATCAAGAAAAATATAAAACTGTTCCTCTCTTTTAATTTTCCACGTTTAAATTGTGAATCGATCTACGACGATTCACATCACCCTCCCTGCCCCTGGGCGTCCAGGAGGGGCGGGCACCCCTTCTGGAGGGGCGGCAGCCCCCCTCCTGCGCCCAGAAGGGGAGGCATCCCCTTCTGGAGGGGCGACAGCCCCCTGGGACGCCCAGGAGGGGCGACAGCCCACCTCCGGTGCTCTGGAGGGGATGGCGCCCCTTCTGGAGGGGCGGCGGCCCCTGTGGGACGTCCAGAGGGGGTTGGCACCCCTGTTGGGTCACTCTCTGGTTTCGGGGTTAGCTGATTTCCGTCATCGGCTCCTCGAAGTCCTTGTCGGCGTCGGAAAGTAGCCCTTTGCCATCTGGTTGCAAATCCGCGTCAAAGCCGTCGACTTTTTCCTCTTTCTCGTCCAAAGTTGACGCCTTTTGCCCAATATATGGGATTTTGCCCAGATCTGAAACTTCCGCCGCCTTCTGAAATTTGTTGTATGAGTTATTGCTTTAATTGCATCATCTGTTGATTCAATTGTTGGGCATGGAAGACTAATTGCATAACGGCCTCCAAATCTTTCTTCACGGATCTCTTCCAATCCGCAACGGATCGTTGCTTTGGTACCAAAATGGTAGAAACCAAGGCAAAGATACTATTTTTATTAGAATAAAGATAGATTGATTACACTTAAAGGTGGTAATCTAATACGGTCCGCGTGTACCAAAAAAGGCGGTCCAAGGGGGACGCGCGCGCAAGGGCTCGGCCGAATCCGACTTGAGGAAAAGGGGTGTTTTCGACTCTCTTTTATTTTATATTATAATGGCAAACTTGTAATTAGTGGGAGGGGGGTTTTATTCTTAAGCTAGGGCTAGCCACAATTTTGGGTTTATGCTTGATTTTGATATTGTGTGTGGAAGAGAGAGTTCTTCGTGTTCTTCGGGGAATGCGGATGTCCCTTATCAATTGGCCTCTTGGGAGAGAATGTTATCTCTTATTTGTAGCCTAATTATCTAGTAAAAATTCAGTTTTTATTCCAATAAATTTCAGTTTTGTCGAGTTCCTATCATTTTGGTATCAGAGCACGTCGATCGATGACGGCGGCTACGAGATTTAAAGATCGGATCGATGCGGTAGAGGAGAAATTGACGGGGGAGATGGATGGCCTCAATGGCGAGGTAGCAAGCGTGAAGGCAACCCTAACGGATCATAGTGGACAATTGAAGAAACACGGTGAAGCCCTAGCAAAGATCATCTTTCAACTCGGGGAGATCTCGACGTATCTAAAAGGGGGTGACGGAAACCCTAAAACGGCATCAAATGTACCACCTTTGGACAAAGGGAATGAGAAAAGGGAGAAAAGTGAAGTGGAATCCGTCCATGAGGAGGAGGAATATGACGAGGAGGAAGATGTAGGGCTGTGGAAGGAGGAGTATCAAAAAGCGGTGCGTCGAAAAGCGGAGGAAGAAAGGAGGGGGGCAGAGGCCCTAGCCGCATTCCCCCAAGACTTGCGCCAGGGCATTGGGGGCCGCGAGTTCCTCCCCAGGCCCCCGCGGCCCCCAGGAGTTCAGGCGGGGGGCGACACACCCCCAGCCTAGCCGGGGCCGGCGAAGACCGCCAGGGCCCCGACGGGCCCCGCCGAACAGCGACAGGGCCGTTGGGGCCCCGAACAGCTTTGGCCGGGCGCAGCGGCCCCTCCTCAGGGCCGCTGGGGCCCGCCGACCAGCGACGAACCCCCTGTGGGAGTGGGGTGCACATCAGGAGGAGATGCAGCGTTTTGGTGAGTTTCAGCCCTATTTGGAGGACCCGGCACATGGTTTCGACGACGGATTTGACCCCGGGAATTTTCAGGAGTATGGTAAGGGTGGCGGGGGGTTTTGAGACCCTCCCGACCCACTGCATGGCAATGACAGATGGCGCACTCCACTTCACACCTATGAGGGACGCCCCGGAGACAGTAGGGGAGGTTACGGAGATTATCAAGAGGAGCAAGCGGGCGGGAATGGAGGCTATGGAGGATATGGAGGGGACCACGAAGGGGTTATGGAGAGCGTGGGAGAGGGACACGGAGGGGACATGAGACACACCAGGAGAGGTGGTAGTACTACCATCAGCCAAGATATGTCGGGTAACGGGAAGATCAGTGAACATTCAACATGGACCGATTGCGAAAGCTGAATATACCCGTATTCGATGGGGTGGATCCAGTGTCGTGGATCAACCAAGCAGAGAGATTTTAGAGTCTCTCGCATGACTGAGGAGTAGAAACTGGAGGCCGTATGGATTTGTCTGGCTAGAAAGGCACTCACTTGGTTTCAGTGGAAGGACGTGAGACGTCCTTTTCGCTCATGGGAGGTGATCCGGGACCAGATGGTGGAGAGTTTCAGAGATCTCCACTTGGGGAACGTGAGGAAGCTGCTGCTATCACTCAGGCAGGAGGGCACAGTGAGGGATTACCTAGTGAGGTTCGAGGCCCTATCAGGACAGGTGCACGGGGTGACAGATGAGACGATGGATACCACCTTCATGAAGGGTTTGAGGGCCCCTATTCGAGCAGCGGTGTGCATGCAGAAGCCCCAGAGTCTGATGGAGGCCATAGAGTACGCTCAGATAGCAGAGGACTGGCAGATGGAGGAGAGGAAAGCGATGGTGGTTGGAGTGGCCCAGTTTTTCGTAGCCAGATAGCGACAGGAGGGCAGCAGAGAGCCACTACGGGAGCAGATCCTGTCACCAAGGAGAAGAGTGGAGATTAGAGTAGTGCACCGCAGGCTGGGGGCAGTTCAGGCGGATGACTGACGCGGAGATAAGTGAGAAGCGACAGAAGGGCCTATTTTTTAGATGCGACGAGCGAATCACACCAGGCCACAGATGTACGGGACGCAAGCTCCAGGTGCTGCTACTTGAGGATGAGGATGACGAGGCTGATGTGGCGGACGAGATCGAGAGGATGGCGGCAGAGATGGTGCAAGCTGGTGTGATACAGCCCAATGTGAGCCCCTTTTTCAGTCCGGTGCTGTTGGTGAAGAAGAAAGATGGGAGCTGACGCTTCTGTGTGAACTACATGGCATTGAACAAGGAGACATCGCCAGATAAGTTCCACATACCAGTGATCGATGAGCTTCTGGATGAGTTGCACGGGGCAGTCGAATTCACATAGATATATCTTAAATCGGGCTACCACCAGATCAGGATGCGGGGGAGGATGTGTCCAAGACGACGTTCAGGACGCACGAAGGCTACTACGAGTTTTTAGTCATGCCTTTTGACCTGACTAACACGCTAGCTACTTTCCAGGATCTAATGAACAAGGAATTCCATCCTTACCTGCGATGATTTGTACTAGTCTTTTTCGATGATATATTGATGTACAGTCGTACCTTGGAGGATCGCTTGGACCACCTGCAGGTCGTTTTTCAGGGGCTACAGTACCAACTGCTATTCGCAAACAAAATGAAGTGCTTATTTGGACAGCCACAGGTGGAGTATCTGGGGCATGTGGTATCGCAGATGGGGTGGCAGCAGACAGGTCGAAGATTGCGGCGATGCTATATTGGCTGCGTCCCACCACTCTCAGGATGCTGAGGGGGTTCCTGGGCTTGACAGAATACTATCGCAAATTTGTGCTGGGATATGAGACGATTGCCTGGCCGCTTACCGAGCTACTTAAGAATGACCAGGTCGTTTGGGGTGATGAGGCGACGACATCTTTTGAGGCCTTAAAGAAGGCCATGCCCACCGTGCCAGTCCTGGCGTTGCCAGACTTTTCTAGACCATTTGTGGTGGAGACCGACGCTTCGGGGCATGGATTGGGAGCGGTGTTGATGCAAGATCGGCGGCCCATAGCATATTACAGTCAGGTGTTGACAGCCAAAGCCAGACCGCGATCGGTCTACGAGAGGGAGCGGATGGTCATTGTCTTATTCATTCAGAAGTGGCGACCATATTTGTTGGGGAGAAGTTTCCTGGTGTGCATGGATCAGAGGAGTGTCAAATATCTATTAGAGCAACGCATGGTGGCAGAGGAACATCAAAAGTGCCTGCGAAAGTTGATGGGCTACCGGTTTGAGATTAAGTACTGCCCGGGACTAAAGAACAAGGCGGCTGATATCCTTTCACGGCGAGAGGACATAGAGTTGGCGGCACTGGCAGTTTCGGTACTACAGGATTGGGAGCCACTGCAGCAGGAGGTTGAGCAGGATGAGGAGCTGGCGGTATGCGGGCGGTACTTTTACAGGGATCTACAGAGCACCCAGGTTACACTATCTAGGACAGACAGCTACTACATTGGGAGCGATTGGTACTGCCGAGGACTTCTACATATATACCGACCATACTCCAAGAGTTTCATAGCAGTGCCATAGTAGGACATTTTAGGGTCATCAAGACCTACCAGAGACTGGCGAGAGAGGTCTATTGGAAGGGAATGAAGGACGTATCGAGTATGGTTGCAGAGTGTGATGTCTGCCAGCATCACAAGTATCATGCGTTGGCTCTAAGGGGATTACTACAGCCGCTATCATTGCCTGATCGGGTGTGGGAGGACCTTTTCATGGATTTCATTGATGGATTGCCGAAGTCGGGAGGATTTTGATACGAACTAGGGTTTCGTATCAATTAATTTCAGAATTTAAGGTGGAAAAATATAAAAAGAGGATTTTTGGATCTTATAAATTGCGAAGAGCTAAGAAAAAGATGGATAAATGAGCCTCTTTCGAGAGGAGACTCGCTCTCCTAGCTTTGTTGCACGGAACAAAGCCTAAAACCTTCACAAGAGATACCTACAATTGTTCTTCACAAAATAAGCATAAAGAAATAAAAGACGGCTAGCCCTAATAAATAGAAAATAGGGGATTTACTAATCTAGTCTGAAAAGACTAGAATACCCCTAGATAACTAAATCATCAAAGCCTAATCATCAAGTGGGACCCGGGTGCGGCGAATCGGCAAAGCGTCCGGCGGCTAGGGCCGTCCGCATCAATACCTCCCCCTAAAAGAGTCACCTTGTCCTCAAGGTGGAGATCTGGCTTTGAAGGCCCCCGAGGGAAAACAGAGGCTAGGGTCACCTGTCAGAACCACCGTGCGACCCCCCTCCTGGAATTCCATCCTAAGCTGCTTCCAGTTCATCTTCACCTCGCCCAACCCCCCCAGCCACTGTACGCCCAGAATCACATCGATATTGTCCAACTCTAGGGGCAAGAAGTCCTCCACGATCTGCACCCCTTGTAAGGTCAGACTCAGCCCCTTGCACATTCCACTGCTCTCCTCCCTACTCCCTGTCCCTGATAGGACCGTAAACGTCTCCAAGGTGCTCACCTGTAACCTATGACGATCCACCAAATGTCGAGAGATGAAGTTGTGGGTAGCCCCACTATCTATGAGTACTGTCACCGGCGCGTCGTCCAATCGCCCTGACAACTTCATGGTATGGTTCGTGGTTACCCCTACCAAGGAGTTCAGGGACACCTCCGCTACATCCAGATGTGCGTGCTCAACTTCGCTCTCTTCCATCATCACTGGCTCCCCATCATCTGCATACTCCCCCTCGTCCGGTACTAGCACAATCTGCATCAGCCTGCTCGCACATCGATGACCGGGACTGAACTTCTCATCGCATCTGAAGCAAAGGCCTGCAGCACGCCTCGCCCTCATATCAGCCTCAGTCATCCGTCTACCAGGGATCACTGGTCGGGTTTCTTCTCTCTTCATTTCCGTGTCCACTGGCGCTACTGTAACCCCTGGAAGTGGGGCCGGTGCTGTCTGACTACGCTGGCCCTGGGCTCCCCAAGTCCCCCGAATGCGTCTCTCCTCTGCATGCTTCTCCTCCGCCTTGTGGGCCAGGCGAAGGACATCCTCCAATGTCCCCGGACTCTGCATCCTCAGTTCCGCTCGTATAGAGGGCTTCAGCCCCCTCATGAAATTCCCAATCATCACCTCGTCGGTCACCCCCTTCACCCTACTATTCAGCATCTCGAATTTCTCCACATAATCCCTGACCGTCCCCTCCTGCCTCAAAGCAGATAACTGCTCATAGAAATCTCCCCTGGGGTCTCCTGGAACCGATCTAGTATCAGTGCGGACAGCTCCTCCCAAGTGCGAAAGGGGGTCCGAGCCACCTTCCATCTGTACCAGGCCAACGCCTTGCCCTCGAAGTAGATTCTGATGGCCCTCAGAACCTCCTCCTCCGTCAACCGAATCACCTGGAAGTAACGCTCCGCCCGATAGATCCACCCATCCGGATCGGTGCCGTCAAAAATCGGCATCTTCAGCTTCATAAGGCGGCGATCCGCATTGATGTCTCCCAGAGGTCCCCCATCTCTACCGCGGTCACCCCCACGGCCGAATCCTCCGCCGACTGCCTTTGCTGGTCCTCCCCCGTCAACCCCGTACAACTCCTCGGGCCACACGGGTCTCTCCCACGCCTCCGGCTGGTAATGGTACCCCGGGAACTCCTGCTGTCGTGCCCACACGGGCCCTCCTGCCCCTCTGTGTGGCTGTACTGGTGCTGTCCGTCCTCCAAAATAGCCTCCCGGGCCTTGTCCCCGCCCCGGAAAGCCATCAAAAGCCTGCCTTGGATCAACCTGCGGCCTCGGTACCTGTGGATGAGCCTCTGGTCCCCAAAATTGGGCTACTGGAGCCCCAATCGTCGCGTCTCGGGCCCATCCGCCTCCGTCTTGCCCCCACGGGGCTGTTTGTGCTGTTGCGGGCCCCCAGGGGGCTGTCGGCGTCGTCGCGGGCCCCCAGGGGGCTGCCTGAACTGCGGCGGGCCCCATGGGCCTCCCGCGGCCCTGTTTGGGCCTGCCGGGACTGCGGCAGGCCCGAACGGGCCCGCAAAGGTCCCAACAGGCCCGGCCGGGCCTGCAGTAGCTGCGGCAGGCCCGCTGGGCCCTGTCGCAGGCCCTGCAGGGCCTGGCAGCTGTGTCGCAGGCCATGAAGGGCCTGCAGGTGCAGCCGCAGGCCCAGATGGGCCTGCACAGCTGGCGGCAGGCCCAGGTGGGCCTGCCGGCCTTCCAAAAGGCCCTCCGGCCTCTCTCCTTGGATGTCCGGACCCGCTAGGGTTTGTAGCGGCTGCGATTTGCTCCAGGTTTGTTGTTGTAGCCGTCGCCCCCTCCGGTTGCTCCCGATTTGCCGATTCAAGTGTTGATTCCCCTTGGTTTTCTCCCCCTTGAATCCTCTTGCTCCGATCTCCTCCCCTCTCCATTGTTAAGGCTTGGAGCATGGCTTTAATCTCCGGAATCGACGACGTGGCCTCCCTCAAAATTTTCAGATCTGAAGTTGCCTCTTTAGATCTAAAGTTGCCTCCTTTAGCCCTTGGATGTCACGTCCCGCTTGCGCGGCGTCCCTCCTCATCGCCCGAAGTTCGATTTGGATGTCCTCCTGTGAATGCGCATGGTCCTTGATGGATTTCCCTAGGGTTTTCTTCAACCCTTCGATCTCCTGGTTGAATTCTTCCCGAAGCCCTTGCACCTTCTCATCCACGCCATCCGCCTTTGACCTCGTGCTTGTCACCATGGGATCTCAACGCTCTGATACCAATTTGATACGAACTAGGGTTTCGTATCAATTAATTTCAGAATTTAAGGTGGAAAAATATAAAAAGAGGATTTTTGGATCTTATAAATTGCGAAGAACTAAGAAAAAGATGGATAAATGAGCCTCTTTCGAGAGGAGACTCGCTCTCCTAGCTTTGTTGCACGGAACAAAGGCCTACAATTGTTCTTCACAAAATAAGCATAAAGAAATAAAAGACGGCTAGCCCTAATAAATAAAAAATAGGGGATTTACTAATCTAGTCTGAAAAGACTAGAATACCCCTAGATAACTAAATCATCAAAGCCTAATCATCAAGTGGGACCCGGGTGCAGCGAATCGGCAAAGCGGCCGGCGGCTAGGGCCGTCCGCATCAGATTTACAGTCATATTTGTTGTGGTAGACCGCCTCAGCAAGTATGCGCACTTTATACCACTTCGGCATCCTTACAACGCAGTGTCGGTGGCGGAGGTATTTGTGAGGGAGGTCATTCGCTTGCATGGACCCCCAAAGTCCATTGTCTCTGATAGGGACAATGTGTTTTTGAGCAGATTCTGGCAGGAGCTTTTCAGGCTGCAGCAGTGTTCTAAAAATCGGCATGGGTGGCCGCCTAGGCGGCGCCTAGGCGGCGCCTAGGCGCTAGGCGGCCAGTAAACGCTCCGCGTATGGCCTGGGCGGTCAATCTGGGCGTTTTTGGGATTAATCGGCCGCCTAAGTATTCTGGACGGTGTCTGGGCGCTCTGGGCGGTTCCTAGGCGGGCGGTTCCTGGGCGTTTTTGGTAAATGGCTTAATTGCACAAGAGTATCTTTTAAATTTTATTTTGTTGCACACAAATACTCTAAAGTAGGTAAACTGGATTTGATTTAGTATGTATTAAATATTTGATGTATTTTAAATAATATTTATATTTATATTTATATATAAACATAAATATATTATATAAAAATAAATAAAATAATTAAAAAATGCAAATCTGCCTAGGCCGATTAATCCCCGATTAACCCCCGATTAATGCTCTGGGCGCTAGGCGCTAGCAATCCGAACGCCTAGCGCCTAGCGTTTTTTACAACCTTGGGATGCAGTGTACAGTTTTGAGACGGAGTACGGCCTACCACCCACAGACAGATGGCCAGACTCAGGTCGTCAACAGGAGCGTTGAGACATATCTGCGGTGCTTTATTTCAGAGAGTCCCAAGGAGTGGGCACGTTGGCTGGCATGGGTGAAGTGCTGGTAAAATACATCTTATCATACCGCAGCTCAGACATCTTTCAGAATTCTGTATGGCCAAGATCCTCCACATTTAATGCACTATAAGCAAGAGACGACACCAGTATCTGATGTGGAGCAATACCTGGTAGAGAGGGATCGAATTTTGGAGGAGCTGAAGCTTCATCTGACTAGAGCTCAGCAAATTATGAAGACGAGGGCAGACCTTCACCGCAGAGATGTGCAGTTTGCAGTTGGGATATGGTGTACCTTAAGCTGAGACCCTACAGGCAGAGATCCTTAGCCCACAAGAGGAATGAAAAGTTAGCACCGTAATAATTTGGACCTTTCGAGGTTGAGGCCAGGATGGGGGGCCATTTGCTTACAAGTTGAGGCTAACCCCAGGATCGGTGATTCATCTGGTATTCCATGTGTCATAGCTTCGCCAGGTTATCGGAGACCACGCCTCTTCATCCATTCTTCCGGAGACGTTAACAGAGGATATGGAGGTGAGATTGGAGCCTGAGGATCTGAATGGGTTTCGGTATCTGTATCGCCCGTTTCAGCGGTTTCGGAAGTAAGTTTTGTTTCATCTGCATTGGTAGTTTCGGTAGTTTCGTTTTGGGTATCGGGTTTCGGTTTCGGTTTCAGAAATACTTTAAATAAGTATATACACATAGTGACGTATTACATGTAGAGTTATATGGTATTTTATACATATAAATGCATTGATAATTTATACTAGGTTTATGAGTACAAAATTTTTAGTTATACCTCATATCGTAATTTAGCCCGCCCATCATTATTTTATTAATATAAAAGAATAACAATAAAAATGATGAGGCATAAATATGACCTTATATTACAAAAAATGAATAAAATAAATATCAATACAAATAAAACTATGCTAAGTCAAAGTATGACCGAATCGAATAAAAAGATGGCACATTTAAATACCAAGTCTTGGAATATTTCTTATATGTGACAATCTCCACTCTCTTCAATTCAAAAGAAGAATTTCATCGGCATGCCTCCAAAATAACAATAATATAGTAAAAATAACAATAACAATACTACAGTAAGAATAACAATAACAATACTACAGTAAAAATGGCCAATATGAGGCATATAGACAACAGAATTCTGAAGCAAGCAGTATGTAGTTTGAATCAAGCGTGCATGTTGACTGATGCTTGCTTATGATACTGGTATTTGCCCTGATTAATGGAGAAAGCAACTTGGATGATTTCACATTAATCAGATTAAAGGCCAGTATCATAAGCAATGCATCAGTCCACGTGCATGCTTGATTCAAATTACATATTGCATGCTTCTGAATTTTGTTGTCTATATGTATTACTGGTATTCTGGAGGCATGTCGCTGAAAATTTTCTTTTGAATTGAATGGAGGGAAAATTGTCATATATAAGAAATATTTCAGTACTCGGTATCTAAATGTGTTATCTTTTCTCACCAATCATGACGTCGACTTGCAAAGAGAACATGAACACATTATTGATGGAAGACACCTTTTCACTTTGAAAAATCTCTGCACGCACGTCCATCTTTCAGTGCTTCGTAATACGTTATCACATCCATGATTACCTCGTAAACTTGTAAGCATGTAACGAGTTAACATATACAAAGTTGTAAGCCTTTATGAAATATATCTAACATGTATGAAATGCATCTAACATTTTTAAAATACCTCTAAATATTTGCCCACTTTTTTCTGTATTTTTCTTATTTTTCATGTATTTTTCTGTTCACATTACACAATTGTAACAAAAATTAACTAATTAATTAATATAAAAGAATAACAATAAAAAAATGATAAGGCATAAATCTAACATCATAATACAAAAAATGAATAAAATACCTCAAAAGATAAAAAATGAAGAAAATAAATCAAAAGATACACAAATCTCATTCGAATTTAGCATCATCTAGGTGTGGTGCATAGTAGTACAATAGATAGAAATATTGCATCTGTTCCGGTCCTTAAAATGATATCATCATGTTATCATATGCAGAGGGCCGGCTCAGCTCAATGAAAGGCGTGTCATGACTGCCTAGACATCAGTGTCTGTACAGTGTGAAAAAATCGTCATGGCTGCCTGAGTATCCATCGGAATACGATTCATGAATGACAGAAATTGCATAACATCCATAATAATCAAAAGAACGGTGATACCCGTGATATGCAAATTGTCTACCGTATGTATCGTCCGTAGGTATCGTCGCCACAGTCTTCACTTTGATGTTGATTATCATGATCTCTATACCTATGCGAATGTGTTGTATCATAAGCATGGACCATACCACAACCTCCGTCTGTAGGACCTTGGTCATCGAGAAACGAATCATCGCTTTCTTGCCGAGTGACCGCCTTCTTTCGCTTGTACGTGAGATTCACTGTGTTGTGACTTGGTCGAGACTGGTTGCTTCTTGTACATTCTGCTTACGCAAGTGTCTCGTCCAACCAAGGATTCTCTATGTCATCGAGCTCTCTGTTTTGTCTCTCTGATCCATTCCTGTAATGGATCATCATCATGGAAAATATGATCCAAGTCAATTAATTGGTGGTCATCCTTCGTGCTTCTCACTGCATGTCTTTGGCTCAATCTCATAGTATAATGCACATAGACCAGCTTTTTAAGATATTCCATTGCTAGCATGTTCCTGGTCTTAATGTGAATGAGTGAGAATGTGGTCCAGTTTCGTTCACAATTGGAAGAAGAGACCGTTTGGCTTAAAATATACACATCTAAGCGTGTAAGAGCTAGAGCCTGCTCTATCCCAATGCTTAACCACTATTGAGCTACAAAAGTTCTCTTAGTCAGTAAATATAAAGTAGTTTATGAGAAACATATAGAAATCTAAGCTTCTTATAAATACCTGGAGTGAGCCTTTTTATCGTCATTTCTTCCTTGCTAGAGCTACCCAACCCTTGTCTTAAATGACTCCAGTTACCGTTATCAAGCATAATTTCAGAATGTGAACGACTTCATCGACTCATATATCAAAATAAAAATATACGAAATCTATTTACATCTATGTCTATATCAATTTGCTTCGAGATGTCTAGTTCCAACCTCTCAATCACACGTCTGAGTCCAAACAGCACCTCATTGTCATTTGTTGCAGTGGAGGAGTAGGAGTACTAGAAACGAGGATTCAAAAAATAATCTGCGACCTGAATATTTTGATGCAGCTGCTTATCCCATCTTTTGTCGATCATGTCCCAATATTTTCTGGATCCTCTACCAACATTCTTTCGAATTTCTTCTTTCACCTGGTCCATGACCTCGTATAGATAACACATCTCGGCATTATCATCGATGTCGACCATTCGTAGAACTTTCACCAGCGGCTTAAATACGGCAATAACATTAGATATTTCTTCCCAGAAGTCATCATAGCGAATCTGATCGTATACGTCGTTTCCGACGGTCTTATCTTTTGGTTTAAGCTTAGGAAAGTTCTCACATCATTCCCTTTCCCTTGAAGAGATCATTCTCCGTAGATCATCTCAATACACGTACAGAGAGTCCAAAGCAATAAAATGGGTTAGAAATTTTATAATTGCAGGCCTGATCAACTCTTTTCCACCCGTCTCTCTTCTCATCATGCTGAGCACACATCATTTGTTTTATATAAAGCATGTTATCATTTGACTGTGCGATATTCCTCTTCTTTTGTCATATCAGACAATATAAAGTTAATACAGTGTGCCGCACACAAAGTCCAATACAGATGCTCTCTTTCGCATCAGCTTTGTAGTTTGCTCCGTTATTGGTAACTACTTGGACAACTTTATGCTCGCCAATTATTTCTACATATTTGTCCATTAAATCAAATATGTATGGACCCTTCTGGAAGTGGTCGGATGCATCCACCGAGTCCAGGAACAATGTCTCGTGGGTCGAATACACAAGGAAATTAATAATATTCTGTTGGGAACGAGGGTTGTAGGCACACTAATGGCAATTGGGAAGCTTTGGGGCCCGAGGGGCAATTTTGTAATTTGGAGCCCAAGGGACGATTTTGTAAATATGGGAAGTTTCACTGCACACACGCACACTATCACCATGCCTCCTCGCACGAAGCACACATGGTCACCACCCCCACAATCACAATTGGGGAGGTCCACAGGTCGATGATAATCAAACAGACCCTACACGTCTACACCACCACCACCAGCTATACCTCCGCCCCAGGTCGATACCTTGTAGGGGTGGCAATTTTCGGCCCGGCACGATAGCACGGCACGATAGCACGACACGATAAGATCGTGCCTGGGCCAGCAATTTTGGCCAGAAATCATTATCGGTCTGGGCCGGCACGGCACGGTTCATTTTCCTATCGGGCACAGGCCAAGCTATTCGGCCGATTGGACGGCACGGCATGGCACGAAATCCTTTTGAGTTGCTTGATTCAGACAGAGTAGCTCAATTTACAAAACAATGTAGCTCGATCATAAACCAATCTTTGAACCATACAATTATCACAAAACAAAGTAGCTCGATTCAAACTTGCAGACAAAAAATAAGCTAGATGGACATCTTGTGGATAACTTGAGTTCATATTCCGAAAATTCATTACACGAGAATTTACTCCGAGAAAAAACTCATATGTTGAACTATCAACTTGCTCTAGAATTTGCATGTAGTTTGCATTCTAAATTAAATTCTAGGAGCATTTAAAGATATATCATTGACAGAGGGGGTGTAGAAATCTAATAAACAACAAAGCCCAATAATTCTTTCAACCTTATTGGACCGGACCGGCTGCCCGAATTTTTATCGGACCGTGCTCGGGCTGCACCTGAATAGCTCGAAGTCTTATTGGGCCAGGCATGCCCGATCCTTTAAGAAAATCGGATCGGGCCAGGCTGGCCCGATAAGACCGGGCCGACCCGAATTGCCACCCCTAATACCTTGGGGATTATATTCACAAGAGAGGACCAGCAAGATCATTTCCTAACCCTATCTCAGCGAGTTATTCTTCCCACGAAATCGCGAGCATGCGTGCTCTCGAAATACTAGGGGCCGCCGAGGGGGTCCAGAAATTATTTTCTAACCTAGGGTGGAACACATTCCTAGCCTGCCAGGCCCGCACCTATAGGAGACTCACCCTTGAGTTTCTTAGATTTCTCACACACATGGACTCAGGCTTGAGGTTTAGGGTCATGAACATTGATTACATCTCTGAACACCCTCTTTCGTTGGCCTGCCGCCACGGTAGATGATTTCGTAGGCCCTTCTAGCTCCCCTCCTGATGCCTTCAATGCATCCCAATTCGGGGATCAGATCACTAGAATATGAGCCTTCCCTCGCACCGTGGCAAAGGCATCCTCGATTATACACCCATCTTTACGCCTCGCATGCCGCATTCTCGCGAACAAATTATTCTGCAGGAAAGAGACCGGCACAGTTACGCGCCCTGAACTCCTCTTCTTATGGGCCATGACACAATCTCGTATTGTGCTAGCCAGCGGCGCCATTGCACCACGTAGACTATTTCATGCTGGCTCATGGTTGCCCACAGACTCATGCACGTAGCCACGTCCACCACTGGAAAGATTTGTTGTGGCGGCTTTGTTACACTGATCGCTCGCCACCCTCCTATCTCCCTTCAGATCCCTGACGTTGCAGCCCATGTCACTGGTTCTACTTCATTAGACCTCTCAGTCCTCGCAAACATGCATATGATTAGACCCAACCTGGGAGGCCAATACATATGGCTATATAGACTGGCACAGCCCCTTACACTATCTTGATGAACCTTACTCGTACACGCGTTGATGCGACTACGCAGTAATCATTTGACCCTAACCTACCTTCCCTCCTCCTCCATGTTAGGGTTTCTATCATGCATAACTAGTTTATACGCAGCGGAAAATAGAAACCTACCAAGATCCATGCGTTCTAATTGATTCGAATAGATCATTAACCTTGAGACGATCTGAATGTGCCGGACTACATGTGCTGCTCTACGAACGACCACCCTCAATCAGTATCCACACGCGAACGTCACGAACAGGAATTGCGAGGGTGCTAGCTCCTTCTCCGCAACTAGGGTTTCTCTCGCTTTGTTTTTCCCAAAAACGGAGGAGATAGATTGAAAAACGTGAAACTTAAAATCCTCTTCCTATATCTTATATAGAATCTCATGTTAACCCCTTAACGCATTTCAGTTATGATGTGATATCTTAGGGATAAGAATCCCACGTTAACCCCTTAACGCATTTCAGTTACGCGGCGATATCTTAGGGATAATATATTAACGAGATACAATATCTGACAGTTAAGATATTTCGCCTTATTACGAATTTCAAATCAAATTCGAAATCACGTTTAAAACCCTATCCTATCCATTACGTTCTTTGTGTGCGACCCAATAGGCTCATATTAAATTGGCAGTGGGCCTAATCTTATTAGAAGCCCACAAGTCATAATTGGTCTCTAGCAAGACATTATGACTACCCAATTAATATGAATATCGTTAGTCCGATATTAACCTAACCAATAGAACATGTCATAATCCTTTTGTCACACGATATCTTATTTGAACATAAGTCATGGACAATATCATACTTATATTGTTCAAATATTCAATTTCTCGCTTTCTAAGTAGAATGATAAAATCAAATGACATTCATTTGAGCACGGCCATGCATTTCTCAGTCCTACTTATCAAGGGGCCCATTAGATATCTCTCTCATAGGAGAGGGACAAATTCCATCTTGTTCATTCACTTTCCTCTGCATAATTCACATCATGTTCAATCATAACATTTATGATTATCTGATTAAAGATAACGTTTGGTTATGTCAAAACATGATGTTCCTTATGTAGGAATCTGTGATGATCTCAGGTCTAAGGATTCTATGACATAACTATTATGAGATCATTTTTGACACTAATCCATGTAATGATCTCATAGCGAGTCTATCCAGTACATGTTCTCCAACAAGTACCTATAAGTTTGATTTATATTACCATACATATAATTATCTCATAATTATTAACCAAACTCATACTAGTCTTAATTCATTATTAAACCTTTAACGATGAATGACTAGGGATGCTTAGAATAACATAAAACAGCTATTCAAACATAATTATAAAGAAACATGCAAGCAATATAATAATAACAATAAGAGAAACATTTTATAAATGAAAATGACATAACATAAAGGTCCAAATATTTGGCCTAGGGCAAAACCACTAACAATCTCCCACTAGCACTAGGCCTAATTATACAAGTATCTAATACCCATAGACCTCATATGTTTATCATGTTTGGCTTGTGAGAGAGCTTTGGTAAGTGGATCAGCAATGTTGTCATTTGTTGGTACTCTGCATATCTCGACGTCATTATTCTTAATAATTTCTCGAATGAGATGATAACGCCTGAGTATATGTTTGGATCTCTGATGAGATCTGGGCTCTTTTGCATGTGCAATTGCACCATTACTGTCACAATAGAGAACCACTGGATTTGCGATACTAGGAAATACACCTAGTTCAGTAATGAACTTCCTTATCCATACTGCTTCCTTAGCTGCATCTGATGCTGCAATATACTCAGCTTCTGTTGTAGAATCTGCAATAGTGCTTTGCTTGGAACTTTTCCAACTTACAGCACCTCCGTTTAACATAAACACATATCCAGACTGCGATTTAAAGTCATCTTTATCAGATTGGAAGCTTGCATCTGTGTAACCATTTACAACTAGCTCATCTTCCAATCCTCCATACACCACGAATGCATCCTTAGTTCTTCTAAAGTACTTAAGGATATTCTTGACTGTTGTCCAGTGACTTTCACCGGGGTCTGACTGGTATCTGCTTGTCATGCTTAAATCATACGACACATCTGGTCGAGTACATATCATAGCATACATGATAGATCCTATAGCCGAAGCATAAGGAATCTTACTCATGCGATCTCGCTCATCAGATGTCATATGACATTGAGTCTTGCTAAGAGAAATGCCATGATACATTGGCAAGAATCCTCTTTTAGGTTCTTGCATAATGAACATATTCAACACTTTGTCTATGTATGTACTTTGACTCAGACCAATTATCCTTTTAGTTCTATCCATATAGATCTTAATCCCAAGGATATAAGCAGTCTCGCCTAAATCTTTCATTGAGAAAGAACTCCCTAACCAAGTCTTGGTTGTTTGCAACATAAGGATGTCATTTCCAATGAGTAATATGTCATCAACATATAACACAAGAAATACTACTACGCTCCCACTAACCTTCTTGTATACACAAGGTTCATCTTCATTTTGTATGAATCCAAACTCTTTGACTGTTTCATCAAAACGAAGATTCCAGCTCCGAGAAGCTTGCTTTAATCCATAAATGGATCTTTGAAGCTTACAAACCTTTGTAGAATTCTTTGAATGAACAAAACCCTCAGGTTGTGTCATGTACACATCCTCGAGTAAGTTTCCGTTAAGAAACGCTGTTTTGACATCCATTTGTCATATCTCATAATCATAGTACGCAGCAATGGCAATTAGAATCCTTATTGATTTAAGCATTGCGACTGGTGAAAAGGTTTCATCATAGTCTATACCATGAGTTTGTTTGAAACCTTTTGCAACAAGTCTTGCTTTAAAGGTATGCACTTTGCCATCCATGTCGGTTTTCTTCTTGAAAACCCACTTGCACCCAATGGTTTTAACTCCTTCAGGTGGATCAATCAAGGTCCAAACTTGATTATCATACATGGATTGCATTTCGGATTTCATGGCTCCAAGCCATTTCTCAGATTCTGGACTTGGCATAGCTTCTTGATAGGTAGTAGGCTCATCTTGATCTATGAGCAATACTTCACGAGTGTCCGTTATGAGAAATCCATATTTCTTGGGCTCGCGTCGTGGCCTATCAGATCGGCGTGGTGCTTGTGTAGCTCGTACAGGTTCTACAACTGTTTGTGAAACTTGTTGAGCTTCCATCATTGGTTCTATACCATCTTGTGGTTCTCGAAACTCTTCGAGGTGTAATTTGATCCCACTGATTCTTTTAGAAATAAATTCCTTTTCTAGAAAGACACCATTTCGAGCAACAAACACTTTGTTCTCTGAGTGATTATAAAAGTAATATCATTTAGTTTCTTTAGGATATCCCACAAAAAGGCATGTATCAGATTTTGTGGCTAACTTATCTGATACTTGTCTTTTCACATAAGCCTCACATCCCCAAATTTTTATTAAAGACAAACTAGGTGTTCTCCCAGTCCATATCTCATATGGTGTCTTTTCAACCGCTTTAGATAGAACTCGGTTCAAAGTGAACGCAACTGTTTCTAAGGCATGGCCCCAGAAGGATAATGGAAGATCTGTTTGACTCATCATGGATCGAACCATATCTAATAAGGTTCGATTTCTCCTTTCAGATACACCATTCCACTGTGGTGTTCCTGGTGGAGTTAATTGTGAAACAATTCCACAACCCTTAAGATGATCATCAAATTCTTGGCTCAAGTATTCACCACCCCGATCAGATCGAAGTGCCTTAATAGTTTTGCCCAGTTGATTTTGTACTTCGTTTTGAAAAGTTCTGAACATTTCAAATGATTCATGTTTATGTTTCATTAGATAGATATAGCCATATCTACTGAAATCATCAGTGAATGTAATGAAATACTGAAATCATCCCCTAGCATGGATGCTTAATGGACCACATACATCAGTATGTATTAGGCCCAATAAATCATTGGCTCTTTCACTATATCCAGTGAAAGGATTCTTTGTCATTTTGCCTAATAAGCAAGATTCGCAATTTTCAAATGATTCAAAATCAAATCACTCTAAAAGTCCATCTTGATGGAGCTTAGGTATGCGTTTCTCGTTTATATGACCAACACGACAATGCCATAAATATGTGGGATTCGTATTATTGGGTTTGGATTTCTTAGCAGTTATGTTATAGATTTCTCCATTGATGGAGTTGTCTAGATTTAGAACGTAAAGGCCATCATATGAATCAGCAATACAATAAAGCACATCATCATAATAAATGGAGCATCTCTTATTCTTAATAAGAAAATAAAATTGGTCATCATCCAGACAAGAAACTGAAATAATATTCCTACTCAAAGTAGGAACATAGTAACAATTATTCAAAACTAACAAAAGCCCATTTGGCAAAGACAATTCATATGATCCTAAAGCTAAAGCATCAACTCTTGCTCCATTTCCAACTCGTAGGTCCACTTCGCCCCTTTTCAGTTGTCTACTCCTTTTCAACCCCTGCACATTTGTACAAATGTGAGATCCACATCCAGTATCTAATACCCAAGAAGTAGAAGTAGATAAATTAATTTCAATAACATAAATACCTGAATATGTAGTCTCACTACTCTTCTTTTTCTTCAGATCTTCCAAATAGAGCTTGCAATTCCGCTTCCAATGACCAGGTTCATTGCAATGAAAACAAACTCCCTCCTTTAGAACTTTTGCAGGCTTATCAGCAACTTTTGCTTTAGCCTTTCCTTTAGGCTTACTTGCAACTCTTGCTTTAGCCTTTCCCTTGTATTTCATTCCTTTCCCTTTGTTGACCATAAGTACATGACTAGGCTTTTTCTTTATACTTTGCTCAGCAGTTTTAAGCATCGAATGCAGCTCAACAAGAGATTTCTCCATGTCATTCATATTGTATTGCATGACAAACTGATCAAAACCATCAGTCAATGAATTAAGGATCAAATCCGTAGCCAGTTCTAAACTGAGGGGAAATCCAAGCCTTTCAAGATGATCAATGTGCCTTTCATCTTCAAAACATGAGCGCTCACTGATGCACCTTCAGCCATTTTGCAAGCATGCAGAGCTTTGGTAGTCTCATACCTTTCCTGCCTTGCATGCTGTTGGAAAGTCTCCTTGAGATGAAAACTCAACTCATAAGCCTCCATGTGTTCCAGATCCTTCTGAAGTTTTGGGCACATAGTGGCTACCATAAGACAACCAACATCAACAGAATTATCAAGATGTTTCTTATACTTATCCTTTACAGTCTTTGAAGCATCAGCAGGTGGTTCTTCAGGGAGAGGATCATCCAGGACATACAGCTTCCTTTCATGCTTGAGAACAATTCTCATGTTTCTGAACCAGTCAAGGAAGTTGGTGCCATTTTCTTTCAGCTTGTCCTTCTCAAGGACAGATCGCAGTGATAGTGCAGAAGTATTATGAGATGCCATTGATCTACAAATATGCAAAATAAACATTAGTACCAATTTCATTTTAAAATGTTTCATAAAACTCCCACAAAATTAATAACCATCAATATTAATTACAACAATTGCAACACTTTAGTGGGCTAAGATCCATATTTCACCTAACTTTAAGTCAGCTTTGGCATAACACTTAAAATCAAGTTATTTAGTTAGGTAACACTTTACCAATTACATCTCATATAATTCTTAGATTCTTTATGGATTTTTTGACATCATATGTCTCAGCATGTTATAATCCCATCTAATGCCCTTAGACCCAAAACCATTTTGATAGCCTAATTAAGTCTAACTATTTTTAAATATATATGTGTAGCACGATTACCCATCCTGCCTTACTATGATAACCCAATGCACTTCGCTTTGGCAGAACCCACATTTTGGTGATCATAGTCTTGACAGGTATTCAAATCATGAGTGGCATAAGACTTAAAATTATGGTGAGGGAATTTTAATCATTTAAGTTATGATGTCTATTTATATTAATATATTATGCATCATTCCATACATGGCATCTCATACACATATATCATCATACATCGCATCTCATACAAAACTGATAAACATAATATATGAAACATGTGATAGCATGCAAAACATCATACATACATCAAAATAAATCATGTTATCACATAGCATGGCATTAAAATTGTTTTTATTCAAAATGATGTATCATAAAAATTTTGTTTAATAACTTCCACGACATATAGGGCGCAACGAACACGGCGGTCCCGCTAGCCGGTTAGCTGGCGGGGTTAAGGGGCAGTGCCACTGGGCGGGGTCGAGGGGCAGTGCCCCTCGGCGCTTTGAATTATCAGTAATCTCATTAATGATTTTCTGCCTTTAAAACCCCCGATTTAAAATTTCTGAATGATGAATCTGCTGATCATATCAGCATCATTTTAATCATATTAAACAGTCATTACTCAGACTCTGCTGATCAGATCAGCGTTATTTTCATCATATTAATCAGTCACATTAATCAGTGTTAGTTGATCATATTAATCATATTAAACAATGATCTGCGTAAGTTTAATCATATTAAACAATGATCTACGTAGGTTTAATCATATTAAATAATGATTACTGTAAGTTTAATCACATTAAACATATTAAATAATGATCTGCGTAAGTTTAATCATATTAAACAATGATCATAAATTAACATGTTAATCACATTAACAATAATCACGTTAATCATATTAATAACAGCGTAAGCATAAAGCATGTTGATCAAATTAACATTGATTAATTTCATGGCCATATACATGTCATGTATATCATTAAACATCAAATATATTTGTATCTCATACAGACAGATTAAACAGATTGTCTTTTTCAATTAACGTGTAATCGTGTTTATGCATCAACATACATACAAGTTAAAATCATGCCAACGAATTTATAGACATCGCATACATATAAACATGGCATATTCAAATCAATTGAATTCACAAGATGCTCTGATACCACTGTTAGGGTTTTTTCTATCATGCACAACTAGTTTATACCCATCGGAAAATAGAAACTTACCAAGATCCATGCGTTCTAATTGATTCGAATAGATCACTAACCTTGTGACGATCTGAATGTGCCGGACTACAGGTGCTGCTCTACGAACAACCACCCTCAATCGGTATCCACACGCGAATGTCACGAACAGGAATTGCGAGGGTGCTAGCTCCTTCTCCGCAACTAGGGTTTCTCTCGCTCTTTATTTTTTCTCAAAAACAGAGGAGATAGATTGAAAAACGTGAAACTGAAAATCCTCTTCCTATATCTTATATAGAATCTCACGTTAACCCCTTAACGCATTTAAGTTATGCGGCGATATCTTAGGGATAAGAATCTCCCGTTAACCCCTTAACGCATTTCAGTTACGCGGCGATATCTTGGAGATAATATCTTAACGAGATACAATATCTGACAGTTAAGATATTTCGCCTTATTACGAATTTCAAATCAAATTCGAAATCACGTTTAAACCCCTATCTTATCCATTACGTTCTTTGTGTGCGACCCAATAGGCTCATATTAAATTGGCAGTGGGCATATCTTAGTAGAAGCACACAAGTCATAATTGGTCGCTAGCAAGACATTATGACTACCCAATTAATATGAATATCGTTAGTCCGATATTAACCTAACCAATAGAACATGTCATAATCCTTTTGTCATACGATATCTTATTTGAACATAAGTCATGGACAGTATCATACTTATATTGTTCAAACATTCAATTTCTCACTTTCTAAGTAGACTGATAAAATCAAATGACATTCATTTGAGCACGGCCATGCATTTCTCAGTCCTACTTATCGAGTGGCCCATTAGATATCTCTCTCATAGGAGAGGGACAAATTCCATCTTGTTCATTCACTTTCCTCTGCATAATTCACATCATGTTCAATCATAACATTTTATGATTATCTGATTAAAGATAACATTTGGTTATGTCAAAACATGATGTTCCTTATGTAGGAATCTGTGATGATCTCAGGTCTAAGGATTCTATGACATAACTATTATGAGATCATTTTTGACACTAATCCATGTAATGATCTCATAGCGAGTCTATCCAGTACATATTCTCCAACAAGTACTTATAAGTTTGATTTATATTACCATACATATAATTATCTCATAATTATCAACCAAACTCATACTAGCCTTAATTCATTATTAAACCTTTAACGATGAATGACTAGGGATGCTTAGAATAACATAAAACAGCTATTCAAATATAATTATAAAGAAACATGCAAGCAATATAATAATAACAATAAGAGAAACATTTTATAAATGAATATGACATGACATAAAGGTCCAAATATTTGGCCTAGGGCAAAACCACTAACACTCCATAGCCCGAGCCACACCCACTGTCCATCCCTACCGATCCCTCTACTTCCACCGCACGTACCACTGCCACACCCAAGGGCACAGAGGAGCCCAGAGTCACACCCCCTCCTCCCACCACAGAGGAGAGTATCCGCATCATAGAGGAGAGTTTTCGAGACCTGAGGTCCACATTCCATAGCCTACATTCCAGGGTATATGACATATACGATAGGCGCGTTGACATTCACTTCATCCCCGACACCAGACCCCTACCACCCCCACATATCCCACCACTCGAGGATGACGATCCTTGACTCGTCCACCTACCACCCTCCCTCGCATCATATTTGCCCTAGTTTTCCACCTCCTACACTCTCATTTAGGGCACGGTACCACACTGCCTTGGGGGAGGCCTTCTTTCTCCCATTTTTTTCCACCCTCTTTACCCATGCATATTTCTCCTCACACTATCACTGCACATTTTCGCATTGAGGACAATGCCCTATTCTAGCTTAGGGGATGAGCATTCTATGCTTTTGTTTTTATTTTTCCACCTTCATTTTACATTTTCGCACATATGTTTATATTACATTCCCTTTTCTTTTTCCTTTTCGCCTTCTTTTCATGCATCATGTTTTCCTCTCTCTATATGCATTCAAAAAAACAAAACAAAACAAAACAAACTTGCATTTTCATCATGCATCCTTGCATCATCTTCATGCATTCATTTGTATATATAAATGCAATTTTCCAAGGTCGAGATTTTATATGCGTGGATTCTTCTTATTGAATGAACTTTCAGTTTTACCTTCTTACACTCGAGTTCTCAATATCGACTAGAACTTATGACTATGATATATTTTTACCTCAGATCTCATATAATATGACCATTATGCCCATACTCATAGCCCCTGGGATAGTAGTACTCGAAACCGACCTATGTTGAATTTTTCTTAGAAATCCAGTTTATGCATGGATCATAGAAATATTAGTTGAAGATAATGGTTTATATCCTATCGAGACTTGGATAACGACATATCGCCTAGTACTGAGGAGTGTTATTGCTTAACCTATTCATGCTTTCGAGAAAAAAGAAAACAAGAGTGTATATGTGTATACAAAGAATAAAATATACACCGTTCTCTCAGCTATACTAAGTAGCCGGATCCACGTGTCTTAGGAAGCATTAGGGCCTTGTGCCGAATGGCTTAGCTTGGGGGAGTGCATATGAATAAGGATTATAGTTGGTTTGAACTAGTAGTTCCGAGTAGTCCTTCTTGGCCCGATGCCCTAAGGTCGTCTGACCTGAGAATCATCGACCCAACGCTCATTACAAAAACCAATTAGAATCCCAAAAAAGAAAGAAAGAAAAAATGTTCAAATTGAAAGCATGAATAAAACTAGCAATCTCATGAATCAAGGAACGATGACGTGTTGTGAGAGCCACTTCCTCGATGAGTATATAGGCCATTACCCGATACTAATCTTTTCCTCGACCATCGCATAACTTCGATTCACATTCCTTTGACATAGGACGGGTTAGAGGCAATATTCTAAAACTTGAGCATGATCATGATTAGGTATATTATCTGCTGCTTTGTGCTAGAAACAACATCATTAGATTATGTTTTAGTCGATGGAGAGGAGTTGGTATACTTATTATTTCCATGAGCCTGAAATTTTCATTCACCCATGTATATATGCTCGATATTGTGAAATTCTTAAACGCCATACCATCAAGTGCTTGCTTGCCTGCTTGCCTCCAATCTCTACTCTTTCATGTCTGCCTTGAGGACAAGAAAGAGTTTAGCTTGGGGGATTTTGATGAGTATGTATTCGTGTATCTTTCCCTTACATTTCACACCACGTTACCACGCTTTCCGCACTTCTTCTGTCTTTTGTTTCTTTTTATGCTCTGAGTCTTCCTTGATGTGTTTCGGGTAAAATGTGGAGTTTTGGGACCCGAGAGCATGGACATATGCTTTGGGAGCAATCGACGAGGCGATAGAGTTCGAATCGATGAAGGAGTGATGAAGATCAGCCGCCCTCACACGACCGTGTGTGTCATCACACAAGGCCATGTGAGGTGATACGGCCAGGGCCAAAAGAGAATCCCCCACACGACTGTGTCAAGCGGTCTTGTGGGCCGTTCTGCCAAAGAGATGAAGCCAAAACGACACGGTCGTGTGGCCATCCACACGACCGTGTCGCATCAAGAAGAAACGAAGGCAAGCGCCGCTGCATCTCACGCACATCAGCAATGCGGTCGTGGCCAACCACACGACCGCGTCGAATCACAGCAGCTGACGAAGAACCAAGGCCGTGGCTGGGAGATTTTGACGACACGACCATGTGGCCATATACACGGTCGTGTCGTGTCGTGTTTTGTCGCATACCTGCTAAGGTTTTGGGTGGTTATAAAAATATTCGAGGTCCGTCTTTCGAAGGGGGATTGACCAATAGCGTCGTTTTCTTCCTCTTTTTGATATCCTTTCTTAGTTTTAGGAGTAGGAATAGGTTATATTAGATTTTGCTTGGTTTTCCTTCGTGGATGCGCTGGTAACGAGGATCGTGTAATTGCTATGTTTGGAAAGCTAAGTATTTCTTTGTTTTCTTATTTATTATATATCTTTGATGTTCTATTTATTATCTCTTTGTTTATATATGTGTTCTTTAATGATTTGTGAGTAGTATTTTAATCTACGACATGGTTAATTTCTTTTGTGGATTGACTATGAGTTGAATTCATTGTTTGGCTATTGAACCGTCATATTAGGATAATGCTTAGGAAGATTACTATCCACGTGTATTGATTTCTTAGATTGATGACCAACGGGAGTTGGGGTTGTTGGATCCAGTGGATGGCAAACAACACTAGAAGGGGGGTTGCATAGTGGTGTATAAAAATAAACTTTTTCGTTCTAATTGGTTAGCACAATTCAAAACCTTCTAATGTTGCCTAAGAAACCAAGTAGAGTGATCTACGATTGGCCCTTAATCAACTTGGGTAATCGTCAAAAGAATCAGAGAGAAAAACACTTCTGGTAGTCGACTCCCTATGAGTAGTAGTCGACTCCCAGAGAGAGATTATGCACAGCTCAATAGAATGAATGAAATAGATGCGATTACAAATGATATCTTTATACACAGCGGATAACAGAAAGTTAATCTTAGCAAAAGATAAACAACAATCAGCAGATAATAATATAAGTACAAAGATAGACAAACACAGAAAGATTCAAACGCAAACGCAAGGATTTTTATCCTGGTTCCCCACAACCTTGGGTACGTCCAGTCCACGACCAATCAGGTACGAAATTTCCACTATTGCCTTAGCAATACAAATACCTAGCCTTAACTAGGATTTCCGACCACCTAGACTTGTCTAGGATTTTACCCTTGCCTCACAACCCGAGGACTTTGCCTTGCCTCACAATCCGAAGACTTTTCACAAACACCTTGCCTACAACAAGGATTTACAACCACCTAGTCATGTCTAGGATTTTCACAACCCTGATCACAAAGGGACTACAATAAATAAGATCAGATCCAATACACCCCAATGAATTAGTGGAGATTGGTTTTTACACCCAATAATTCTATAGCCAAGATTAAATTTGCAATTTTGCTTAACGTGGCTAAAAGAATTTAAATCGTTCGTAGATCACACAAAGAATTATGAATTTATTCAATGTGATCTAGAATCTAGATGTTTCAAAAATCCTTTGAGAATATGAAAAATCAAAGAGAATGATTTTGAAAACCAATTTGCAATAGCCAAAAAATAATAATGATCTTAAAAAGAATTATAAAAGAATATAAGCAATAAGATCAGAAATTGAAAACCCGTTTTGGCTATGAAGAACTTTGAGAGCGATGAGAACGATGAGATCTTTTGAGAGAATCATAATTTTGCTCAAGAATTAGTTGGTGAGGAAAATGTTCTCATGGGATCTCTATTTATATAGCTGAAAGAGAATTCAAAATGATTCAAAATCAAGTTTGACTTTTGCCCAAAAATCAAGTGAGAATTAAATGAGAGAGTGAATCAAGGAATTCCGGTCGCACAGCTGATAGTCGACTCCCTTACTTTGGTAGTCGACTCCCAGAGTGTCTCTGAGAAAATCTGCTACAACTGGTAGTCGACTCCCTAATTTTGATAACCGACTACCAGAGTATCTTTTCAGGGAGAAGGCAGAAATCAGGGTAGTGAACTACTGGGTGTTTGTAGTTGACTACAAGTTGAAACTTAGCTTTTATGAAAAGTATGCTCTCAAATAAGTTTTAAAACAAGTTTAAAAACATTTTAGAAAATCATTTTGTGTGTGTGCATATTCTTTCTTAGCTTTGACATAATCCTAAGAAAATGAAAAACAACTCACACACTAGACTCTATGAAGAACTTGAAGCTATGGTTGAGCTTGAGCTAGTTGCATATGCTTCACTTGAATTTGAGCTCCTCTTTAGCTTTAGCTTGAGCACATTCTTTGAGCTTCATCTTTGAACTCTTCTTGTGCTTGAGCTTTGGAGTTGCGAGCTAAATTCATCTTCATCTTCTATGTGAGTGGTTGAAGTTCTTCTCGGAGTATGTTTCGAGCTTCAATTAGCTTATTGCACAACCTACACACTTAAGAGTATGATTAGTAATTTAACAACATTTGGTGTGATCATCAACAAAACAAACCACTTGAAGTGGGACTAGATTCCCATCACTCTCCCCCTTTTTGATGATGACACCCAAATGAAAAACATATGAATAATATGATTATAAAAACAATGAGTAAGTGTACTTACTCCCCCTGCTTAGATGCGGTTATTATTCATTCATGTTTTTGCTTGCTTGTTGTCACTTTTTCTCCCCCTTGTCATCACAAAAAAAATAATAGTATACATACCAAGTGAAGAAAAAAATTTCATAGGCTCCTCCTCAAAGTTTGCATCATTGAAGTTGGGTCTCCCCCTTAATGTATGCATGGATTTAGAGATTCATTTGGAGCTCTTCTACTAATCACTTGTAGTTTTGGTACCTGAAAATCAAACAAATAATTTTGATACCCTTTCTTTGTGGGTCCGTGGGATTAGTCATACATAATAATGTAATCATCAACCAAGAGGGAACCAAACCCATTTGGGTTGATATTTCCCATAAGTAAATCTATAATCTCTACAAAAATGAATATTGTTCATAAAATTAGAAATGTAACTGTCTTTCATTTGGACAGTTCCAATTTTGGGAATCAAACTTTGACATATCCATTTTCAGTTTTAGGAACTCTAGCTTGATGATGAGAATTTTTAGCATTTTGATTGGTCATGTTATAACCTAAGCCATGTTTGCTAGATTGGGGTCTTTGTGATCTAATCAAGCTATCTAATTTTTCTTTACCTTTATTGAACCTGGTAACATTATTAACCAAGTCCTCATGCTTTGCCTTAATGGCGGTCATGTTCTTTTCTAAGTCTCTAAACCTATTTCCTATGTCTTTGAGTTCTACATTGAGCAACCTATTCTTTTCAATAAAATCCTTATTGTTGCTAATCAATTTTAGATTCTCTTCTCTAATCTTTTCTAGCTCTTGATTAGTAGGATTAGAACCACAAGATTTATGCATCTTTTTTAGAGTTAGAAGCTCTTTGAGTTGGACCTCATATAATGCATAAATTTTATGAAATTCCTCCTCATAATCAATTTCATCATCATCGCTACTATCGCTATCACTAGAGTTATGGTAGGAATTTACCTTGGGGTCTTCTCGTGCCATGAAGCACATGTAGTTCCGCTCGTTCCGTTTGCTTGCTTTTCCTTCATTTTCGGATGATGATGAGCTATCGGAATCCTCTTCATCATCGCTTCTATCCCAAGCTCCAAAAGCTTTTCTATTTGGCCTTTTGCCTTTGTATGACTTCGGTCTCTTATCTCTGATTTTCTTTAGAGGACACTCATTCTTCATGTGGCCTGACTTATTACATTCATAACAAATAATATCATTAGTGGAATTGAACTTACGGTTGTAGGACTTACGTGTCTTTAGGATTTTCTTGTATCCTTTGGAGATGAGTGCCATTTGTTTCTCCATCTCATCTTTGTCTTCATTATCGGATTCCTCTGTATCCGATGTTGCTCTGAATGCAAGGTTCTTCTTTTCACCGTGTTCCTTGGTCTTTCGCTCTTGCAGTTGGAGTTCATACGCCATTAGATTGCCGATGAGCTCCTCCAAGGTTAGCTTTGAAGTGTCGTTGCCTTCTTTAATGGCTGAAGCCTTGGATTGACATTCGGGAGTGAGGGATCTAAGGATCTTGCATACGTGATCCTCTTGTGTATACTTCTTTCCCAATCCCGCAAGTGTGTTGACGATCTCTGTAAATCTCGTGTACATCTCCGTTATGTTCTCGTCTTTCTCCATCATAAATTTTTTATACCTGCCAGCATAAAGAGAAGATTTTTAAGATTTTAACTTTTTGGTTACCTTCATGCGTTACCTCAAGGAGTTTCCATATTTGGTGCGCGGAGGTAGCCATGGAGATGCGATTGTACTCCGTTGTGTCAAGACCGCAATATAGAGTGGACACCGCCTTGGCATTTAGGGACACTTTGTCCTTCTCTGTCTTGGTCCACTTTTCTTCCTCAAGAGTGGGTTCTTCATAAGGATTCTCCACTATCTTCCATAGATCATAGGAGATAGAGAGAAGGTACATTTGCATCCGATTCTTCCAAGATCCATAAATTGATCCGTTGAGAAGTGGTGGTGATACGATCCGGGAATCAAATCAATCAAATCGATATATTTTAAAGTGGAAAAATGTAAAAAGAGGATTTTTATAGATATGAAATGCGAAGAACTACAAATAGGTTGAGTTTCCTTCGAGACGAAACCCTATCTCCTAGCTTTGGATGTCGGATCAAAGCCTAAAAACCTTCTCAATGATGCCTAAAGAGTTTCTTCACAAATCAAGCATAAAATAAAATAAACACGGCTAGCCCTAATTTATAGAAAAGTGGGGAATTACTAATCTAGTCTAAAATGACTAGAATACCCCCTAACTAACCCTCCTACGTGCTACCGCGCCTCCTACGGCGCACGTAAGTGACTAAAGGTGGGTGGGTCCCCCCTAGGTAGCCGCCGGCCTCTAGGGAAACCGGGTGCGGGCTCGGCTCCGCATCAATACCTGGTTGACTCGGAAAACGCGCAAGTGCACGCCTTCCGCTCCCAAGCATAGGAGCGTCAATGCAATATAAAAATAACCGGTGAGTACCGGGTCGGATCACAGGGACAAGTCGTTCTAAGTTCACAAAATTTGGGTGATAACGAAAAATAAAGTGTTTTACAACTAACTCAATTATGGTGGAAATGTCGGAAAAAGTGTGGTGAAATGAAAAATCTAACCTAAGTGGCTAGGGTTAGAGAGCCAAAGGTGGAGTTTAGGATAACTAGGAGAGAGAGCATGGGTTGTGGGATCATTAAAATTGGCGTTAATCAAGTCCTAATTAACACATATAACACAATCGGTCATCCGGCTAAGGAAACCCAATCGGAATATTTAGCTTTAAAACACAATAATTTTGCAATAGGGATGGATAGATTATCACGACACTAATCAAATTAAGCACATGGATTCTCTCAAATTTGCCCTCTCGGGACTTAGCCAATTAAATTTGTGCCCTAATTAAACATCCAACATTAACATTCAAAATAGGGCAAGAGGAAATTAGGGCTACAATTAACACCCAACATCAATAAACCACAACCCAAGCAATTCAATACTACACAATCATAGCAAACAATATGGCAATTGCATTCAAAATAAACCCAAGTTTCATACAAAAGTGAGATATCAAAATTACAATAGGAAAAAGGAGAGATTTCACCAAGAACTCTCCCAAATGAGCTTTCCCTCTTCCTATTTGCCTTCCTCCAAGCATCCCCAAGCTCCACCAAGCCTTCTCAAGCTTCCATGGCTTCCTCCCCTTCCAAAACTTCTCCAAACCCTAAAAAAACACAAAAAACGCAGCTAAAAACCCCCCAAAACCGAGAGCTTCTTCAATTTTCGCAACCCAGGCACTATTACAGGCATTGCGGGTCGGATCGGGTCGGATCCGACCCGCGCGCGCGCCCGCACCAACCCGCCCGCAACTGCAGGCGGGATCCCAGCCCGCTCATTTTGAGCGGGCGCTGGGCCCGCTCAATTTGGGCGGGTCAGCGCCCGCTCAATTTGAGCGGGCGCTGGGCCCGCTCAATTTGGGCGGGTCAGCGCCCGCTCAATTTGAGCGGGCACTGAGCCCGCTCAATTCTTCAGCGGGCCGGCCAAGCTGGGCCGGCCCGCAAAAAAAATTTTTAAATTTTTTTTTATAAATGCGCGCGCGTTCGCTGCTCGCAAATACAGAGCGGGCCGGCGGATCTGCGCCACGTGGCGCAGCCAGATTGCGCCACGTGGCGCCCAGTTGATTTTCTCTTTTCCCCTTTTAAAGCCCTTTTCTCCTCCATAAAAATCACCAAAAATACCGAGGAGGCCCAGAAAATTCCCAAAAAATTCTGGAAAATCCCCAAGACTCCCAGGAGTACCTGAAAAATAGGAGAAGGAGAAATTAGTCAATTTGATGTGAAAATTAATTTAATGACTATTAAAAACACAATATTGACCTCCCAATAAGCTATATAAAATATTCCAACACTCAAATAATTCCCAAAAAATGGTTATATGATAGAAATAATGGCAGGAGCATAGGAAAAATAATAGGAAGCCAATAAGGACGATAAAAACCGTATTTTGTGTCAAGAATGCGAATAAGCCCCGAAATTGATATGAAATGAAAATATACCCAAAAAGAGCACAATTAAGCCTAATCTTTGGCACAAAATGGGGGTAATTAGGGGGGAAAATATGCAATTTATATCCTGAATCACACCCCCCAACTAGCTTTTTGCTAGTCCCTAGCAAAATACGCGATAAATTCGGATTAAATTGAATGACATACACCAAAATCAGAATATCTTCATGGCACACCCCAACATGGGATTTCCAAATGATTTCAAAGCCAATATACCAAATATATGAAAGTAAACAACAAATGATACTCCCCTCAATTCAATTCAAAGAAAAGTGAAGAAATAAGCCCCGTATCACACGTGTCGGGATATCACGATGTCAAAATTTCCAATTTTCATGAAAATGGCCAAAACGAAAAAAAAATTCATCTAAGTTGTGGGAGATGAGATTGCATCACTCATGTTGCTTATTCTTTCATTTTTCATTCATTTTCTTTTCTTTTCTACTTTTTGGATTTTTTTTAATGTTTATGTTTTGCATTCACGCGATAACGCCATAAATGCAAACACGACCACATTTACATACACGCGATGACGCTATATATGCAAATGGATGGAATGATTCCCTAAATCTCATCTTTGGCGTCCTCCCCAATGTTTCGTGGGGCACCGGCTACTCGATTTGATTAGAAAAACCATTCGCTTATACTACTCTCTTTTTCATTCTCCAACATGAATTATCAACTCATCCACCCATTCCTAAGAGGAAAACAAAGCAAACACAATTTAGCCACTCCCAATCCAATTAAAAACTACACCATTCATCCCAACACATGAAATCGCTTACACCAAACTTTTCCCAAATTGTTTCAAAAAGAGCATCACGACATATGAAATAGCTTCATACATGGTATATTAACATATGAATCCAAAATGGAAAAGAAATAAAACATGCCAATCCAACATCGAGAAGTTGATACCAAAATGATAATCCGAAAAATTGCGTGGCATTAAGCATATAGGGACTAAACAAAGCTAATGGCGTAGGAACGAGGAAGCCAAAATATGATATGCAATGACATTCATGGAATGAGGTGAAACATGGAGGAATCTCAAAAAAAAATTAGGCCAAAATCCTAACAAACCTAAAGATTCTAACACTCTCCCCCCAACTTAAAATAAGCATTGTCATCAATGTTGGGAGAGTACTAGATCTCGGCAAAAGATCCTAGAAAAGAAAAGAAAAGCACACGAAAGCAAACTAACTAATTTTTATTTATTTACACTACATGGAAAGAACACACCGTGGCAAATGGCGGATCTCGAATGTATAACGGTGGTGGCAACTGCTCGATCATATCCTTACGCTCCTCCGCGAGCGTCGCCACATCCAATGCCCTACCTCCAATGCGGGCATCAATGGCAAGCGACACAACCCCAAGCACCTCCTTGTGATGGAATCCTGCAAAATGGGGGAGATAGGTCGTGTCAAAAATAATTGGGCGAGAGCGCTCATCCAACTGAAAAGCTTGCCAAAATGGGTCGTCGAAATGAATAAAGGAATTTACAATCAAATGACGACAATCCGAATCATTATGATATGGAATTAAATAATTGGAATCGGGGGTGGAGGGAAAAGAAAGATGGGAACCTCCCTGAAATGTGATGCTAGGCTCGGAATGATGCACGGCCTCAAGAGGAGGTGGAAGTGGCTGCAGAGAGAAAACTGGAGTAAGAGGGAGCTCGGGCTCAATATATACCATCTCGCAATCCACGTCGCTATCATCCTCCTCGACATCCATATCAACATCAACGATCTCTGCGGCACTCCCCACATCTGATAACTGCTCCTCACAAACCTCCTCGATGACTGGCAAGTGCGCATCCTGAGGCGAGAGAAGTGACATCTGTGATAGGACTGGAGGTAGACACGTCTCGGGCAAATCCAAGCACGCATCATCCTCGCCATCCCAGAAATAGCTCATCTCAGTCGTCCTCCCAAAATACTCAACCGCCTCGACCTGTGAAGCTAACTCTGAAGTGGCCTGTGGCTCAGGCTCCATGGTGTACTCGATCTGCTCTCGGCCATCATGCACATCCACTTCTTCATCAACCTCAAAGTGAAAATGCATCGTGTCACCGTCGTGGTCGACACGCACTCCATCATCTGTCTCCTCCGACTCCTCAAAATATAATCTGTCAATGTCATCTACCTGGCTCTCATGCAACCCATCCTCCTGCTCTACTCTGTATCCCATGGGGTCGCAAGAAAAAGAGCCCAAAGGTGGCTCCTCAAGCTGACACTGGGCCTGCAGCTCTGCATCCTGAAATGGAAACTGGGACTGGCCATCATCCTCATATCCAAATGACTGCTCTCTAGATGGCTCAGTCCGCTCCCACTCTGCAAGGTCTCTCAGGTAACACCAGGAATCCTCGGTCGAATAATCAAAGAACTCTCCACCGCAGTTCATCTGCACCAAATCTCGCCCAGATGGCGATAATCCTGTGTAGAAGATCTGCAGAAGATGATCCTCGTGAAAGCTCTGGTGTGGGCACGCAAGCACCAAATCTGTGAACCTCTGCCAAGTCTGATGGTAGGCCTCCCACTCAGCCTGGATAAAGCTCGTTACATGCTCCATGGCCTGCCGCCCATGTACCTGCTCCAAAAAGATAGGCAAAAATACTCGGAGAAATTCAGCCTGAAATGACAACCAAGTAAAATGTGAGTCCAGAGACAATGAATCAAACCAAAGTCTAGCATCATCCTGTAAAGAATCTGGAAAGAATCTAAAATATATGCAATCATCGCTAATGTTCCCACCAAGACATGAAAACATCCACTCTTCAAAATTTTTAATATGTAAGTGAGGGTTCTCCCACTCCGTGCCATGGAAATATGGCGGAAGTGGGATATCCTCCAAATCAAAGTCCGAAAAATCCGAAGAAGATGCCATGTTGTTGTCAAAAAAAAATTCCAAGAAAATGAAAATAAACAAGCAAAAAGACTCAAAAAATGGAAAATAAACAAATAAAAAGACACACACTAAGAGATAGAAGTATCACACTAAAAGTTTCAAAATCAATCAAAGATTGCTAATGATAAAAACCGTTGTCCCCGGCAACTGCGCCAATTGGTTCCGTTGTGGTGAAATGAAAAATCTAACCTAAGTGGCTAGGGTTAGAGAGCCAAAGGTGGAGTTTAGGATAACTAGGAGAGAGAGCATGGGTTGTGGGATCATTAAAATTGGCGTTAATCAAGTCCTAATTAACACATATAACACAATCGGTCATCCGGCTAAGGAAACTCAATCGGAATATTTAGCTTTAAAAACACAATAATTTTGCAATAGGGATGGATAGATTATCACGACACTAATCAAATTAAGCACATGGATTCTCTCAAATTTGCCCTCTCGGGACTTAGCCAATTAAATTTGTGCCCTAATTAAACATCCAACATTAACATTCAAAATAGGGCAAGAGGAAATTAGGGCTACAATTAACACCCAACATCAATAAACCACAACCCAAGCAATTCAATACTACACAATCATAGCAAACAATAGGGCAATTGCATTCAAAATAAACCCAAGTTTCATACAAAAGTGAGATATCAAAATTACAATAGGAAAAAGGAGAGATTTCACCAAGAACTCTCCCAAATGAGCTTTCCCTCTTCCTATTTGCCTTCCTCCAAGCATCCCTAAGCTCCACCAAGCCTTCTCAAGCTTCCATGGCTTCCTCCCCTTCCAAAACTTCTCCAAACCCTAAAAAAAACACAAAAAACGCAGCTAAAACCCCCAAAACCGAGAGCTTCTTCAATTTTCGCAACCCAAGCACTATTACAGGCATTGCGGGTCGGATCGGGTCGGATCCGACCCGCGCGCGCGCCCGCACCAACCCGCCCGCAACTGCGGGCGGGATCCCAGCCCGCTCAATTTGAGCGGGCGCTGGGCCCGCTTAATTTGGGCGGGTCAGCGCCCGCTCAATTTGAGCGGGCACTGGGCCCGCTCAATTTGGGCGGGTCAGCGCCCGCTCAATTTGAGCGGGCATTGAGCCCGCTCAATTCTTCAGCGGGCCGGCCAAGCTGGGCCGGCCCGCAAAAAAAATTTTTAAATTTTTTTTTATAAATGCGCGCGCGTTCGCTGCTCGCAAATACAGAGCGGGCCGGCGGATCTGCGCCACGTGGCGCGGCCAGATTGCGCCACGTGGCGCCCAGTTGATTTTCTCTTTTCCCCTTTTAAAGCCCTTTTCTCCTCCATAAAAATCACCAAAAATACCGAGGAGGCCCAGAAAATTCCCAAAAAATTCTGGAAAATCCCCAAGACTCCCAGGAGTACCTGAAAAATAGGAGAAGGAGAAATTAGTCAATTTGATGTGAAAATTAATTTAATGACTATTAAAAACACAATATTGACCTCCCAATAAGCTATATAAAATATTCCAACACTCAAATAATTCCCAAAAAATGGTTATATGATAGAAATAATGGCAGGAGCATAGGAAAAATAATAGGAAGCCAATAAGGACGATAAAAACCGTATTTTGTGTCAAGAATGCGAATAAGCCCCGAAATTGATATGAAATGAAAATATACCCAAAAAGAGCACAATTAAGCCTAATCTTTGGCACAAAATGGGGGTAATTAGGGGGGAAAATATGCAATTTATATCCTGAATCACACCCCCCAACTAGCTTTTTGCTAGTCCCTAGCAAAATACGCGATAAATTCGGATTAAATTGAATGACATACACCAAAATCAGAATATCTTCATGGCACACCCCAACATGGGATTTCCAAATGATTTCAAAGCCAATATACCAAATATATGAAAGTAAACAACAAATGATACTCCCCTCAATTCAATTCAAAGAAAAGTGAAGAAATAAGCCCCGTATCACACGTGTCGGGATATCACGATGTCAAAATTTCCAATTTTCATGAAAATGGCCAAAACGAAAAAAAAATTCATCTAAGTTGTGGGAGATGAGATTGCATCACTCATGTTGCTTATTCTTTCATTTTTCATTCATTTTCTTTTCTTTTCTACTTTTTGGATTTTTTTTTAATGTTTATGTTTTGCATTCACGCGATAACGCCATAAATGCAAACACGACCACATTTACATACACGCGATGACGCTATATATGCAAATGGATGGAATGATTCCCTAAATCTCATCTTTGGCGTCCTCCCCAATGTTTCGTGGGGCACCGGCTACTCGATTTGATTAGAAAAACCATTCGCTTATACTACTCTCTTTTTCATTCTCCAACATGAATTATCAACTCATCCACCCATTCCTAAGAGGAAAACAAAGCAAACACAATTTAGCCACTCCCAATCCAATTAAAAACTACACCATTCATCCCAACACATGAAATCGCTTACACCAAACTTTTCCCAAATTGTTTCAAAAAGAGCATCACGACATATGAAATAGCTTCATACATGGTATATTAACATATGAATCCAAAATGGAAAAGAAATAAAACATGCCAATCCAACATCGAGAAGTTGATACCAAAATGATAATCCGAAAAATTGCGTGGCATTAAGCATATAGGGACTAAACAAAGCTAATGGCGTAGGAACGAGGAAGCCAAAATATGATATGCAATGACATTCATGGAATGAGGTGAAACATGGAGGAATCTCAAAAAAAAATTAGGCCAAAATCCTAACAAACCTAAAGATTCTAACACTCCCCCCAACTTAAAATAAGCATTGTCATCAATGTTGGGAGAGTACTAGATCTCGGCAAAAGATCCTAGAAAAGAAAAGAAAAGCACACGAAAGCAAACTAACTAATTTTTATTTATTTACACTACATGGAAAGAACACACCGTGGCAAATGGCGGATCTCGAATGTATAACGGTGGTGGCAACTGCTCGATCATATCCTTACGCTCCTCCGCGAGCGTCGCCACATCCAATGCCCTACCTCCAATGCGGGCATCAATGGCAAGCGACACAACCCCAAGCACCTCCTTGTGATGGAATCCTGCAAAATGGGGGAGATAGGTCGTGTCAAAAATAATTGGGCGAGAGCGCCCATCCAACTGAAAAGCTTGCCAAAATGGGTCGTCGAAATGAATAAAGGAATTTACAATCAAATGACGACAATCTGAATCATTATGATATGGAATTAAATAATTGGAATCGGGGGTGGAGGGAAAAGAAAGATGGGAACCTCCCTGAAATGTGATGCTAGGCTCGGAATGATGCACGGCCTCAAGAGGAGGTGGAAGTGGCTGCAGAGAGAAAACTGGAGTAAGAGGGAGCTCGGGCTCAATATATACCATCTCGCAATCCACGTCGCTATCATCCTCCTCGACATCCATATCAACATCAACGATCTCTGCGGCACTCCCCACATCTGATAACTGCTCCTCACAAACCTCCTCGATGACTGGCAAGTGCGCATCCTGAGGCGAGAGAAGTGACATCTGTGATAGGACTGGAGGTAGACACGTCTCGGGCAAATCCAAGCACGCATCATCCTCGCCATCCCAGAAATAGCTCATCTCAGTCGTCCTCCCAAAATACTCAACCGCCTCGACCTGTGAAGCTAACTCTGAAGTGGCCTGTGGCTCAGGCTCCATGGTGTACTCGATCTGCTCTCGGCCATCATGCACATCCACTTCTTCATCAACCTCAAAGTGAAAATGCATCGTGTCACCGTCGTGGTCGACACGCACTCCATCATCTGTCTCCTCCGACTCCTCAAAATATAATCTGTCAATGTCATCTACCTGGCTCTCATGCAACCCATCCTCCTGCTCTACTCTGTATCCCATGGGGTCGCAAGAAAAAGAGCCCAAAGGTGGCTCCTCAAGCTGACACTGGGCCTGCAGCTCTGCATCCTGAAATGGAAACTGGGACTGGCCATCATCCTCATATCCAAATGACTGCTCTCTAGATGGCTCAGTCCGCTCCCACTCTGCAAGGTCTCTCAGGTAACACCAGGAATCCTCGGTCGAATAATCAAAGAACTCTCCACCGCAGTTCATCTGCACCAAATCTCGCCCAGATGGCGATAATCCTGTGTAGAAGATCTGCAGAAGATGATCCTCGTGAAAGCTCTGGTGTGGGCACGCAAGCACCAAATCTGTGAACCTCTGCCAAGTCTGATGGTAGGCCTCCCACTCAGCCTGGATAAAGCTCGTTACATGCTCCATGGCCTGCCGCCCATGTACCTGCTCCAAAAAGATAGGCAAAAATACTCGGAGAAATTCAGCCTGAAATGACAACCAAGTAAAATGTGAGTCCAGAGACAATGAATCAAACCAAAGTCTAGCATCATCCTGTAAAGAATCTGGAAAGAATCTAAAATATATGCAATCATCGCTAATGTTCCCACCAAGACATGAAAACATCCACTCTTCAAAATTTTTAATATGTAAGTGAGGGTTCTCCCACTCCGTGCCATGGAAATATGGCGGAAGTGGGATATCCTCCAAATCAAAGTCCGAAAAATCCGAAGAAGATGCCATGTTGTTGTCAAAAAAAAATTCCAAGAAAATGAAAATAAACAAGCAAAAAGACTCAAAAAATGGAAAATAAACAAATAAAAAGACACACACTAAGAGATAGAAGTATCACACTAAAAGTTTCAAAATCAATCAAAGATTGCTAATGATAAAAACCGTTGTCCCCGGCAACTGCGCCAATTGGTTCCGTTGTGGTGAAATGAAAAATCTAACCTAAGTGGCTAGGGTTAGAGAGCCAAAGGTGGAGTTTAGGATAACTAGGAGAGAGAGCATGGGTTGTGGGATCATTAAAATTGGCGTTAATCAAGTCCTAATTAACACATATAACACAATCGGTCATCCGGCTAAGGAAACCCAATCGGAATATTTAGCTTTAAAAACACAATAATTTTGCAATAGGGATGGATAGATTATCACGACACTAATCAAATTAAGCACATGGATTCTCTCAAATTTGCCCTCTCGGGACTTAGCCAATTAAATTTGTGCCCTAATTAAACATCCAACATTAACATTCAAAATAGGGCAAGAGGAAATTAGGGCTACAATTAACACCCAACATCAATAAACCACAACCCAAGCAATTCAATACTACACAATCATAGCAAACAATAGGGCAATTGCATTCAAAATAAACCCAAGTTTCATACAAAAGTGAGATATCAAAATTACAATAGGAAAAAGGAGAGATTTCACCAAGAACTCTCCCAAATGAGCTTTCCCTCTTCCTATTTGCCTTCCTCCAAGCATCCCTAAGCTCCACCAAGCCTTCTCAAGCTTCCATGGCTTCCTCCCCTTCCAAAACTTCTCCAAACCCTAAAAAAACACAAAAAACGCAGCTAAAACCCCCAAAACCGAGAGCTTCTTCAATTTTCGCAACCCAAGCACTATTACAGGCATTGCGGGTCGGATCGGGTCGGATCCGACCCGCGCGCGCGCGCCCGCACCAACCCGCCCGCAACTGCGGGCGGGATCCCAGCCCGCTCATTTTGAGCGGGCGCTGGGCCCGCTCAATTTGGGCGGGTCAGCGCCCGCTCAATTTGAGCGGGCGCTGGGCCCGCTCAATTTGGGCGGGTCAGCGCCCGCTCAATTTGAGCGGGCACTGAGCCCGCTCAATTCTTTAGCGGGCCGGCCAAACTGGGCCGGCCCGCAAAAAAAAATTTTAATTTTTTTTTTATAAATGCGCGCGTGTTCGCTGCTCGCAAATACAGAGCGGGCCGGCGGATCTGCGCCACGTGGCGCAGCCAGATTGCGCCACCTGGCGCCCAGTTGATTTTCTCTTTTCCCCTTTTAAAGCCCTTTTCTCCTCCATAAAAATCACCAAAAATACCGAGGCCCAGAAAATTCCCAAAAAATTCTGGAAAATCCCCAAGACTCCCAGGAGTACCTGAAAAATAGGAGAAGGAGAAATTAGTCAATTTGATGTGAAAATTAATTTAATGACTATTAAAAACACAATATTGACCTCCCAATAAGCTATATAAAATATTCCAACGCTCAAATAATTCCCAAAAAATGGTTATATGATAGAAATAATGGCAGGAGCATAGGAAAAATAATAAGAAGCCAATAAGGACGATAAAAACCGTATTTTGTGTCAAGAATGCGAATAAGCCCCGAAATTGATATGAAATGAAAATATACCCAAAAAGAGCACAATTAAGCCTAATCTTTGGCACAAAATGGGGGTAATTAGGGGGGAAAATATGCAAGTTATATCCCGAATCAATACCCCCCTAAAAGAGCCACCTTGTCCTCAAGGTGGAAGTGGGGAAACTGCTCCTGGATCACTCTATAGGCCTCCCATGTCGCATCACAATCTGGTAGCCCGGCCCAGTGTATCAGCACCTCCCTCTACCCGCGCGGTCCCTGACGAACAGCCCGAACCTCCAGTGGCTCCAGCATCACCTCCATCTCCTCAGTAAGCGTAGGCGGTAGGGTAGAGGACACCGTCTGCTCCCCGATGGCTCGCCGAAGCTGCGACACATGAAAAACCGGGTGTATCGTCGCAGTCGATGGCAACCTCAGCCGGTAAGCCACCTGGCCAATCTTGGCCGCAATCTCAAAAGGCCCATAGAATCTCGATGATAGCTTCTCGTTCCGCCTCCTCGCTAGCGATCTCTGTCGGTAAGGTCTCAGCTTCAGATAGACCATGTCACCCTCCTGGAAGTGCACATCCCGCCGATGCCCATCCGCCCTAGCCTTCATCACCTGCTGAGCTCGTAACAAATGCTTCTTCAGCTCCTCCATAATGCTCTCCCGCTCCCTCATATAGTCCTCTACCTGGGAGACAGGTGTCTGTCGTTCCCCAAATCGAAGTAGCTCTGGTGGGTCTCTGCCATATAGTACCCGAAAGGGGGTCGTACCTGCTGCTGAGTGGTACGAAGTATTGTACCAATACTCCGCCCAAGCTAACCACCGATACCACTGTCGTGGTGTCTCCGACGCGAAGCACCGCAGATATGTCTCGATGCTGCGGTTCACTACCTCCGTCTGCCCGTCGGTCTGAGGGTCATATGCGGTACTCCTATTCAGCACTGTACCCTGGACACGAAATATCTCCCACCAAACCCCACTCAGGAAAACCTGATCTCTGTCGGTGACGATGGAGGCTGGGATCCCATGTAACCGTGTGACCTCTCTGGTGAAGGCTGCAGCCACTGAAACAGCCGTGTACGGATGTTTCAGCGGTATAAAATGGGCGTACTTGCTCAACCTATCCACCACAACAAAAATCACGGAGTACCCCTCTGACCTGGGTAGCCCGTCTATGAAATCCATCGTCACCTCCTCCCAGACCCGCTCCGGTAGTGCTAAGGGCTGCAAAAGTCCGGCTGGCGCCATGGCCATGTACTTGTGACGCTGGCACACGTCACAAGCAGCCACCAAATGTGCTATCGCTCTCCACATACCAGGCCAGTAAACCTCCCGGGACATTCTCATATACGTCTGCTGCACCCCGGAATGTCCCCCAACCACCGAACTGTGGAACTCCTGAAATAATGCGGGTATGAAGGTGGACGCCCGCGGCAATACCAACCGCCCCTGATATAATAGTCTCCGACCCTCTAGTGAGTAACCCTGCGGGGCCTCCCCGCCTCCCTGCAGCTGCTCACGGATCAGTCTCAACTCCGGATCGGCCTCGGCCTCCTGCAACATGGGCTCACTGTCTATCCAGACCGGCAACGAAAGTGCTCTCAGGTGCACCCCCTCCTCTCTGCGTGATAAGGCGTCTGCCGCCTTATTCTCCAATCTCGGCCTGTACTCAATGACGAATCTGTACCCCACCAGCTTGGATAGCCAGCGCTGGTGCTCCTCTGTCACCAACCTCTGCTCCATTAGATACTTCAAACTGCGCTGGTCGGTCCTGACCACGAACTCCCTGCCCATCAGATACGGCCTCCACTTCTGGATCGCCAACACAATAGCCATCAGTTCCCTCTCGTATACAGACTTCAGCCGTGCTCTAGCGGAAAGCACCTGGCTGAAGTAGGCTATCGGCCTCCCTAGCTGCATAAGGACCGCCCACAATCCTACTCCTGACGCATCAGTCTCCACCACGAATGTGATGCTGAAGTCAGGCAACGCCAAGACTGGTGATGTGGTCATCGCCTCCTTCAAGGCCTCAAAGGCCTTGGCCGCTGCCTCTCCCCACTGGAACCCATCCTTCTTCAGCTGATCTGTCAGTGGCCCTGCAATGGTGTTGTACCCCCTCACGAATTTCCGGTAGTAACCTGTCAGCCCGAGAAATCCTCGTAGTGCCCTCAGAGTGGTGGGTACCGGCCAGTCTAACATCGCCTCTATCTTCGCCCGATCTGTTGCTACCCCGGCGGCCGACACCACAAGTCCCAAGTACTCTATCTGCCTCTGACCGAAACTGCACTTCTTTCGGTTGGCATACAGCTGATGCCTCAGTAACTCTCGGAACACCACCTCCAAATGGCCCACGTGCTCCCCCATAGTCCTGCTGTAGACCAGAATGTCGTCGAAGAAGACGAGTATGAATCTCCTCAGGAACGGCCGGAAGATGTCGTTCATCAACGCCTGGAATGTAGAAGGAGCATTCGTCAAGCCAAACGGCATGACGAGAAACTCATAGTGGCCCTCGTGGGTACGAAATGCTGTCTTCGGCACATCCTCTGGCCTCATCAGGATCTGGTGATACCCCGCCTTCAGATCAATCTTGGAGAACACCACTGCTCCATGCAGCTCATCTAGCAGCTCTTCTATGACAGGGATAGGAAACCTGTCAGCCACTGTCTCCTTGTTCAGTGCCCGGTAGTCTACACAGAAGCACGAACTCCCGTCCTTCTTCTTCACCAAAAGGACCGGGCTCGAAAATGGGCTAACGCTGGGCTGTATCACCCCCGCCTGTAACATCTCCCCGACCATCCGCTCAATCTCATCCTTCTGCACGTGGGGGTAGCGGTAAGGACGCACACTCACCGGTGCAGCGCCATCCCTCAGGACTATCGCATGCCCGTGCCCTCTCTCTGGTGGTAGCCCCTGTGGGTCCTGAAAGACCTCCTGGTACTGTCCCAACACCTGCTCCACCTCCTCGGGAACCCCTGCCTGCGGCTCCTGCTCTGCCCCTGCTAATCGGCACTCCACCAAGTACCCCTCCCCCTCTCTCCGTAAGGCTCGAGTGATGGCCTTGAAGGCCACCATCGATAAACATAGGGTCGGGTCCCCAGTGAGCACCACTGTCCGCTCTCCCTCCTCGAACTCCATCCTGAGTCGCTTCCAATTCACCCGCATGTCCCCCGGTTTCTTCAGCCACTGTACACTCAGGATGATGTCAACATTGCCCAGCTCCAGGGGTAGGAAATCCTCCATGATCTGTACTCCCTGCAAGGTCAGGCACAGACCCTTGCAGAGCCCCTTGCTCTCCTCCATCTTCCCTGTCCCCAGCAGCACGGTAAACTTCTCCTGCGTACTCAGCTGCAGCCCATGTCTCTCCACTATCCGGTTGGAGATGAAGTTGTGGGTGGCCCCACTGTCGATCAGCACCGTCACCGCCGTGTCTCCTAGCTGCCCCGTCAACTTCATGGTGTGGTTCGGAGTGAACCCCACCACAGAGTTTAGGGACACCTCCGCGAAGTCTAGGTGAGACTTCTCCTCCTCTACTGGCGTCTCCTGCTCCACCTCGAACTCCTCCTCATCACCCACGTACCCCTCCTCGTCGGGCACCATGGTGATATGCAGTAGGCGGCTCGCACACCTGTGCCCATGGGTGAACTTCTCGTCGCAACGGAAGCACAACCCCTTGGCTCTCTTCTCCCTCACCTCGGCCTCCGTCATCCGTCGCCCCAGGGTAGCTGGGCGGCCCTCTCCTCGCGTCTCGGGAACGGCCGCAGGTGGTCTCGATGTCGTGGATGGTAGAGTAGGGCGGGAACTCTGTGCCCCCCAAGCGCCCCGTATCCGCCTCTCCTCTGTGTGCTTCTCCTCCGCTTTATGTGCTAAGCGAAGGACGTCCTCCAAGGTAGCTGGGCTCTGCGTCCGCAACTCAGCTCGTATCGACGGTTTCAGCCCCCTCATGAAGTTCCCGATCATCACCTCGTCAGTAACCCCCTTCACCCGGCTATTCAGCATCTCAAATCTCTCTACATAGTCTCTCACTGTCCCCTCCTGCCTCAGGGCCGACAGCTGCTCGTAGAAATCCCCCCCTGGCGTCTCCTGGAATCGATCCACGATCATCGCTGACAACTCCTCCCAGGTCCGAAAGGGGGACCGGGCTATCTTCCACCGGTACCAGGCCAGAGCCTTCCCCTCAAAGTAGATCCCGATGGCCTTCAGGACCTCCTGCTCCGTCAGACCCATCACCTGGAAATACCTCTCCGCTCGGTATATCCACCCATCAGGGTCGGTGCCGTCAAAGGTCGGCATCTTCAGCTTCATCAACCTCCGATCTGCGTTGATGTCGCCTAGCTGCCCCCTATCTCCGCCCCGGTCACCACCCCGGACCATCTCGCCACCCCGAGCCTCCCTCGGGCCTCCCCCGTCAGCTCCGTACAGCTCCTCTGGCCATGCAGGTCTCTCCCACGCCTCGGGCTGGTAGTAGTGCCCCGGAAACTCTGGGGGTCGTGCAAAATTGGGCCTCGGCCCAGGCGTAAAGGTCTCTGCTCTCCAAAACTGGCCCGCCGGGGCCCCAATAGCTGCTCCCGAGGCCCATCCGCCTCCCGCCATCCCCGAAGTTCCCCCGGAGTGGGGTACGAACCCCGACACACCCCCAAAGGGCTGGGACGTCGTCATCGGGCCCCCGAATGGGCCGGTCCTACTCGTCGGCCCCCCAGAATGGCCTGCCGACCAAGCCGGACCCCCGCCTGGGGTCGCCGAGCCTCCCGCACCCCCGAAAGGGGGTGCCGCCGCCTCTGCGAAGCCCCCAGGGCCTGTCGACACTCGGAACAGGCCCTGCGGCCTGTTCGCACCCCCAGATGGGGGTGCCGATGGCTCCCCGCCCCCGTAGGGGCCCGCCGGCAGCTCCAGTCCCCCTCCGGGGTTCGCCAGGTGTTCCAAGCCCCCGGAGGGGTGCGTCAGTGGCCGTAGGGGGCCTGGCGGCCTCGCCCAGGCCTGGGAAGGCCCGGGCTGGGCCGCCGAGGCCCTGACAGGCCCAGGCGGGCCTGTCGATGCCTCTCCCGACCCGCGCGGGTCTGCCGACGCCCAGGTTGACTCGCGCGACCCTAGGGTTGGCCCCGCCGGCCCACCTTGCTCCCTCGGGTGGTCGTCTTGCGTTGGAAATCCGATGGGGGCTGATTCTAGGGTAGAATCCCCCCCTTCTTGGACCCCCTTGCCTCGATCTCCCCCTTTCGCCATCGTGAGGGCTTGAATCATCCCCTTCAATTCTCGGAGATCTCGTCCTTGTATCGCGGCATCCGTCCTCATCCCCCGAAGTTCGATTTGGATGTCTTCTTGTGAATGGGCGTAATCCTTGAGTGAATCCCACATCGTTTTCTTCAATCCTTCGAACCTCTCTTCGATCTCTCGATTGAGATCCTCCCGTAGCCCTTGAATCTTCTCTTCGACCGCATCCGCCTTCGATCGAGTACTTGCCGCCATTTGAATCTAGAGCTCTGATACCAATTTGATACGATCCGGGAATCGAATCAATCAAATCGATATATTTTAAAGTGGAAAAATGTAAAAAGAGGATTTTTATAGATATGAAATGCGAAGAACTACAAATAGGTTGAGTTTCCTTCGAGACGAAACCCTATCTCCTAGCTTTGGAAGTCGGATCAAAGCTTAAAAACCTTCTCAATGATGCCTAAAGAGTTTATTCATAAATCAAGCATAAAATAAAATAAAGACGGCTAGCCCTAATTTATAGAAAAGTGGGGAATTACTAATCTAGTCTAAAATGACTAGAATACCCCCTAACTAACCCTCCTACGTGCTACCGCGCCTCCTACGGCGCACGTAAGTGACTAAAGGTGGGTGGGTCCCCCCTAGGTAACCGTCGGCCTCTGGGTAAACCGGGTGCGGGCTCGGGTCCGCATCAGGTGGTCTGGTGGAAGATTGTCCTTCGGGGAAATGATTGGTTAACGACATCTATAACCTCGCTCTGATACCAAGTGTTGGATCCTGTGGATGGCAAACAACACTAGAAGGGGGGTTGAATAGTGTTGTATAAAAATAAACTTTTTCGTTCTAATTGGTTAGCACAATTCAAAACCTTCTAATGTTGCCTAAGAAACCAAGTAGAGTGATCTACGATTGGCCCTTAATAAACTTGGGTAATCGTCAAAAGAATCAGAGAGAAAAACACTTCTGGTAGTCGACTCCCAGAGAAAGATTATGCACAGCTCAATAGAATGAATGAAATAGATGCGATTACAAATGATATCTTTATACACAGCGGATAACAGAAAGTTAATCTTAGCAAAAGATAAACAACAATTAGCAGATAATAATATAAGTACAAAGATAGACAAACACAGAAAGATTCAAACGCAAACGCAAGGATTTTTATTCTGGTTCCCCACAACCTTGGGTACGTCCAGTCCCCGACCAATCCGGTACGAAATTTCCACTATTGCCTTAGCAATACAAATACCTAGCCTTAACTAGGATTTCCGACCACCTAGACTTGTCTAGGATTTTACCCTTGCCTCACAACCCGAGGACTTTACCTTGCCTACAATCCGAGGACTTTTCACAAACACCTTGCATACAACAAGGATTTACAACCACCTAGACTTGTCTAGGATTTTCACAACCCTTATCACAAAGGGACTACAATAAATAAGATCAGATCCAATACACCACAATGAATTAGTGGAGATTGGTTTTTACACCCAATAATTCTATAGCCAAGATTAAATTTGCAATTTTGCTTAACGTGGCTAAAAGAATTTAAATCGTTCGTAGATCACACAAAGAATATGACTTTATTCAATGTGATCTAGAATCTAGATGTTTCAAAAATCCTTTGAGAATATGAAAAATCAAAGAGAAGGATTTTGAAAACCAATTTGCAATAGCCAAAAAATAATAATGATCTTAAAAAGAATTATAAAAGAATATAAGCAATAAGATCAGAAATTGAAAAACCGTTTTGGCTATGAAGAACTTTGAGAGCGATGAGAACAATGAGATCTTTTGAGAGAATAATAATTTTGCTCAAGAATGAATTGGTGAGGAAAATGTTCTCATATGATCTCTATTTATATAGCTGAAAGCGAATTCAAAATGATTCAAAATCAAGTTTGACTTTTGCCCAAAAATCAAGTGAGAATTAAATGAGAGAGTGAATCAAGGAATTCTGGTCGCACAGCTGATAGTCGACGCCCTAACTTTGGTAGTCGACTCCCAGAGTGTCTCTGAGAAAATCTGCTACAACTGGTAGTCGACTCCCTAATTTTGGTAGCCGACTACCAGAGTATCATTTCAGGGAAAAGGCAGAAATCAGGGTGTGAGCTATTGGGTGTTTGTAGTTGACTACAAGTTGAAACTTAGCTTCTATGAAAAGTATGCTCTCAAATAAGTTTTAAAACAAGTTTAAAAATATTTTAGAAAATCATTTTGTGTGTGTGCATATTCTTTCTTGGCTTTGACATAATCCTAAGAAAATGAAAAACAACTCACACACTAGACTCTATGAAGAACTTGAAGCTATGGTTGCGCTTGAGCTAGTTGCATATGCTTCGCTTGAATTTGAGCTCCTCTTTAGCTTTAGCTTGAGCACATTCTTTGAGCTTCATCTTTGAACTCTTCTTGTGCTTGAGCTTTGGAGTTGCGAGCTAAATTCATTTTCATCTTCTATGTGTGTGGTTGAAGTTCTTCTCGGAGTATGTTTCGAGCTTCAATTAGCTTATTGCACAACCTACACACTTAAGTAGTATGATTAGTAATTTAACAACATTTGGTGTGATCATCAACAAAACAAACCACTTGGTGTGGGACTAGATTCCCATCAGGGGTTACTCTAGGGTTTCAATCCATATGTGCTTCTCACTAATTACGTCGCCAACGGGAGTTGGGACGTAATGATAGCCCTCCTGGCATTGACCGAGTTTCTGTCCCTGAAAAATGGCTGAACATTGGTTGGGGATTATTGTCCACTTTATGCATCTGTCGTGTGGCTACGCGCTACGAGAGTAGGTTTGGTCACACGAGGGGTAATCGTGTCATGGCATCACGGAAACATGGGCACGAGATCATATAAGGGAAGACCATATCATGGCATCACGAAAGTGAAGGTAGGTGATTTCCTCTAGGTCAGACAACCTCACCCTGTGATGATTTGATAGCCATGCAACGAGTTCATTCTCGTGCACTATCCACATTAGAGTGAAATCTAGCCCTAGAGCCTTTTCATTATATTGTATTCTCCCTATTCTGCATATCCAATCCACGTAGCTAACCACAACCAAGGATTATCTAGTACTCAATATACCAACTTCCCCGCGGACGACCCCTTTAGCTCTATGACGACAGCTGTGCACTTGCGGTTATAAATGTAATACCCTAACAGTTGTCCAAGTAGTTAGGGTAAAACATTGAGATCCAGTACCGACCAGGATTGGAGAACAAGGTGATGAATGCATTGTCATAGAGAGAGGTGGATTCACAGATGTATGCCTTGTCGGTGCTAGTTGTACTCGATTGGAAGCCCTTGTTGCGAGAGATTGAGGATGATGAAGGTCTGGCTAAGATTCGATCTGCACTACTACATGACCCAACAGCACATCCAAGATATTCGTTGGAGGGACAGCGACCCTTGTACAAGGGACGTCTGGTATTATCAAGGAGTTCTGCACATATTCTAAGCTTACTATAAGACTTTCATGGGAGCGCCGTGGGGGCCATTCTGGGATCCTCAAGACCTATCATCGTCTAGCTAGAGAACTCTTCTGGGAGGGGATGAGGAAAGATGTAGCAGAAATGATGGAAAATGTGACATTTGCCAGCGTCACAAGTAGCTACAGATAACTCCTGGGGGATTGCTACAACCCCTCTCCTTGCTAGATCGGGTTTGGGATGATGTAACTATGGAATTTACTGATGGTTTGCCGAAGTCAGATGGGTATTCCGTCATCATGATGGTAGTCTATAGGCTCAACAAGTATGCACATTTCGTAGCGCTCCGAGATCCTTATACCGTGGTGACTGCGGCGACAGTGTTATCGTGAGGTTGCATTGGATTCCGGGCTCTATTGTGACGGATCGAGATAATGTCTTTCTTAGCCGCTTCTGGAAGGAGTTCTTCAGGATGCAGGGGCCACTACTGAAGAGAAGCATCGCTTACCATCTCCAGACGAACGGCCAGACAAAGATCGTCAACAGGACCCTTGAGACATACCTGAGTTGCTTTGTCTCAGAGGCTCCAAAGCAGTGGGTGAAGTGGCTGGCTTGGGCGGAGTAATGATACAATGTCTTTCCACATGTTTGCTCAGACCACTCCTTTTCGCATTTTAAATGTGCGAGATCCTCTGTAGTTGCTTCACTATGGTCACCGCTCCATGCACGTTTCTCAGGTGGACCGGTATCTGGAGGAGATGGACCAAATGTTGGAGTTGAGTCGCCATTTGACGAGAGCCCAGCAGCTTATGAAGAATCGGGTGGATGAGTATAGAAGAGATGTGTAGTTTGAGTTGGGTGACATGGTGTATTTGAAGCTGTGACCCTATCGACAGCGCTTGCTGGCACACAGACGAAACGAGAAGTTGTCGCCATGCTACTTTGGTCTTTATGAGGTGGAGACAAGGATTGGCCAGGTAGCATATATGCTGAGATTGCCACCAGAGTCGGTCATCCACCCAGTCTTTTATGTTTCGCAGCTCTATCGAGCCATCCGAGACCATACTCCTTCCACGTCACTACCACCGACACTGACGGATGACATGGATGTACTTTTGGAGCTGGCCGAGTTAAAGGGGGTTCTCCAAGTGAGCTCCAGAGGACAGGAGGTGTTGATTAGGTGGACTGGCCTTCCAGATCATGAGACAGCGTAGGAACCTTACGAAGTTATTACGCAACGATTTCTGGACTTCCACCTTGAGGACAATGTGATTCTTTTAGGGATAATGATGAGATCATCACCTATTAGAGGAGGATGTGCATGACGGATCGTGGATTAACTAATTAGGCCAGGGGCATTTTTGTGAAGATTTTGGGTGCTTTTGCAAAGTTGTGGATTTTCGGGCGTTATTTGTAATTGGCCCAAATATGCCCTCTTTTATGTTTAGGAGAGAACTTCATCTCCTTTATGCTTGTTTTGAGAAGAAAACCTCTAAATTAGATAGTAAATCCCTAGCATAAGTGAGCTTAAGCTTTCTCTTAGATCCAAAGCTTGGAGAGTTGGTTTTCTCTCGAAAGAAACCCATATCTTGTATTTCTTCTTTCTTAAATATATAAAAATCTCATTTTTATTCTCTCAACCCCTAGATTTCTCATCAAAATACCTACCAACTATCACACAATTCTATTATATCTCCTCCCAAATTCTATATCTTTTGCTTCCTTGTTCTCCTTTGTGCCTTCATATAGTGCTAGTGATGATGTAAAACAAGCAATGAATCATCAAGGATGAAACACAAATGAAGAAGAAAACTTAACCAAATGAAAACATACAAGGCCTAGTTGAGATAAAATAGGCCATGTTGAGATAAAATTAAGAATAAGGCATCCTATTTGAAATTTCATATGGGTAAAAAAGGCCAAAATCGAAAAGACATCATAACTGAAATATCACCACATTGGGTAAAAATGGTATCAAACAAAAATGAGACAAAACTAGCCTATCATAAAAGCTTTTTTTCATTTTTGATCATCAAGGCCCTTGATTTTTTGCTTTTGCTACTCTTTAAGTAACAACCAAATAATTTGTAACTTGGAGTTCCAAAACCAATAAAATAACTAGCCTTAAATTACTATTTTTCCAAGAATTCCAAACCCAAATGGGAGAATGTCATCTCATTAATGTTCTTTATTGCATTCACAAAATTCCAAGTTGCATACACAATGTTTATGCCATATAAATTAATGGAAACCTTATTTTAATTTTTTTTACCCTTTTTTAGAATTTGACATGGTGTTTGCCTACATGAGCCTCATTAAGCCCTAAATTCCTAAGCGATACCTTACATCTTCGCTTTTCGCTTTCCACGCGCTTGATTATACATATGTGTTCATGTTTACATGCCACTCTCATGTGTTGTTTTACAAGTGTAGGTTTATTTAATAAAATAGACAACTCATTTACTTCTTAAAATTTTCCCAATTATATTATTTATTGTTCCTTATGCATGTTTATGCATTAAAGCAAATCCCAAAAATGAACAATATCAAGATGTATCACTAAAATTGTATCGGATTTGAAGCATGCTAATACAATCCATTCTAAATTGGCCGACAAACATCACCTACCGACAACTAGTACAAAAAAGAGTTGGGATTTGAACTACCAATAGTAGCTCTGACTTATTTCATACGATAGTTAAAAGAAAGTCATTTAACAAAGGTTAAAATTTTGTTATTGTCAATACATCTCGGCCATTTTAAAATCAGATTCATATGAGCAAGACAAACCAAATCCTTCCATGTAGCTACCAGGCAAAATTCTTTTAAGTTTTACTACGGCGCTTATATTGAGACATCTTTAGTAAGACATGTATATTATCGACCATTCAACTACAATAGGATACTAAGAAATCAAACTCTAAAAAGAAAGTAATTGAAGCTAAGCTAACTGACGTAACTGATATCATTCTTCGTGATAATCCTTTGATGGAATTGTTCAAAGAAAGAGAGGATAGTGTACTGGACATAAAGATAATTCATGGGTAGATGAAGCGCGTGCTAAAAATGAAGTGCTACCTACAACCAACACGTAGGCTGAGACAAGCTAACTGATACATAAAATCCAATTCTTGATGCTTATAATTCAGCGAATGTTGATACCATATATATCCATGGCCGATATGATACTATATATCCAAGGTCGATACGAAGACCAAAATTGTGATTTTTAAACTTACATTAAAGTTTCAGCTAAGATTTCAAATCTGCTTTACTGGTTCATCAATCAAGTTCTATGGAAAAAAACTATTCATTATTGTAGTAACTTTAGAAATGGGAATTAGTGATGTCCATGTAAAATGTCTAAATTTATTCTCTCCTGAAATATAATCTTCTATTGCAAATTGTTATATGTTTCATGGTCCCCATATTTTTCGACTTGAATTCCCAACTGTGAGTCTAACTTTTTTATATTATGAATAAAATAGCTCCATACTACTCAATTATTATGCTTAGATACTGTTTCTGTTTGTATTGGATTTATGAAATTTTTCTTTTTTACTTGTTGGATACATCAAGATTTGGACATGGAACTTCGCAATACCACATAGTTCTTTCAAATGAACTACTTTAACTCAAGATACTCGGTAAAGTGGCTTTTTGACTTGGTTTCAACTATTAACGCCATGGTTTATAAGGCCTTTATAAGGCCTTCAAGACATGAGCATACAAAGGAGCTTCATTAATTTTTGCATGTATGTTAAAAAGGTAAGATAATCTTGAACTTAATGATAAATTGGAGCTTTGGCATGGTATTGGAGTTGCAGGTTTCGAGAAGTCAATGGTCGAAAGTTCAAACCACGTTGTTAACAATATAAAATATGTTTTTTAATCCCTATTAATCAAATAAAGATTCTTTAGTTCAACTCCTCTTGTCCATTAAATTTAGCATCACTTGTCAACATAGACATTAAATTTAGCATCACTTGTCAACATATACAGAATTTTGGATCAGCTTTTGCAAAGAAAAGTTTATGAACTAGCTCAGATGATGAGGACATTGATTTTTTTTTTTCATTTACACCATTTTCTAGTTTCTTTCTCATAGGACCATTAGGCTACTTGCATTCTATAGACTAGCGACCAGTAATAACCTCTTTTAGTGTTACCATGCTGCAGGTTTAACTACCATTTGCAAGCAGGCCATATCAATGATGACTTGAGAAGATCAAGTATAATTTCCTTTAGAATTATTATGACCGTTAACCATGTCTTCTACAATAATTCTATCACTGATTATTTACATTTTTAATCGTTGTATCTTCTATATTTTATAGGGATAGGAATTAGGCAACCATCGGCACAATTTGCATAATATTCTCAATCATTCACTCAACTATATTAATACCCCTTAATTCGTAAATAAATTATGTATAGTCCATGCCACTTTTCATTTTGATTTTCAATATATATAATTTCGATTTAATTTACTCTATGTTTAATTGTCGTTTCCTTACTTCAACATCGTCTCGTCATGCCACTAGCTATAGCCTAACATCTTAAAACATCTGACCCAAGATGCAAGTTTAGATATCAAAGGATAAGACAAATAAAACATGCTTTAGGTCCGTCTCTTTGATACTATTAGATATTAAGGTATCGTAATGATGTATTATGTCCATCCCTAAACCACGGACTTTAGAGACAAAAAAAGAATAGAAATCTACCCATCCGTGTTGTATCTATTGTTATTATTCTCCCTATTGACTATTAAGAGATAAACCTTAACTTCTTGCTTAACTCCGCGTTACATTACTTTAATCCTTTTTCAAGTACTTGCACATTTTTATCCCTATAATATATGAAAATTAATGCAAAGTACATTGTAAGTGACCGTCATCCATCGATAGCAGATTTTTTTTAATGCTCCTAACAGCCTTAGAGGGCTCGCTGTGAGGTTTAACTAAGGGTGGCCATCTAAGAAACAGACATCAGACGTTGCTATGATGGTACGCCGTAAATGTTACAACATCCAAGAGAATCTTGGAATATATAAATTCTCATGAAAACTCTTTAACCAGAAAGTTTATGTCCTAATCGTAATCATGTTATACATTAAGATGATAGAATAGTGCCAAAAATGTGTCCAAATATGACAGCAAAAGCAGCAAGCCATCAAGAGAAAGAAGATCAGAAATGACTGCATCTGTCTACTGATCAATATATATTTAACAAAACAATCTATAAAGAATGAGCAATTGCATGACCTGCTGCTGCCGTTTTTAACTGTTCAGTTTGACGCATAATTTTGTTCGAAAAAGTCTAGATATTAAATTCCTTGCATACATTCACCCATCAAACAAATTATCATTAGAAGTATACCTAACGACAACCTAATATCATCACATTTCCACCTCCACTCCACTCATTGGAAGAAAAGAAACATCTTGCTCTATAAACCAATTATCAATTAGAAATATATATATTACACCACAATTACTGCAAACAAGTGATGTGCCTACAGGTTCTACACACCTCTTGTTCATGAAGGAACCAAAGGCATTGACCACTTAACTCTTTTAATCTACTTATATGTGTTACCATGTTTTGGTAGACACAAAACTAAACGTGGAACATGAACCCATTGCTAGCTAAGTCTCTCCCTGCAATATTTTCATGTCTCAAAAGAAATTACCTTCTTCTTAAAGTGACAAGTTTTCCCCCAAAAAAGGATTTTGCTAGACTCAACAGATCCAAAGGAACTCCTTTCCCTGACAAAAAGACCTGGGAAAACAAACTAACCCCTCCATATGCATATTTCAGGTCAAGAATCTAACCTAGAATGCATCATGAAGAGCAAAGATCATTCAAAATCCAAAATCGATGTTTGATATCATATATATCATACGTATTAATTCAAATTCATTGTGCAATTTTCAACCAAAATTAAATTATTATAAGGAATGTACGCCTAAATTGAAGAAACAAAATGCAAGCAATACATTCAACATCATGCAATGTTTGTGAAATGAAGTGAATATACCATTTGCATTCTCCTTGGGAAAAATGAGCTCCAGCACTAAAATGTAAACGCAAGTGATTTAGTTCTGAAAAAAAATGTCCGAGGGAATCAACCAAGGTGGATAGTGTATCTAGATTACTCATGTGGTTCCAATCCTTTATTTCAAGGTCTATAACATTTGTATATATTTCCACCGATTTACTAACGAACCTCCAGGCAGCAATCTTGAAAGGGTGCATATGATCAGTCATCAAAAACTAAATCATATAATTGGCATACGTTATTCTATGTCAAGTTTCCAACCACAAGTTATTGCAATTCATGGAATTCCAACATTCAAGCTATATATAGACCAAAGCCTAAGTAAACAAGAAACCCTTTTCTGTTTCGACCATTCCTAGCCATATGCTGGTATAATTCAAAGAAGAGGAAGGATGCCACAATCATACAATCTCACATCAATAATGTAATCTTTCTTCAAGCATGGTCCTTACGCATTTCTAGGATGGAATGTACAGTGGCAAAAATTAGGATGAGGGCACATATGGTACAGAAAAATGATCAATGCATACATCATGTTTAGTCATGTTTGCTGTTCAGGACCAATCAATCGTTAGATGGTGAGATGGAGGAAGATGCTGTTCATAAAATCAAAGCAGGAGGATTGAAGTGGAGAGGATGGCTAAAATTCTTGCGGCTCAAGCTCCAAAGCAATAAATGGCAGCGTTGATGCTCTCTAAGTGTTGATTGAATCAATTCCAAAAAGCCTAGTAACGTGAGCAGTCCCATGGTATTATAGGATATGAGAGGATACATTGATTGTTGAACCTCTAACCTGCACAAGGGTAAGTGTAAATTTCCAAAATGCACAAGGGTCCGTGAAAATGTAATAAATCTTCAGGTGATTGTGACGGCTATCATTGGACACGCCGCAATTGATCTTCCATTTCTAGCTCATCAGTGCATTCCTGACCCGCAAAACCGCATATCTAATATATGCATGTATTGCACTTCAAGAATAATAATGGAAAACGAATCAAATCAACCGACATCGTTAAAAAAAATTCGAGAATCAAGAAAAAGGGGTTACTGTGTTGCTGTGAGACTGAGAGATCACCGTCGTCGTCTTCATCCTGCTCTTGTGATTTTTGGAGGAGGTTGAATGAGTGATGGCCTGGGCTCCAATGTCTCCCAAACCCCAGAGGATACCGGAGCTGATGACCTGCGTCTTCACCGGATGAGCGGAAAGGCACTGCTGATACCATCTCCAAAGTTTCAACATTTAATTTATTTATTTATTTATTTATAAATCTAATAGAAAGAGAGAAGAGAGAACTGGTTTTTCCCCTTTCTGGTTCAACTTCGGTAGATGAGAAAGAGAGAGAGAGAGACACAGAGAGGGGAATAATCAAATTGCCTCGGTCAGAGCACGGCCTTCCAATGGTTTGGGGTTCTTGTCCAACCTGCGGGTTCCCTAGCAAAGGGTACTGGGTAGGAGGCTCACCTTAAATTGACCTTCCACCCTCTCTGTTTAGGGCTTTGCTTCTTACTAGCCAGTGGAATTGATCTGGCCACCCACCGTTTTACTCCCCTGCACATATATCATTTATTTACAAGTTTGTCATTACTCCCGTTCACATGCCACTTATTTACAAGTTTGCCACTGAAATTATTCATCACACACTCACAGGGCCAAATTTCCGAAAATGCCCCCAAGTTGTGCACGTTGAGTAAAACAGCCGCTTGAATGGCGAACGGCAGCGGGCGGCGAAGCCGCCCCCTTCTCTGACCTCCCCAGCCACCCTCCCCTCTTCCCCCACCGCCCATTACAAACCCTAGTAAAATGTCATCGGAGTCCTCATCGTCGTCGGGAGGAGGGGGGTCAGTTGGGGGGTGAAAGAGGAATAAGTGGTATGTGCACATAATGTAATTGAATGGCAAACTTGTAAATAATTGATATATGCGCTGTAGTAAAACAGTGGGTGCGCAAATAAATTCCCTTGTACCATATGGGCACTTATATATTAACCAGAAATATCTCGTGCACATAGTGCACGACGCAAAAAAAAGCCCACGAACAGGATGTGGTGTACACTCGCAAACGAAAAGGAGTGAGAAGTATGGGTGTATGTGTCGGTGTCGTGGGGGGGGGGTGAAAGGATAAAATGCAAAAACCTTGGGGGTTATATGGGAAAAATCCCCAAGGGCTAATATGTAAATAAATGGGATGAGGGGGCCATGGTTTTTTCTTTTGAGTGGGGGATCCCCCATGGCTGATGGACATTACCACATGGGACACAGTCGTAATCGTAGAAGGTATCCCCCATTTAACTGGTGCACATAGTGCACGGAACAAAAAAAACCCACACAAAGGATGCGGTGCACATGCGCAACCGATGAAAAAGTGAGAAGTGTGTGTGTGTGTGTGTGTGTGGGCAGCGTCGGGAGGTAAAACGGGAAAAAGGCAAGGGAAAAACACAAAAATGTAGGGGAAAAGAAGGGGCCTAATTGCAAAAAAACGCAGTGGTCAAAGTGGAAAAGAATGATGGAAAACCTGTAAATAGAAGAAAGACGGATGTGCATTTGGGTTGCTTGAAAAAGTAATGGCAATCATGGGAATAAAGGGAATGAGGGGGCTTTTCTTTGGGATTTACACTACAACACCCAAAAACACACACTCACACCCCCATATACATCCCCCAAGTGGGCACCACCATGATGATGTGGCCAAACCTAGGCCACATCTCTATCAACCTATTTGTCCTAGTAGGACAATGGCATTGTGGTAAATTCCTCTTTTATAGTATAGACTAGAAATAACACGTGCACACGGTGCACGGAGAAAAAATCCCGCCGAACAGGATGCGGTGCATGCACACAACCGAGAAGAAGCGAGAATTGTGGGTGTGTGTGCCGGTATCATCGGGGGGGGTAAAAGGTGCAAAAAAAACTAGGTTGAAAATGAAAAAAATATTGGGGGTGGAAAACATGTAAATTGTTGTGAATGGAAAAGTAGGGAAATAGGTGTAGAGGGTTAAGAGCCCCCTACCCTCATATTTATAGGTTTCAACAGTGGGCTGGATACCCAATGGGCCTCATGGGCCTATTCATAACACTTCCCCTTATCCAACCAACATTGAATAAGAGGTGGATTCTTTAGGATCCGAGTTAGGATAACTGCCTTGTTAAATAAAGAACAGTTAATCCATAACTTCCCATGTTTTAGGGATGTGTTTAGGGGTGGATACTTCAGGATCCAGAGTCAACGAGGTTGCCTCGTCAAAACCTTGACAACGGAAAACCCTGTGGGAAAAAACCGGTAGCCAAGGAAAAAGAGTACAACTCTGCGGTTGACTCCCCCTTATCAGACCAAGCTTCAGGCTTGCAGATTTCCTATGAATCTATACATCAGTCTCATATGTATCTATGAGTTCATAGTCCTCTCATCCTGACCCAGTTTACATTTACTCACTCTCCTCATCCCAATCCCATATACAAGTTTCTCAAAGATACTAGTAGGCAGGGATTTGGTAAGCAACTCCGCCAAGTTATTACATGATTGGATCTTCTGTACCTCAATTTGCTTCTGCTTCTGAAGGTCGTGTGTCCAGAAGAACTTGGGGGAGATATGCTTCGTCTTGTCGCCTTTGATGTAGCCGTCCTGTAACTGGGCTATACATGCTGCATTGTCTTTATGAAGTGGAGTAGGCGCAAGAACGCCGGTCATCAGGCCGATGGAGGTGAGGATGTGCTGGATCACAGAGCGTAGCCAGAAACTCTCCTTGATTGCTTCGTGGATCGATAGGAGCTCTGAGTGAGTGGATGAGACGGTCGTCATGGTCTGCTTTACAGATCTCCAGGATATGGCTGTGCCGCCATAAGTAAACATGTATCATGTCCGAGACTTCTCTGTATGAGGATCGGACCTGTATCCTGCATCAGCATAACCAACTAAACCAGTTGATGTCCCTTTCCTGTAGAATAGACCTAAGTCTATGGACCCTTGAAGGTAGCGCAGAAGATGCTTAACTCCGACCCAGTGCCGCTGTGTAGGTGCAGCACTATATCTGGCTAGTAATGTAACGACTGCTTTTCGTGTATCTGGATTTAATATAATATAATATATGTTTTGGTGGATTTTCTCCTCTTGTGTGGTTTTCGTCTCCGTAGTTTTCATTTTCGATCGATTCGTCGTATTTTCTCGCTTCTTCCTTAGGATTGTTGATTTCGAAGTATGTCACTCGTGACGGACTTCATGACGATCGTATCTTACTGTTAGATCAAGCCTAGGAGTCTTAGGAATCGATCCCGGGGCCCCGCGCTCCGTATCGGTACTTTTCTGTGCTCATTAGCCGGTGTAAGAAGGGCCACCGACCGACTAGATGACGATCCAGTCGGTCGGCAATCCTTCTTGGACCGACTAGTTAGCTTTCTAAATTTCTCAGGAGTTACTGTTTATCGTTAGTCGGTCTAAGAACGTTGGTTGACCGACTAGGTTGCAAACTAGTCGGTCAGCAATGCTTCTTGAACCGACTAACTCATCATCTTATTTTTGTATCAGTTACTGTTTACCCTTAGTCGGTCTAAGAACGTTCATCGACCAACTAGATGCCAAACTAGTCGGTCAGTATTTGTTCATGGACCGACTAATTCTAAATCCTATTTTCGTTCAGGAGTTACTGTTTACACTTAGTCAGTCTGCGTTGGTCGACCGACCGACTAGTTGCCAAACTAGTCGGTCAGTGGTTGTTCTTTGACCGACTAACCAGTGTTAAAACCCTAATTTCTGGGCAGCCGCCAGCCTAACCTATTTATACCCAACCCAAACGACTTCTTCTTCTCCAACACGACCCAAAACCCTAAAATCTTCCCCCTTCAGCCCCCATCTTCCTCCAAGCTCCATTTCTCCATTCCAAGCCCTAGAATCATCATCCAAACCATCCATTCACTCTATCTACCCCTCATCTTCCCCAAATCTCCATCAAAACCCATCAAAATCCCCAAATCCCCCAAAACCCTAATTCTCCCAAGCTTCTCCAATCTTTTCCAGATCTGATCCTAGGGTTCCCCGGAGTGTTTCTTCCGTCTCCTCTCGGTAAGAAATCGAACTACCGTTGTTTTCTTAACTTATTTATATTTTATGAAAACCCTAATTAATTTCATGTGTTTGGTGTTTGTTTCCCCCATAACAGCGATCTCCCCGTAGATAGCATCCGTGTGACGAAGTAGTCGCCATCCCCGGTGCTAGGCAAGTGAAACTTGCCACTTAGGGTTTAGGCCATGTTTTAGGCCATTTGCTTGTTGTAGGCGTAAAAGAGGCTAGGCGACGAAATGATACTCGCCTAGGCGCAAATTGGGGAACTAGCTTGACAACGAAGCTAGTTCCGACATTTAGCATGTTGCACAATTTCCATGTCATGTTTACTTTCAATTAACGGTACGCGAATATGTTCATGTCATTGCATTTCGCCTGTCACGTTTAATTTAATTAACTGTACGCAAATAAATTGTCATGACCTCGCATTCTTTAGGTATTGCTGTGATTGCGTAGCTTCGCTACAATGTTGTGTTCCTGGCTCGTGTTCCAGAAGCGGGCCATGTGTTGGTTGATAGCCAATGCCCGAATTGCGTGTTCCGGCTAGGTGTTCCCTACGCCATACTTGTGTTCCTGGCTCGTGACCAGAAGCGAGCATAATGAGTTGCTAACCCCAACGCTCGAAATGTATTGAATTGTGAACTAAGAATGCGAGCTCAATGTGCGGGGCAACCTCAGGCTCACTAGCTGAGCTCAATGTGCAGGGACCCCAGGCTCCATATCATGTGAATATTGGGTAGTGTTTAGTGCCGATCGGTCTGAAATGCTATGCCATTCAGCGAAGGGCGTAAACACCTACAAAATGTGAATTGATTGAATTGATAGTAGCTTGGCTACTCTTGTCTTGTCCCGATAAATTGTCCCCTTGTACAGATTGTCTTGCCATGTTTTAATTGTGCACTCATGGTATAACTGCCATGTCATGCATACTAAACTGCTAGGTTGCTAGTTGCCTTACCTTCAGTTTCCTTGCCCAAGTCTTTTAGACTTGCTGACATGTGCCCCTTTACTCTTTTGGGTGACACATGTTAGATCCTGAGCCTGAGTACCTCGTTGAGGACGAGGTGTTTGCTGACGCCGAGCCCGAGCTTGTGTTTGACGGGGAGTACGTGGACACTGGGGACCAGTCCTAGTGTCTTCGTTGTGTTTTATTTTTGTTAGTCAGTTGTTTTGTTATCGGTGCGTGGCACCTATATCTTTGTTATGTCGTTTCTTTTGTTGGCCTTGTTCTGGGCCTTGGACTCTTTTCTTTTAGCCTGGTGGCTTTTCTGGATGTTGGACTTTATTTTCGTTGTTGGACATTTTGTGAGATGTGGAATTTTATTTCAGCCTCGCCTTGTGTTATTATTGTTATTCTGTTGTGGTTACAGGGACCTGTTTATGTATTTGTGGACGCTTATCGGGTTTGGGGCTTCACAACTCCACTCTCGTGCGGACCTTTTCACGTCTCGCCTCCATTTTAGGGAAGCGGGTCGTGACAGGTTTTAGTGGTGGCCCATGCAGGTCCTTCTGTAACTGCGATTTTTGGAATAGCAATAATAATATTTGAATGTCCAATAAATTAAGTTCGACGTCCGAGTCATAAGCTATGAGTCTAATCTGATTTGTTCTCCGTGTCACTAGATGGCAGGAAGGCGTTTCACCCGTGGTGGGGGCAGTGGTGCGCTCCCTCATGATGAGGAGCCTGAGCGGGAACCCACCAGCGGTGAGATGATGCGGATGATGTTGCAGATGATGCAAGTGCAGCAGGGCGTGCTTTTGCAAGTCCAGAATGCTCCACTTGCTCGAGCTGCCCGGGCTCTTCCGGATGCCCCTCGCTCTGAGCCAGGAGCGAAGCAATTTCGGGAGCTGGGTCCCGCATATTTTGATGGTTCTGAGGGTCCTCTGGCTGCCGATGAGTGGATTCGGAACGTCGAGGACAATCTGAAGATGGCCAAGATCACCCCGGCTGGATGGGTTGATTTGGCGAAGAGGAAACTCAAGGATAACGCCAGGAATTGGTGGGATGCTGAAGAGAAGATGTTGGTGGAGCCGATCGTCTGGGCTACCTTCAAAGCCAGATTTGATGGTGAGTTCTTCCCGAAGGCTGCCAGAGAACAGATGCTGCAGCGTTTTATCGACTTGAAGCAGGGGAACTCGTCGGTGGACATGTATCACCAAGAGTTCATGAGGCTGAGTCGGTTTGCGCCGAAGATGGTGCAGGACGCTGAGGAGAGAGCTCAGAGGTTCCTGCAGGGACTCGCTTCGGAGCTCCAGAGTTTTGTGACCTCTTCTGACCGGGAGTCTTATCAGAAGGTTCTGGTCGCTGCCAAGAGGCAGGAGCTGCTCGTGAACCAAAGGAGAGGATCTGTTGTTGGTGCTGGGAAGAGGCCTGTGGAACAAGCGGGAGCTGTGGTTAGACCTGGATTCAGGCCTAATCAGTCCGCTCAGTTTAAGAGGCCAGGAGGGTCTATTCCGAAGCTTTGCCATTTCTGCGGCAAGCCTGGCCACGTCAAGGATCAGTGTCGGAAGTTTCTGGGCCAGTGTTTGATTTGCGGTGATGCTTCTCATGTCGCGAAGGATTGTCGGCATGCGGATCCGCTGCGGAGGGCTCCTGTTGCAGCTCAGCCGTTGCAGCAGCGTGCGTCTGTTCCTGCTGGACGTGGAGCAGCTCTTGTTCCGCAGAGGCAGGCTTTTCGGCAGGCTGTTCCGCCGAGGAGGCAGGCTTTTCTGATGACCGCTGCGGAGAGCGCAGCTGTGGATGAGGTTATCGCAGGTAATCCTCAATCTAGCTGTTACTTTCCTAGCTGGTTCTGATTATTAGATTTTGTTGTTTGCTTGAACATGGTTGTTTGCTAGATTAGGGTTTGATTGTTAATTGATTGATTAGGTGTGATTTTGGTGTGCACATTTCCTGCACGAGTCCTCTTTGACTCTGGTGCATCGATGTGCATTATTTCTCGGAGCTTCGTGGAGAGGCATTCCTTGTCGACGTCCCCTCTTCCAAGAGTTGGAATATCGTTACAGGGAATGGTGTGGTCTCGGTGCATCGTGGTTGCAATTCTTGCTCGTTGGTGGTCTGTGGACATGAGCTTTTTGCGGATTTCATTGTCCACGACATCATCAACTATGATGCAGTTCTTGGGATGGATTGGCTTGCGAGCTTCTATGCTACGATCGAATGTCGGAGAAAGAAGGTGGTGTTCGAGATTCCCGGACATCCAGTATTTGAGTTCAGTCGTGGTAGCAGTTCGCTTGGTCCTGTCAGATTTCGGGCCAGGCCGGTGGAGGCTGTGGCTATGCAGATGGAGCTGGAGTGGCCAGCTGTGGTGCGTGATTTTGGCGACGTCTTCCCCGAGGAGATGCCTGGTTTGCCGCCTGATCGAGCTCTGGAATTTTCTATTGATCTCGTTCCAGGTGCGCAGCCGATTTCGAAGGCGTCGTATCGTATGGCACCTGCTGAGTTGGAAGAGTTGCGGAAGCAGTTGGATGAGTTATTGCAGAAGGGTTATATTAATCCTAGCGTGTCTCCGTGGGGAGCACCGGTGTTGCTGGTTAAGAAGAAGGATGGTTCGCGTCGCATGTGCGTGGATTATCGGGAGTTGAATGCGGTGACCATTAAGAATAAATACCCGTTGCCTCGCATCGATGATATTTTTGATCAGCTTGGAGGTTCGAGGGTGTTTTCTAAGTTGGATTTGAGGAGTGGTTACCATCAGTTGAAGGTGAAGAAGGATGATGTTCCGAAGACAGCGTTCAGGACGAAGTATGGACACTATGAGTTCGTGGTTATGCCTTTTGGCGTAACTAACGCGCCCGCAGTTTTCATGAATCTGATGAACCTGATTTTCTACGACTTGTTGGATAAGTTTGTCGTTATCTTTATTGAAGACATTCTGATCTATTCGAAGTCGGAGAAAGAGCATGCCTCGCACTTAAGGACGGTATTGGAAATTTTGAGGAAGCATCGGTTGTATGCTAAGTTTTCGAAGTGCGAGTTTTGGCTGGATCGAGTTGCTTTTCTCGGGCATGTGGTGACTGGAGATGGTATTTCTGTGGATCCTGAGAAGATTAGGGCCATCAGGGAGTGGCCTGTTCCGTCGTCTGCGTCTGAGATTCGGAGTTTCCTTGGGCTTGCTGGCTACTATCGGCGATTCATTAAGGATTTTTCTCGTATTGCTGAGCCGATGACCAGGTTGATGCGGAAGGATGTTGCTTTTGTTTGGTCGGGTGATTGTGAGAGTGCTTTTGGTATTCCGAAGGAGAGGTTGACGAGTGCCCCTATTCTTGTTGTGCCTGATCGCAGCGGTGGATTTGAGATCTTTTGCGATGCTTCTGGCAAGGGTCTCGGTTGTGTGTTGCATCAGCACGGGCATGTTGTGGCATATGCGTCTCGTCAGCTTAAGGTTCATGAGAAGAATTATCCGACACATGATTTGGAGTTGGCTGCCGTTGTGTTTGCTCTTAAGATTTGGAGGCACTTCCTGCTGAGTGAGAAAGTGAAGATTTTCACCGATCACAAAAGCTTGAAGTATATTTTCACTCAGAAGGAGCTCAACATGCGACAGCGTCGATGGTTGGAGCTTATGGCGGATTATGATATTGATTTGCAGTTCACCCTGGCAAGGTGAATGTGGTTCCGGATGCTTTGAGTAGGCTTCCAGCGGTGATGATTTTGACCTCGCAGTGGAGATTGCAGCAGGATTTTTGTGAGTCTGGCGTGGAGATTGTTCTTCCTGGGGAGGCTTCTTCGTTGATGTACATGCAGGTGCAGTCGACGATCGTGGATCGGATTAAGGCTGGCCAGGCTGAGGATCCGAAGCTGGTGAAGATTCGGGAGCAGGTGAAAGCCGGTCTGCGGACTGACTTTTTGATTCATGAGGATGGCTCGCTGAGGTTTGGAGCCAGGTTGTGTGTGCCTGCTGGGGATATCAGAGAGGAGCTGATGATGGAGGCGCACAGTTCGCCGTATTCTATGCATCCTGGTGGCACCAAGATGTACCAGGATCTTCGTCTGAATTATTGGTGGCATGGTATGAAGAGGAGCGTGGCTCGGAGTGTAGCCAAGTGCTTGGTTTGCCAGCAAGTGAAGGCGGAGCATCAGCGTACGGCCGGGTTGCTACAACCGCTTCCGATTCCGGAGTGGAAATGGCAACACATCACTATGGATTTCGTGACTGGACTACCTCGGAGTCCGAAGCAGAATGACGCGATTTGGGTGATCGTAGATCGATTGACCAAATCTGCGCACTTTATTCCGTTCCGAGTAGGACAGTCCACTGAGGCGCTAGCGAGGAGATATATGGAGGAGGTTGTGCGACTTCATGGAGTCCCCGTGAGTATCGTGTCTGACAGAGACACGAAATTCACATCTCAGTTCTGGCAGAGTTTGCAGAAGAACTTGGGTACGCGTCTGAGTTTCAGCACGGCGTACCATCCGCAGACGGATGGCCAGTCCGAGAGGACGATTCAGATTTTGGAAGACATGCTGAGGGCGTGCATGTTGGATTTCAAGGGTTCGTGGGAGGACCATCTACATCTGGTAGAGTTTTCCTACAACAACAGCTTCCAGGCGAGTATTGGCATGGCGCCATTCGCCGCTCTTTATGGGAGGAAATGTCGATCGCCATTGAGTTGGGATGACGTTGGTGATCGGGAGTTGTTGGGACCTGAGATGATCGTGGAGGCCGTGGATATCGTCAGGAATATTCGGGAGTGGTTGAGAATTGCTCAGGACCGTTTTAAGCATTGGGCGGATGCTAAACGTCGTCCTTTGGAGTTTCAGCCGGGCGACCATGTGTTCTTGAAGATTTCCCCGAATCGCGGTGTGATTCGTTTCGGGAAGCGTGGAAAGTTGAGCCCGCGATACATTGGACCGTTTGACGTTTTGGAGAGGGTTGGCGAGGTAGCTTATCGCTTGGCCTTGCCGCCATCTTTGGAAGGAGTTCACAATGTTTTCCATGTGTCGCAGCTTCGTCGATACATTAGTGATCCGTCTCATGCGGTGGATTTTTCGAAGATTACCGTTCGCCCCGATATGACGTATGACCAGCATCCAGTGCAGATTCTGGACAGGCGTCAGAAATCGCTTCGGAACAAGATTGTCAATCTTGTGAGGGTGATGTGGCAACACGGCTCACCTGGAGAGTCTACTTGGGAGAATGAGGATGAGATGCGTGAGCGTTTCCCGCTTTTGTTTCCGGACTCGTGAGTATTCGTAAATTCCGAGGACGGAATTTTCTTAAGTTGGGGAGGATGTAATGACTGCTTTTCGTGTATCTGGATTTAATATAATATAATATATGTTTTGGTGGATTTTCTCCTCTTGTGTGGTTTTCGTCTCCGTAGTTTTCATTTTCGATCGATTCGTCGTATTTTCTCGCTTCTTCCTTAGGATTGTCGATTTCGAAGTATGTCACACGTGACGGACTTCATGACGGTCGTATCTTACTGTTAGATCAAGCCTAGGAGTCTTAGGAATCGATCCCGGGGCCCCGCGCTCCGTATCGGTACTTTTCTGTGCTCATTAGCCGGTGTAAGAAGGGCCACCGACCGACTAGATGACGATCCAGTCGGTCGGCAATCCTTCTTGGACCGACTAGTTAGCTTTCTAAATTTCTCAGGAGTTACTGTTTATCGTTAGTCGGTCTAAGAACGTTGGTTGACCGACTAGGTTGCAAACTAGTCGGTCAGCAATGCTTCTTGAACCGACTAACTCATCATCTTATTTTTGTATCAGTTACTGTTTACCCTTAGTCGGTCTAAGAACGTTCATCGACCGACTAGATGCCAAACTAGTCGGTCAGTATTTGTTCATGGACCGACTAATTCTAAATCCTATTTTCGTTCAGGAGTTACTGTTTACACTTAGTCGGTCTGCGTTGGTCGACCGACCGACTAGTTGCCAAACTAGTCGGTCAGTGGTTGTTCTTTGACCGACTAACCAGTGTTAAAACCCTAATTTCTGGGCAGCCTCCAGCCTAACCTATTTATACCCAACCCAAACGACTTCTTCTTCTCCAACACGACCCAAAACCCTAAAATCTTCCCCCTTCAGCCCCCATCTTCCTCCAAGCTCCATTTCTCCATTCCAAGCCCTAGAATCATCATCCAAACCATCCATTCACTCTATCTACCCCTCATCTTCCCCAAATCTCCATCAAAACCCATCAAAATCCCCAAATCCCCCAAAACCCTAATTCTCCCAAGCTTCTCCAATCTTTTCCAGATCTGATCCTAGGGTTCCCCGGAGTGTTTCTTCCGTCTCCTCTCGGCAAGAAATCGAACTACCGTTGTTTTCTTAACTTATTTATATTTTATGAAAACCCTAATTAATTTCATGTGTTTGGTGTTTGTTTCCCCCATAACAGCGATCTCCCCCGTAGATAGCATCCGTGTGACGAAGTAGTCGCCATCCCCGGTGCTAGGCAAGTGAAACTTGCCACTTAGGGTTTAGGCCATGTTTTAGGCCATTTGCTTGTTGTAGGCGTAAAAGAGGCTAGGCGACGAAATGATACTCGCCTAGGCGCAAATTGGGGAACTAGCTTGACAACGAAGCTAGTTCCGACATTTAGCATGTTGCACAATTTCCATGTCATGTTTACTTTCAATTAACGGTACGCGAATATGTTCATGTCATTGCATTTCGCCTGTCACGTTTAATTTAATTAACTGTACGCAAATAAATTGTCATGACCTCGCATTCTTTAGGTATTGCTGTGATTGCGTAGCTTCGCTACAATGTTGTGTTCCTGGCTCGTGTTCCAGAAGCGGGCCATGTGTTGGTTGATAGCCAATGCCCGAATTGCGTGTTCCGGCTAGGTGTTCCCTACGCCATACTTGTGTTCCTGGCTCGTGACCAGAAGCGAGCATAATGAGTTGCTAACCCCAACGCTCGAAATGTATTGAATTGTGAACTAAGAATGCGAGCTCAATGTGCAGGGCAACCTCAGGCTCACTAGCTGAGCTCAATGTGCGGGGACCCCAGGCTCCATATCGTGTGAATATTGGGTAGTGTTTAGTGCCGATCGGTCTGAAATGCTATGCCATTCAGCGAAGGGCGTAAACACCTACAAAATGTGAATTGATTGAATTGATAGTAGCTTGGCTACTCTTGTCTTGTCCCGATAAATTGTCCCCTTGTACAGATTGTCTTGCCATGTTTTAATTGTGCACTCATGTTATAACTGCCATGTCATGCATACTAAACTGCTAGGTTGCTAGTTGCCTTACCTTCAGTTTCCTTGCCCAAGTCTTTTAGACTTGCTGACATGTGCCCCTTTACTCTTTTGGGTGACACATGTTAGATCCTGAGCCTGAGTACCTCGTTGAGGACGAGGTGTTTGCTGACGCCGAGCCCGAGCTTGTGTTTGACGGGGAGTACGTGGACACTGGGGACCAGTCTTAGTGTCTTCGTTGTGTTTTATTTTTGTTAGTCAGTTGTTTTGTTATCGGTGCGTGGCACCTATATCTTTGTTATGTCGTTTCTTTTGTTGGCCTTGTTCTGGGCCTTGGACTCTTTTCTTTTAGCCTGGTGGCTTTTCTGGATGTTGGACTTTATTTTCGTTGTTGGACATTTTGTGAGATGTGGAATTTTATTTCAGCCTCGCCTTGTGTTATTATTGTTATTCTGTTGTGGTTACAGGGACCTGTTTATGTATTTGTGGACGCTTATCGGGTTTGGGGCTTCACAGCTCCACTCTCGTGCGGACCTTTTCACGTCTCGCCTCCATTTTAGGGAAGCGGGTCGTGACAAGTAAGTTGACTACAAATGCTATGTCAGGGAGAGTGCAGTTATTCATGTAAAGGAGTGCACCGATAGCACTTAGATAAGGCACTTCGGGGCATAGTACTTCCTCCCCCTCTTCCAGCGGTCAAAAGAGGTCTTTATGTACATCCAATGATCTGACGACCATTGGAGTGCTGAGGGGGTGGCACTTATCCATCTGAAACTTTTTCAATAAGTTCGATATGTAAGTTGACTGATGTAACAGGATCCCATCGTTAAGATGCTCTATTGAAGACCTAAACAGAATTTTGACTTTCCAAGGTCTTTCATCTCGAAGGTTTCTGTCAAGCTTCTAGAAATCTCTGCGATCTCTTCAGGAGATCCAATGAGGTTCAAGTCGTCCACATAGACGGCTATGATTACAAATCCTGTTGCCTTTGCTCTTACAAAGATGCAAGGACAGACCTGGTCGTTTGAGAATCCTTGTTTTGCAAGGATATCGTCCAGTCTGTTATACCACATCCTTCCAGATTGTTTTAGACCATATAATGATCTTTGCAGTTTCACTGAGTAGATGTCACGTTCTATCTCTTTTAGTGTTGCGGGCAAAGAATAACCGTCAGGCAATCTCATATAGATGTCTCGGTCTAGGTTAACATATAGGTATGCAGTAACCACGTTAAGTTGCATATCTAAACCCTCTTGGGCTGTTAAGCCAATGAGGAATCGGAAGGTGATCGCGTCCATGACCGGGGAGTATGTGGCTTCAAAATCCACCCCTGGACGCTGGGTAAAACTGTCACGCCCTGCTTCCCTAAAATGGAGGCGAGACGTGAAAAGGTCCGCACAGGAGTGGAGCTGTGAAGCCCCAAACCCGATAAGCGTCAATAAAACATAAGCAGGTCCCTGTAACCACAAACGGAACAACAATAATAACACAAGGAGAGACAGAAATAAAATCTCAAATCTCAGAATTTGTCCAACATGAAAATTAAGTTCAACATCCAGAAAAGCCACCAGGCTAAAAGAAGGAGTCTAAAGGCCCAGAACAAGGCCAACAAAAGGGACATCATAATAAAGTATTGGTGCCACGCACCGACAACAAAACAGTCTAAACAACAACACAAACAGTCTCTACGACTGATCGCCCGTGTCCACAAAGTCCTCGTCAAACACAGGCTCGGGCTCGGCGTCTGCAAACACCTCGTCCTCAAGTGCGAACTCAGGCTCAGGATCTAACATGTGTCACCCAAAAGAGTAAAGGGGCACATGTCAGCAAGTCTAAAAGACTTGGGTAAGGAAACTGAAAGTAAGGTAAACTAACAACCTAGCAGTTATAGTATGCATGACATGGCAGTTATGGTATGAGTGCACAAGTAAGACATGGTGAAACAATAAGTGCGAGAGAACAATAAGTGCACAAGCTAGTTCCTAAAATTGCGCCTAGGCGAGTATCATTTCGTCGCCTAGTCTCTTTTACGCCTACAACAAGCAAATGGCCTAAGACATGGCCCAAAACCCTAAGTGGCAAGTTTCACTTGCCTAGCACCAAGGATGACGATCAACGAGGCCGTCACACAAATGCTAACTACGGAGATGAGATCACTGCCATGGCAAAATAATATTAGAACAATATCCAACCTAGTTTTTATTAGGGTTTTACAAAAACACAAATGGTTTAAGAGAATATTAAGAGATCGATTTATTACCGTATCGGAGCGGAAGAATGATGCCGAGCAAGCACGGCAACGGAAGAAACGATCCGGGGAACCTACGGTTCAGATCTGGAAATGGATGGAGAAATTTGGAGAAATGGGGTTTTGGGGATTTTTGGGGGTTTTTCGGCGACCTAGAGGTGGTGGCCGGCCAAAATGGAGAGGGGGATGAGCTCTTGATGAAGGAGGAAGGCTAGAGGAAGGTTGGGGAAGATCAGAGGTCAAGGGGGAAGGAAAGAGGCCAGGAGAAGAGAAAGAAAGAAAAGAAACGAAGTGGGGTTTAAATAGAAAACGACCTGGCGGCTGCCCAGAAATTAGGGTTTCTGGGGTTATTAGTCGGTCAAAGAAGAGTGGCTGACCGACTAGTTTAAGAACTAGTCGGTCGGTCGACCAACTGTGACCGACTAAATCCAAACAGTAACTCAGGTCGACAAAATGGTCAAAGAATTAGTCGGTTAAAGAACAATGGCTGACCGACTAGTTTGCAACCTAGTCAGTCGGTGGTTGTTCTTGGATCGACTAACGATAAACAGTAACTCAGGTAAAATGTATCAAGGGAACTAGTCGGTCTGAGAGCAAGTTCTGACCGACTAGTTTCACATCTAGTCGGTCGGTGGTTGTTCTTAGACTGACTAAAAATAAACAGTAACTCATGTACAATAGATTCAATGAACTAGTCGGCTCCAGTAGAGTTCCTGACCGACTAGATCTCAATCTAGTCGGTTGGTCCCCCTTCTTGAACCAACTAAAGTGCACTAAAAGTGCCGAATCGAAGCGTGAAGCTTCGGGAAGATTCCTACGGCTTCTAGGATCACTCAAACTCTAAAATATGAGCGATTTGAAGTTTGTCATGAGTGACTTACTCCAAGACTCGACGATCTAAGGAAGAAGCTAGAAAATCACGACGAAACGATCGAAAATGAAAGCTACGGAGATGAAAACCACACATAAGGAGAAAATCCACCAAAACATATATATATATATAATATAAATAATCCAAATACATGAAAACCAGTCGTTACATCCTCCCCAACTTAAGAAAAATTCCGTCCTCAGAATTTCCCAACACTCACGTGTCCGGGAACAAAAGTGGGAAACGCTCTCGTATCTCATCCTCATTCTCCCAAGTAGACTCTCCTGGCGAGCCGTGTCGCCACATCACCCTCACAAGATTGACAACCTTGTTCCGAAGTGACTTCTGACGCCTGTCCAGAATTAGCACTGGCTGCTGGTCATACGTCATATCAGGGCGAACGGTAATCTCCGAGAAATCCACAGCATGAGATGGATCGCTAATGTATCGACGAAGCTGCGACACATGGAAAACATTATGAACTCCTTCCAAAGATGGCGGCACGGCTAAGCGGTAGGCTACCTCGCCAACTCTCTCCAGAATGTCAAACGGTCCAATGTATCGCGGGCTCAACTTCCCTCGCTTCCCAAAGCGAATCACACAACGATTCGGGGAAATCCTCAAGAACACATGGTCGCCCGGCTGAAACTCCAAAGGACGGCGTTTAGCATCTGCCCAATTCTTAAAACGGTCCTGAGAAATCCTCAACCTCTCCCGAATGTTCCTGACAACATCCACAGCCTCCACGATCATCTCAGGTCCCAACAGCTCCCGATCACCAACGTCATCCCAACTCAATGGCGATCGACATTTCCTCCCATAAAGAGCGGCGAAAGGCGCCATGCCAATACTCGCCTAGAAGCTGTTGTTGTAGGAAAACTCTACCAGATGTAGATGGTCCTCCCACGAACCCTTGAAATCCAACATGCACGCCCTCAGCATGTCCTCCAAGATCTGAATCGTCCTCTCGGACTGGCCATCCGTCTGCGGATGGTACGTCGTGCTAAAACTCAGACGCGTACCCAAACTCTTCTGTAAACTCTGCCAAAACTAAGATGTGAACTTCGTGTCTCTGTCCGACACAATACTCACGGGGACTCCGTGAAGTCGTACGATCTCCTGCACGATTCACGTTACATCACTATCTAAACTAGGAAAAGGAAATAAAAACAGAGAGTAAAAGAATTTACCTCCATGTATCTCCTTGCTAGCGCCTCAGTGGACTGTCCCACTCAGAATGGAATAAAGTGCGCAGATTTGGTCAATCGATCTACGATCACCCAAATTGCGTCATTCTGATTCGGACTCCGAGGTAGTCCAGTCACGAAATCCATAGTGATGTGTTGCCATTTCCACTCCGGAATCGGAAGCGGTTGTAGCAACCCTGCCGTACGCTGATGCTCCGCCTTCACTTGCTGATAAACCAAGCACTTGGCTACACTCCGAGCCACGCTCCTCATCATACCATGCCACCAAAAGTTCAGACAAAGATCCTTGTACATCTTGGTGCCACCAGGATGCACAGAATACGGTGAACTGTGTGCCTCCACCATCAACTCCTCTCTAATATCCCCAGCTGGCACACACAACCTGGATCCAAACCTCAGCGAGCCATCCTCACGAATCAAAAAGTCAGTCCGCAGACCGGCTTCCACCTGCTCCCGAATCTTCACCAGCTTCGGATCATCGGCCTGGCCAGCCTTGATCCGATCCACTATCGTCGACTGTATCTGCATACACATCAACGAAGAAGCCTCTCCAGGAAGAACAATCTCCACACCAGACTCGCAAAAATCCTGCTGCAATCTCCACTGCGAAGTCAAAATCATCACCGCTGGATGCCTACTCAGCGCATCAGGAACCACATTCACCTTGACAGGGTGATACTGCAAATCAATCTCATAATCCGCCATGAGCTCCAACCATCGACGATGTCGCATGTTGAGCTCCTTCTGAGTAAAAATATACTTCAATCTTTTGTGATCGGTGAAGATCTTCACTTTCTCACTCAGCAGGAAGTGCCTCCAAATCTTAAGAGCAAACACAACAGCAGCCAACTCTAAGTCATGTGTCGGGTAATTCTTCTCATGAGTCTTGAGCTGACGCGAAGCATACGCCACAACATGCCCGTGCTGATGCAACACACAACCGAGACCCTTGCCAGAAGCATCGCAAAAGATCTCAAATCCACCGCTGCGATCAGGCACAACAAGAATAGGGGCAGTCGTCAATCTCTCCCTCAGAACACCAAAGGCATTCTCACAATCACCCGACCAAACAAAAGGTACATCCTTCCGCGTCAATCTGGTCATCGGCTCGGCAATACGGGAAAAGTCCTTAATGAAGCGCCGATAGTAACCAGCAAGCCCAAGGAAACTCCGAATCTCAGACGCTGACTGCGGTAATGGCCCTGATCTTCTCAGGATCCACTGAAATACCATCTCCAGTCACCACATGCCCGAGAAAAGCAACTCTGTCCAGCTAAAACTCGTACTTCGAAAACTTAGCATACAGCCGATGCTTCCTCAAAATCTCCAACACCGTCCTCAAGTGCGAGGCATGCTCCTCCTCCGACTTTGAATAGATCAGAATGTCGTCAATAAAGATAACGACAAACTTATCCAAAAAGTCGTAGAAAATCAGATTCATCAGATTCATGAAAACTGCGGGTGCATTGGTTACACCGAAAGGCATAACCACAAACTTGTAGTGTCCATACTTCGTCCTGAACGCTGTCTTCGGAACATCTTCCTTCTTCACCTTCAGCTGATGATAACCACTCCTCATATCCAACTTCGAAAACACCCTCGAACCTCCAAGCTGATCAAAAATATCATCGATGCGAGGCAACAAGTATTTATTCTTGATGGTCACCGCATTCAACTCCCGATAGTCCATGCACATGCGACACGAACCATCCTTCTTCTTCACCAGTAGGACTGGTGCTCCCCACTGAGACACACTAGGATTGATATAACCCTTCTGTAAAAGCTCATACAGCTGCTTCCGCAATTCCTCCAACTCAGCAGGTGCCATACGATACGGCGCCTTCGAAATCGGCTGCGCTCCTGGAACAAGATCAATAGAAAATTCCAGAGCTCGATCAGGTGGCAGACCAGACATCTCCTCGGGGAAGACGTCATCAACGTCCCGCACAACCGCCGGCCTCTCCAGCTCCATCTGCATAGCCACAATCTCCACCGGCCTGGCCCGAAACCTGACAGGACCAAGCGAGCTGCTACCTCGGCTGAACTCAAATACTGGATGTCCGGGAATCTCGAACACCACCTTCTTCCTCCGACAGTCGATCGTAGCATAGAAGCTCGCAAGCCAATCCATCCCAAGGACCGCATCATAGTTGATAATGTCGTGGACAATGAAATCAGCGTAAAGCTCATGTCCACAAACCACCAACGAGCAAGAATTGCAACCACGATGCACCGAGACCACGCCATTCCCTGTAACGATATTCCAACTCTTGGAAAGAGGGGACGTCGACAAGGAATGCTTCTCCACGAAGCTCCGAGAAATAATGCACATCGACGCACCTGAGTCAAAGAGAACTCGTGCAGGAAATGTGCACACCAAAATCACACCTACAAACAGTCTAACAATCAAGCCCTAGTCTAGCAAACAATCATGTCCAAGCAAACAACATAATCTAACAAACCGGGCCAGATAAGAAAGGAACAGTTAGAAGGAGAGTTACCTGTGATAACCTCATCCACAGCCTCGCTCTCCACACGGTCATCAGAAAAGCCTGCCTCCTCGGTGGAAAAGCCTGCTGAAAGGCCTGCCTCTGAGGGACAAGAGTTGCTCCACGACCGGCAGGAACAGGCACTCTCTGCTGCAATGGCTGTGCTGCAACAGGTGCCCTCCGCTGCTGATTCGCATGCCGACAATCCTTCGCGACTTGAGAAGCATCACCACAAACCAAACACTGGCCCAGAAACTTCCTACACTGATCCTTGATGTGGCCATGCTTGCTGTAGAAATGGCAAGTCTTCTGATTAGGCCCTCCTGGCCTCTTGAACTGCACCGGATGATTAGGCTTGAAACCAGGCCTAACCACTGCCCTGGCCTGCTCCATAGGCCTCTTCCCAGCACCAGAAACATGTCCTCTCCTCTTACTCAGGTTCAGCTCCTGCCTCCTCGCAGCGACCAGAACCTTCTGATAAGAGTCCAGATCAGAGGAAGACACAAAACTCTGAAGCTCCAAAGCAAGCCCTTGCAGGAACCTCTGAGCCCTCTCATCAGCATCCTGCACCATCTTCGGTGCCAACTGACTCAGCCTAGTGAACTCTTGATGGTACAGGTCCACCGTCAAGCTCCCTTGCTTCAGATCAATAAAGCGCTGCAGCATCTCCTTCCTAGCAGCCTTCGGAAAGAACTCCTCATCAAACCTGGACTTAAAGGTAGCCCAAGCTATCGGCTCCACCAGCATCTTCTCTTCCGCATGTAGGATCCTGCCAAAACAGAGTTAGGATCGATAATTAAAGTTGAGACTCACGCTTGCGTATGCGGAACGGTAGTCTCGAAACTTTGCCTTCGGATTCGCCACGACGGATCGAGTCTTCTCACGAACGGAGTAAGGCTACTAATCCACAATCTAAATCTCTATTTTAGATTAAGAACTTGGATAGAGGAAGAGAAAGGATTTCTGCAGAGCTTCGCTAGGAAGAAGATGCATGCATGAATTTCATGCAAAAGGTGTAAGAAATGGCTTACCCTTGGGTCTTATTTATAGCCCCCAAGGTAGTTATTTTAGGGTAAGTTGTTCCTTTGGAACAACTTAATTAAGGTGTACCATGATACATGGCACATTATAAGCTTAAGTTGTACCATATGCATGGTACAACATAAGCTTAAGATATTCCCCCTTTATTAGCCATATGTCGCATGCACTTATGCATATATAATGCGACTTTCCCACTCATCCAGAGATCCTCTCCGCAAGGGAACAGATTCCCTTTGTACACGACTTCGTGTACGCGACGTTCGAGGTCCGTATTCCCTCGTACATCCCCCACAAGGGTGTACAAACGTCTTCCATATCCAACATCTCCCACTCACACTTGAGGGGATTGTAAGAGAACGTCTTTCCCTTAGTTCTTTCATCTATCATACCGAGAAATAGACCGTGCGACCGTCATGCGCGTAGAGTCTGTTGTTGTGCACTTGTTAGAGATACACAACGACCTCGAAGGTGCAAAGTTGAGTAGTTCAACGCATGCTTTACCCTAGATTATTCCTTCACATTTCTTATACTTTATATTCAACAATTGAATCCCATCTGGATTACAATTGGCTGGCCAGCTTTGAATCATTAAAGTCCAAATGCGAATATGAAATCAATCTTCCTCTTCTTACGATCCTTCTGATCTTGACTTGATTCGCTTTTCTAACGTGCCCCGCCGAGCCGAATTATCATAGCCCATTAGCAACACGCTAAGATAGCGATCATCTTGTCAAATCTAAAGGAACCAATTGGAGTCCTTGAGGGTAAGAGTTAAGACCCGTATGGTCTTTGAGTCTCACATAATAGCAAACACTATTGCTACTAACTCAGTGGTCGAAATGCATACGTGGTATGAACACGTATTACAACATCACTCCTTTCCCAGGGAGAGTATGTCTTAATGATGTTGTACGGATGAAAAGATCAGACACCACAGTGCCTATCTTTTTGAGTCCCTTTACTACTCGTGAAATATTCACGGACTCTCATCCTGCATAAGACAGATAGGATTTAAAAAATCCTACGAGATCTCTTTCAAATATCCTTGTGATACAGGTCTCAGATCTTTTGTAAGCATCCATATGATGCAGATCTTTCATTCGACTATCTTGTTTAAGTCATGACTCTAAATCATTTAATGATTTTGACTTTAAACTAGTCTCATCTCTATCTTATCCATCTGATAAGATAAGGCGGTTGCTCATGTGAGAGAGCCAACCTTAATCTGTCCGACATACACACAATAAAATAGCTGAGACTTAAACACAAATGTATATGAAATCATTTGTAAGAAACTTGTATGCAATATATAAAAGAACTTCTTTCTTTTATTAAACTTTGATCTTCTATAGACATGAGAAATATTACAAGATACAGCTCAGCACCTACGCATTCCCATAGATGATAAGTGTTTGTAGAACACATCTCTGGGGATCGCCTTCGTAAGGGGATCCGCTATCATCTCATGCGTGGATATGTATCCAATGTCTACTTCCTTCCGTTTGTCATAGTCTTTTGCAAACTTGAATCGAATGTCAATGTGTTTGGTCTTACAATGAAATTTAGGATCTTTGACGTAGGCAATCGAAGCTTGACTATCACTGTATATAGGAACAGTGCTTGAGTCAGTGGCATTCGTTAGCCTGTCTAAGAATTTCCTAAGCCAAACAGCTTCTTGAGTCAGTGGCATTCGTTAGCTCCGAGGTAGATTCTCCTGGCGAGTCGCAATGCCACATCACTCTGACTAGATCAACAGTCTTGGTCCTGAAGACTTTCTGACGTCGATCTAAGATCTCCACTGGTTGCTGTTCGTACGTCAGATCTGGTCGAATTGTGATCTCTGAGTAGTCCACAACGTGTGAGGGGTCGCTAATATAACGACGCAGTTGGGACACATGAAAGACGTCATGTATTCCCACTAAGAACGGTGGTAGTGCTAAGCGATAAGCTACCTCTCCAACTCGCTCTAGCACATCAAAAGGTCCAATATATCTCGGACTAAGCTTGCCTCATTTTCCGAAACAGATCACTCCTCGATTCGGTGAGATCTTCATAAACACATGATCTCCTGGCTGAAACTCCAGAGGACGCCGTTTAACATCTGCCCAATGCTTGTAACGGTCCTGAGCAATCCGAAGCTTGTCTCTGATATCATGCACAACATCCACAGCCTCAACTATCATCTCTGGTCCCAGCAGTTCTCTATCACCAACGTCATCCCAACTCAGTGGGGATCGACATTTCCTTCCATAGAGAGCAGCAAATGGCGCCATACCAATGCTCGCCTGGTAGCTGTTGTTGTAGGAGAACTCCACCAGATGCAGATGATCCTCCCACGAACCCTTGAGATCCAACATGCAAGCTCTCAACATTTCCTCCAATATCTGGATAGTGCGCTCCGACTGTCCATCAGTTTGCGGGTGATACACAGTACTGAATTTCAGACTGATACCCAAATTCGTCTGCAAACTCTTCCAGAATTGAGACGTGAATCTTGTGTCCCGGTCGGAAACGATACTCACGGGAACTCCATGTAATCGCACAATCTCCTGCACGATTATCGCTCACATCACGACGTATACTAGAAAGAAGCTATAAAGGTATAAGAAAGATATTTACCTCCATATACTTCTTCGCAAGTATCTCCGTAGCGTGTCCTACTCGGAAAGGTATGAAATGCGTAGACTTGGTTAATCGGTCAACGATAACCCAAATCGCGTCATTTTGCTTGGTGCTCCAAGGTAGTCCAGTCACAAAATCCATGGTGATATGCTGCCACTTCCACTCCGGAATCGGCAGAGGTTGAAGTAATCCGGCAATGCGATGGTGTTCAGCCTTCACTTGCTGACACACAAGACATTTGGCGACGCTACGAGCTACGCTCCTCTTCATATCGTGCCACCAAAAATTCAGACGGAGATCCTTGTACATCTTGGTTCCGCCAGGATGAATGGAATAGGGAAAGCTATGAACTTCATTCATCAGCTCATCTCTGATATCACCAGAAGGTACGCAGATCTTAATGCCATATCTCAGTGAATCATCTTCATGAATGATAAAGTCTGTCCGAAGTCCAGCTTCAACTTGCTCTCGGATCCTCTGTAGTTTAGCATCTCCAGACTGTGCAGATTTGATCCGATCCACTATCGTCGACTGAATCTGCATATCCATCAACATCGATGTGACTCCAGGTAATACAATCTCTGTGCACATCTCACGCAGATCCTGTTGCAACATCCACTGAATCATGAGAGTCATAACTGCTGGAAGTCTGCTCAAAGCATCAGGTACAACATTAACCTTCCCTGGATGATACTGAAGGTTGATGTCGTAATCAGCCATCAGCTCTAACCACCTGCGCTGTCTCATATTTAACTCCTTCTGGGTGAAAATATATTTCAAACTCTTGTGATCAGTTAAAATATTCACTTTCTCACTCAGTAAGAAATGTCTCCAAATCTTCAAAGTGAAGATGACATCGGCTAACTCCAAGTCATGAGTCGGGTAATTCTTCTCGTGAATCTTCAACTGCCGAGAAGCATACACGACTACATGACCGTGTTGATGTAGAACACATCCAAGACCTTTGCCCGAGGCATCACAAAAGATTTCGAATCATCCAGTCCTATCTGGAATAGCCAGAACTGGTGCAGATGTTAACTTTTCTTTCAAAGTCCCAAATGCTTGCTCGCAAGTGTCTGACCAAACATACTTGACGTCCTTCCTCGTCAGTCGAGTCATGGGCTCTGCTATCCTCGAGAAATCCTGAATGAATCAACGGTAGTATCCTGCCAATCCTAGAAAACTCCGGATATCTGATGCTGACCGAGGGGTAGGCCAATTCCTGACTGATGTAACCTTCTCTAGATCAACTGAGATACCTTCTCCTGATACCACATGTCCAAGAAATGCAATCCGGTCCAACCAGAACTCGCACTTGCTGTACTTGGCATACAACTGATGACAACAAAGTGTCTCCAAAACCATCCGCAGATGCTCGGCATGCTCCTCCTCGCTCTTCGAATAGACCAATATGTCATCAATGAATATCACTACGAATTTATCCAGAAAATCATAGAATATGATATTTATGAGATTCATGAAAACTGCAGGAGCGTTGGTCACACCGAATGGCATGACAACGAACTCGTAGTGTCCATACTTGGTCCGAAAAGCTGTCTTGTAGACATCCTCATTCTTGACCTTCACCTGATGATATCCACTCCTGAGGTCCAACTTCGAGAAAACTCGTGATCCACCGAGTTGATCGAAGATATCATCTATACGAGATAACGGGTACTTATTCTTCACAGTGACATTGTTCAGCTCCCGATAATCCACACATATCCTTCTCGATCCATCCTTCTTCTTGACCAGCAGTATATGTGCACCCCAGGGAGACACGCTAGGATGAATGAATCCTTTCTGCAACAGATCGTTCAACTGCTTCCGTAGCTCTTCGAGTTCTGCTGGAGCCATACGGTAAGGTGCCTTCGAGATTGGTTGAGTATTTGGCATCAGATCAATTCTAAACTCCAAAGCTCGATCAGGCAGTAATCCAGAAATATCTTCTGGAAATACATCTTCGAAGTCTCGAACCACTGCAGGCTTCTTCGGTTCGACTTGCGTAGATGCGAGGATCGCTTCGTTCGGCTGTGCCCGAAATCGGATAGGCTCGAGCGAACGACTACCGCTGATAAATTCGAACACAGGATGGTCGGGAATTTCGAATACTACTTTCTTCTTGTGACAGTCGATAGTAGCATAGAAAGTCCCTAACCAGTCCATGCCGAGAATAGCATCAAAGTTGGGTGTATCTAGGACCATGAAGTCTGCATAAAGTTCATGTCTGCAAATCACTAAGGAACAGGATTTTCATCCCAAGTTAACACTCACTACGCCACGTCCGGTTGTGATATTCCATCTCTTGGGAAGTGGGTAGGTAGGGATCGAGTGTTTAACTACAAACTTCTGGGATATAACACACAGGGAAGCTCCGGAATCAAATAAAGTCAGAGCTGGGTGGGAGGCCACTAAGATAATACCTAAGAAGAAAATAATAAACTTAGCAAGAGAACCTAACTAACAAGCATTAATATCTGGTAAAAGATAAATGCTAGGTATAAATGTTACCTATGTCACGTCATCCTCAGCCTCAGCTTCTGCAGCTGTCATCGTGAACGCCTGGCGCTTCGGCTGATGGACCTGTTGATAAGCTCGATCCTGAGGGATCCGAGGTGGTCCACGCTGAGCCGATCCGGGTACTCCTCGCTGAACAGGTGTAGGCATTGCACGCTGAACAGGTACAGGTACTCCTGTAGGTGGTCGACGGTCCTTGCCGTGAGGGCAGTCTCTTGCAGCATGTGTAGGTGAGCCGCATACCAGACACTGGTTCAGCATCCTCCTGCAATCCTTCTTCTGGTGTTCATTCCTGCCACAGAAGTAGCAAGTCAGATGCGATCGATCAGTAGAAGTGGATGGCCTCTTGAACGGTGTAGTCTGCGGAGGTCGGAAGTTTCCTCTGGGCACCATCCTCGGTGGCTCCATAGGACGCTTGCCTCCTCCAACTGAAGGTCCCTCGGGGAGTTGCTCTACAATCTCATGCTCACGTGCATAATCCAGAACGTCCTGAAGTGTTGTCGGTCTCGCCGAGGTCATCGAGGCTTGGACCTTGCGATTCAGGCCCTTGCGAAATTGAAACACATAATCTTCAGGGTCTTCAACCATGTGAGGTGCAAAACGGCTAAGCATGGCAAACTCAGCCTCATACTCATCCACGGTCATATTTCCTTGGACCAGATTAGCGAAACACTGCTGAAGCTCTCTCTTGGCTACCTTGGGAAAGTATTTAGCATCGAACCTTTCCCTAAACATGCCCCAAGAGATCGGTCTGACCAGACGTTTCTCTTCCAGTTGCCACCAGCTCATGGCATTGTCGGTCAGCTGTAGTTTCGCCACGTCAACCCATTCAGCCTGTGGGATACATGTAGCACTCAGCTTATCTTCAGTCGCTTGAACCCATTCATCAGCTCCTAGAGGCCCTTCTTTTCCAGAGAAGCTCTTGGGCTGCAATTCATGGAACTCTCTAACTCCTGGTTCAACTCGAGGGGGCGGCGGTGGTGCAATCTGAGCATGTTGCTGTCCTTGCTGAATCAGCTGTTGCTGAACCTCCAACATTCCCCTGATAACTCTGAGGACTACATTGATATCAGCACTTCCGTTAGCTGCATTATCGTTCCCATTCCCATTCCTGGCGTGGTGTCCTCATGCCATGCTGATACAAGAAACTTGGTTAAATTATGTACGAGGTAAATCTAGACGTTTTTGGCCATTAATAGTATTTTCCATTGTCCTGAAGTTTTGTTAATGCATGACCTGCATGGGCCACCACAAAAACCTGTCACGCCCCGCTTCCCATTATACTTGGGGCGAGGACGCGAGCGGGCTCGCTTAGGTTGGAGCGGTGAAGCTCGAACCCAATAAGCGTCTGTGAAAACACCTTTCGCAGGAACTTGCATGCAACTCAGAACAACTGAAATATTAAAGCCAACATCCAGATAAAGTACACAATAATAAAAGGGCCCCAAGCATGGCCTACAACGATAGCGATACAGATAAAGTGGGTACACATCCTACAAATAACATCAGTGAAAAGTAAATAGCTACAGCGGTGATAATCAGCTCTAGTCCACGGTAGGGTGGACTTCAGGATCAACAGAATCCTGGTCTATTGGATCACTCTGATCCAGCAATTCGTCCTCCAGATAACCTGTCTCGTAACCTGACATACATTCAAACAACATGAATGTATGTCAGCAAGGGTCTACAAGTAGATGTCAAATGACCCAAGGAAAGATATGTAACAAGTTATATATGTCAGTTTTACATTAGTTAAAGGAATTTACACTAGCATGTATTTCAATGAACTGAAGCAGTTAAAACAATTATAAAAAATTACACTAGCATGGTAGTTAAAGCAACAAGTTACATTAGCATGGTAGTTCTGTTATAAAGATTAACATGGCAGTTAAGTGATGTAATAGCAGTCTGTAATTTACCTTTCTTTTTCATTTGTTTAACTGTGTGTGCAAGTCCGTGACTAAGGTTCCCGCTGTTAGACGAATAGTAAATAAATACACCTTCAAGTGCCCCCGAAGGCGACCCGTTTACTACCGGCTAGTGCCCGGGAACCAACCCCACCCACGTGTACTTCCTGGAACACAAGCCAGGATGCTAATTCGTCATATACTGAAACACGAGTCCAGACTAGTCGCATGTGATATAGTCACATGTGACCGACGAGATTAGTCAACTAATAGCCAACGGCAAGTAACATCTGGTAGCCAACGGCAACTGGTAGCCAACGGCAACTGGTAGCCAACGGCAACTGGTAGCCAACGGCATGTAACATCTGGTAGCCAACGGCATGTAACATCTGGTAGCCAACGACAACTGGTAACCAATGGCATTTAACATTCTATGAGTATCAAAAGTTCTAAAATTAACCATATATGTCCAGAAACATTACCATTCACAAAGTGCGTTCATTTTGATTATTAAGGGGTCCACACACACGCATACGAGTTTAAGTCTAGCATTTCAAAAAAAATGTGTTTGTGTCAGCAATTAAGTGTACAACATCAGATATCACAAAAACATAAAATAACTGCACGCTTGCCTGACTGGGACAGTTTAGGTTGTCCGAGTAACGGTAGGAAAGTTTGCGTCGTATCTGCGTCATTAAATAATAACATTTATTATAATTAGTAAAAGTGCTGAATTGGGAATTAACGAATTTGATCAGAAAGTTAATTATTCTTGTTATTGTTCTAAAATAAGGTATATCGAATTATATGTTGTTGGGTTATATTTTTAGTCAAGAATACGGTGGAAGTAGTTTCACGCGTCATTTCACGTGTAGATTTTTAGTTATACAACTTTACGTGAAAATGGCCTAATGATCACCTAACTTCAAATAGTCACCATAAATCGTACACTAGTCCGATTTTAGTGATTTAGGTGTCGTTGGGTTCGTTTTGATGGGTACTACGTGATGGTGATACTGGTTCTCTGGTTTGGTTACACATATTAACGTATTAAATCTATTGCGAGTTAATAACAAAATTAAGTTGAGCCCTAAATTGGGTTCGTCTAATTTTACGGGGTTCTCTGACTAGGGTAACGTTTATACTGTGTTATATAAACATGGTACACTTTATTAATTTAATATTTTAATACTCTATCATTATGTACAATTAACAGCATGCTGAAATAACAATTATCATTCAAATAACATTAATTAACAACTAAGTAACATTAACTAAATTAATCTCATGGTTAACAACTTAATTAATGGTACACCTACCAGGTTTGACTTTGACTAAGAATTATAACATGTTAAAACATTACTACTAACAATATAAAATAAAAATCTACCTAACTCTCTCTCTCTCTCTCTCTCTCTCTCTGATTTTAATATTACAAACTCTTTCTTTATTCTCTTTCTTATCCTATCTCTATTCTCTCTCTTTCTTTCCCAGGTTCAGGTTCTGTTCTTCGTTTCTCCCTTTTTTTTCCTTTTTTTTGATTTCGAATAGCAGCAAGCACTCACGGCAAGGGGAAGAGCTCGGGAATACTCACACACGCGCGACGGGGAAGGAGATGCTCATGGCCGGCAGCTCTGGGTGTATCCGGCGACGGCGGCGGCCAGGTGGCAGTCGGCGGCATCGGTTCAGGTGGGCGGCGACGACGGTTCAGGTGGGTGGGCGGCGGTTGATGGCGAGGGTGAGGGGAGGAGGTTAGGGCTGAGGGAAGTAGTAAGCTGAAGAAGAAGAGAGGGTTTGAATGTTAGGTTTTGGAGTTTTGAATCTGAAATTTCAATTTCAGATTTGGTTTAATTAAAGATCTGGATTTTGTTTCTCCCCTCTTGATTTTTGGTTTGATTTCTTGGTGTGGATTTGTGATGAGAATTTGGGTTGGCTGATTTTGGCTTGGAGAATATGAAGATGATGAAGATGATGAAGATGGTGGATTTGAGAGCTAATTTGGTTTGGCAATTTGTTCTTGGCTTTGAGAAATCTGATGGAATTTTGGATTGATGGAAACAGCTTTTTGGAATATGTTTATGGGCGTCTTGCATGAGATGAATACAGTGGGTTGATACGGTTGATGATTTGCAGGTGAAATGTTTGCAGGTTTCAAGATGGGTTTGCAGATTGTTATAACAGAGAAGAGACGTAGCTTAATTGTCCTAAGAGAAAAACGCAGGGAACAAATTTAATTCGATTAGGTGTTGGATTAGGATGGTTTTAATTGGGTTTGTTGACTTTAAACCAGAGGATGCATCTGGCTAAAAAAACGTGTTTCACTTCCTCTCGTATTTGTTTTTAAAAAAAATAAACGTGAATGATTAAGTTGGATTAGCATTAATTGAGTGTTTAAAGGTAATTATTTAAATAACATAAGTAATTAGTAAAATAACAAAAATCTAATTAGTAAAATATTTAATTTAAAGGTTTTAGTTAAACGTGATGGCTAATTAATGACGATACGGTAAATACGGAAATACAGAGTCTAAAATATCGGCACACACGAACTAAAGTACGGCTAAAAATACCGGCCGTTACAGCCGCGGCATGCAGGCCGCGGCCGTCGCGGTCGCCGCGGCCTCATGCCGCGGCCGTCGCGGTCGCCGCGGCCTGAGGCCGCGGCGTTTTCGCCGCCGGCGGTGCTTGTGAAGCGCCGCCGTTTTGCCCATCGGGCGTGCGGAGTATGGATCAAGGTCGGGGGGGGTAAAAAGCGGATTTTTCAATCATTTAGATATCAAAAAACTGATTTTTATTGTTTTTAGACATGCGGATCTAAATAAAAATGTGATTTTACCGTGGTTTTAAACTTTTTGATCCTAAAACATGCAGATCTAACGTGAAACGCAAGTTTAGATCTAAAAAGTTTTGATTTTTACCTCTAGAGTCGACAAGGGAATCTAGTCGACGGTTGGTGAAGGATGCCCTTTTCGCTCCCCGTTGAGAAGATTACGTTCTTCTTGGATCTGAGCTATTGTTGGATCTCCTTCCTCGCGAGCCGTCGTCTCCTCCAACGAGCGTGATTGTGCTGATAACGTGTTGTGAAGGGAAAAGTAGGGAAATAGGTGTAGAGGGTTAAGAGCCCCCTACCCTCATATTTATAGCTTTCAATAGTGGGCTGGATACCCAATGGGCCTCATGGGCCTATTCATAACATAAATAAGTAAGTTGGGTTTTTTGGGGGTTTTTTGGGGGAATGGCAACCATGTAAATATATGGAATTACACTTTTGCCATTGTCCCATGTGGTGATGTGACATTGCCACATGGGACAATGGCAATGTTGTAATTCCCTCTTTTAATACTTACTAGAAATAACCCGTGCACATAGTGCACGGACACCCCTCAAAAACCAACCCACACAATCAGGACGCGGGACCCACACGGGTGTTTCGATGAGTGCAAACCGGGTGAAAATGAGAAGAGTGGGTTTGAGTGTGTGAATTGTCTTAGAGTTTTTGGTTTTTTTTAATTGGGGGTGACTTTGGGTGTTTTGGGTTTGGGTGTGTTGGGGGCGTGGGTGGGGTTTTTTTTGAGTTTTGGGTTTAAGGAAATTGTCTCACGTGGCAATGTGACATTGCCACATGGGACAAATTCAAAAACAGCCCTCATATGTAATAAGGACTAGGAGTAACCCGTGCACACAGTGCACGGCGCAAGGAAAAATCCCGACGAACAGGATGCGGTGAACACGCGCAACCGAAAAGAATCGAGAAGTGTTGGTGTGTGTGTCGATATCGTCGGGGTGAAATGGTAAACCCAAAATATTCAAATATTCAATTATGTGAGTGGGGGGGGGGGGGGGTTAATGGATTTTTCGCAAAGTGGGATGAGGGGGATGGCAAACATGCAAATATGTGAGACTGTTGTTTTTTTTGCAAAGTCGGTTTTGTCCCAGTTAGCTTTATGACTGGGATAAAGGCTCCCTCAAATGCACAAAGTGCACAGACACCCCCAAAAACCAACCCACACAAACAGGACGTGGGACCCACATATGTGTTTCGATGAGTGCAAAACCAGCGCAAAGTGGATTTTGTCCCAGTCAGTTTGTGACTAGGACAAAGGCTCCCTCAAATGCACAAAGTGTATGGACACCCCCAAAAACCAACCCACACAAACAGGACGCAGGACCCACACAAGTATTCCGATGAGTGCAAAACCGGGTGAAAATGAAAAGAGTGGGTTTGAGTGTGTGTATTGTCTTGGGGACTGTGGTTTTTTTGATTGGGGGTGTGACTTTGGGTGTTTTGTGTTTGGGTGTGTTTTGGGGGGTTGGGTGGGGTTTTGGGTTTTTTGGGGTTTTGAGTTTAAGAAGGTTGTCCCATGTGACGATGTGACATAGCCACATGGGACAAATTCAAAAACAGCCATCAAATGTAATATGGATTTTTTTAAAGAGTGAATCAGATGAAAAACAACATGATCCTTTTCAAAAATCACTGAATATATTTTCAAGTTTCAATAAAAGGAGATGTGGTCAGATTCAATTGAAAAGTTGGTATACCAACTAAAAGGTTAGAAGCCCAACTCAGAAAAATGCATATTGACCCTACTTAGTTAAAAGAAATGTACCAAATTTCAAGACACGCCTAAGCGAAGACAACCCAAATACAGAGATGATCAAAATGCCCTCAGGCTATATTTATCTAAATACATCTCCTCAAAGGATGACGTAACACATTCTCGTTCTAAAACCCTATCTCTTTACTTTGAGATTTCTTATTATCTCTCTCAATTACTAATTTGAGCATTTATCTCTATGTACGTGTACAAACTGTAAGGACCCTGGCTATGGAGAAAACACTAGAAGGGGGTTGAATAGTGTTTAAGCAATTAAAAAAGATAGTTACACCAATTTAAATTCCTACCCAACAAAATAGTGCGGAATAGAAAATAAACCCAAAATGAAACAAATGCAAACACAAGGATGTTTCAAGGGTTCGGATTACCCAAGTCACTTCCCGACTTGTTCCCGGTAATCCTACGTCCCTTCCACCTGGTTAACAACCGGATACTCAAGTAGAACCCTAACTTGAGGTTTCCTTAAAACCCACTTGTAGTAACCATACAAGTGAAATCGAAATAAAATCGATTGACCTTGACTCCCACAACTTGGGAGCAAGCAAACCACTCTCACAACCCGAGAGTAAATTCAAATAACGAAAGTTATGAAATATGAAAGCAACACTTACAATCACATATGCCTTGAAGTAGAACTTGAAGGAGAAGTGTGTTGTGTGTTGAAATACTCTCTTGGAAGAGAGAAAATCCCTTTCTCTTGACTGCACCAAATGCCTAGAAGATATCTCATTGGTTCTAGGTTGGAGAACAAGAGATTGAAGATAGGAATTCTTAGGGCTTTAGGGATTGAGAGCTTTGATCTTGAGAATGAAAGCTTGAATGAATTAGTGAGTAACTAACTAAACTCTCAATGGAACAGTAGAGGCTCCTTATATAGGTTTCTCAAAGCCCTCAACCGAAAACAGCAAAAACACCTTTGAAATCTGTGAGAAAAATCTCAACGGATAGAATCTGAGCCCGCGACAGTCGACTGATGAGGAAATCACAGTCGCCTGCTGCACAGTCAGATAAGGTAGGTGAGAATTCATAACGGTAACTTACCACGTGGACAATCGACTGATGAGGCATAGACAGTCGACTGTTGAACCAACAGGCGACTGTAAATCCTAATGCAGGCGACTGGCCGTAAGTTGGGTAAGCTGATGAATTCTGGAAAACATCCGGGAGAACAGGACAGACGACTGATAAAGAGAAGACAATCGACTGTTAATCAGAACAAGCGACTGTAATTCCTTCTACAGACGACTGTCAAAACCCTGAGAATTTCCAGAGAGTTGATTCAACAAATTGGCTCACAGACAGACGACTGTTGCAGCATTGGACAATCGACTGTAAATTCAACATAAGTCGACTGGCCAGAGTAATCAGAGAAATAGACTTTGGGCTATAGATAGACAGGCGACTGATTAACAAAACACAGTCGACTGTCACTTGGACAGGCGCCTGTGAATCATTCATAAGTCGCCTGTGGGAATTAAAGCAGAGAAGCCAAAACTAGACTGTAAAAGTTTGTGCATAACAGGCGACTGTAGAATAAAACACAGTCGACTGTCTTTGAGACAGGTGACTGTAAAACGTTCACCAGTCGACTGTTATAAACAATACCTGCACAATCAATATAGAAATGAATTGGAGTCTAAGAACGATTGATCTAATGATGTCCTAAGACTGAAATGAAGATGTGTGTGTGCTCCAACAATGTTCTACTTCTAAGCTACATACTAGAAGAGATATAAGAAAGTTACATTTGACAAACTCTCTCTTCTATCCAATGCATGAGCTTGAAGTCTTCATGGAGCTTCAATCACCATCTACGAACATCCAATCCATGTCATTTGCCTTCAATGATCTTTGAGTGTCATCTATTGCAAGTAGATCTTCATAATAAGCTTAGGCAATGGATTAACTGCAAAATAGGAGATTAGTCACAAGTATTTATGTTTGCTCATCATTAACACCAAGTAGGGAGAAATCCAATACTCAACATTCTCCCCCCTTTTGATGATGACAAACAAACATAAACAAAAAGATAAATAATTGTGCTTAATAAAAACTTACCCCCTACATAGATGCCAATCAAGTTAGTCAATAAATATCAGGGCATCTACATATCAATTGAAGCAAATGAGTAAGATATGCATGAATAAAATGAAATCATGAAATCTAGGATTTAAAATCCATATTCATTGTATCTTACTCCCCCTGAATCTAAGGCAACTTCAATCTTAGATTCAAGTGTTACTAGTATATACTTAGCACATTGAATTTAAATGTTTGTTTTGTTGGACGCAACGATCTAGGATCTCTTGGTTTGATGATGACAAACGTGTCGTGATATCTAATGTGTGTGCTAGTGTGTTTCAGGATTGGCGAATCAATATATCTCTCTTCATATGGAGGAATTACTAAGTATAAAGCATTTGGGAGAGAGAGAGATTGATGTGCTCAAAGCAAGTGGACTTGGTCCAAAGAGGTAAAGGGATTGAGCCCAATTTAAATTCAAAAGGGATTTGATCAAATCTTTTGACTAGATTTGCATTTATTTGTCTATACCAAATTCCTATTCAAACATCTACAAATCTTCCCAAAATCCCAACTACTTCTTTAAAAAAAACCTAAGCTCCTCTATAAAAACCCCTCCTCCTATTAACCCTAATTGCCAAAAATCAAAAATCAAAAGAGGGTAGTCAAATTGCTTTTCCAAGGGTTATTCACGCAAGCATCTCATGACAAAAAACCCTAGCCCACTTTTTCTTTAAGCATCCAACAAAAAATACCCCAACATCAAAGAAAACTTGCGACAGCCCACATATATCTTTCTCTATCATATACTCATCTTGCCAAAAATCCTAGAATCAAAAGGAGCTTGCTGCAACAAGGAGAAAAACATCACGCAACAACCCTCCCCCTGCTTTTATCATCTTCGCAAACTCCAAACACCCAACATCTTATCATTGCCGGCAACCCCAAGTCTCCAAGCCACCTTCGCTCGAAGAGATCGAAGCTGAGATCCTCGTCGCTGTCGTCTGGTGAAGAAGTGGCCGCCGTTCATCAGAGAGCAAGTCACCGCCGTCATCGAACTCAGAGGTGCCGTCGCTGCAAGACGAAGTTGAAGATCATAACGCAGGTGTCATCTCCGTCAAGCACACGGAGGAGCTGCCGTCGAAAGGAGAAGTCGACGATCTCACCGTCGAAGCAGTCGATCGCTTCGCTTGTTGCTGCGGAGCGTCGCCGTCTGTCGCTGTGCTGAAGCCACCGGAGCTGTGATGCTGCTCGAGACCATGAAGAATGTCATCGCTCGAGTTGAAGACCCCGCTCGAAGCGCTGCTTGTCTGTATTCCCTCGTGATATCAAGTCGCCGTGACCTGATCATTGTCGGATCGCCGTTGAAGACCGTCGCTGTCGTACTCATTGCCCTGTCGCTTTGCAGTCGAGAGGAAGCCGCCGTCGCCGAGGGAATTTGCTGATTCACCGCTGCCGTGACAAGGTCGCCCACGGAGTCTTCGCTGCTGTGGAAGCCGCCGCCGTTGAGCTGATCGTCGAAGACACCGTCGAAGCGAAAGCCGCTGCCTGCATGCCCTAGAGAAAGTCGGAGACGGCGAATGTTGCGTGCTGACGTGGATGTGATAATGCAAATGAATGCGGACGGAAGCGAAAGAATTAAAACGGGCGCTGACGTGGCGTGGATTTAAGGAGTTGCTCTGTGCACCGACCGCCTATATAAGGAGTTGAACTGAAATTGCTATACGCATAGACCAGTGTGTTATTTGACTTCCAGGAGTCGGATCGAGACATCGTTTGCGTCAGATTGGAGCTGATGATGTGCTGATTGACAGAGACGCCTACACAGACACGAACTGAGCATTTCTAAACCCTTAACTCTTTTATTCGTGTCTTAGTGTAACGTTCTCTGTAAGGGAAACTTTATCAATATTTTGTGACTATTTTGGGACTTGTCTGGTTGGGGCCAGACAAGTGGGACCCAGCTAGTTTGGGACTAGCTTGTAGAAAGATTTACTAGGATTGATAGTGAGAGAAAACACTGTGTGTGGGGTACTGAGAGCCTGGCGAGTGTAGAGACGTAGAGGGTGCTCTGAGCGTGCTCTAACTTATGGTTTTGTACCTATTGCGATATTCAATACTAGTATCTACTTTGGGGGCTGGAGTAGGTCGAAGGGTCGACTGAACCAAGGTAAATCTTTTGTGTACTCTGTGTCTGCTTTTTTTACACTGTTGCTGCTATAACTGCGTGTGCTTATTCGTGGGTTGCACGAATTATTTTTATAAGCCTATTCACCCCCCCTTCTAGGCTAGGATCCAGATCCAACAAGTGGTATCAGAGCAGGTTTTTGGATCTAGCCTAGGTTTGACCATGAATAACCATGTCACGCCCCGCTTCCCAAAAATATGGAGGTGAGACGTGAGTAGGTCCGCTCAGACTTGAAGCTGCAAAGCTGCAAGTCCGATAAGCGTCAATTAACTTTAAATTGCAGGTCCTTGCAACACGAAACGAAACAAAGATAATAATAAGAAAATGAGACAAAGAGAAAATCTCAGAATATCCATAAAATAAGTTTCAACATCACAGAAAAAGCCATCAGGCTAAAAGAAAAGAATCTTAAAGGCCCCAGCATGGCCAACAAAAATACAACGTACAAGGTAAAGGTGCCACGCACCGACAACTAACAGAAATCCTAAAACAAAAGGAAACTCAGCAAGGTCACTAGGAATGGTCACCGGTGTCCGCAAAACTCCTCCTGGGCAGACATGGACTCAGGATCAGCGTCAGCAATTACCACGTACTCAGCAACGGTCTCTGGCTCATGGTCTAACATGTGACACCCAAAAGAGCAAGGGGCACATGTCAGCAAGTCTACAAGAGACTTGTGCAAGGAAACTGAAACTGAAAGTAGCAACCTAGCAGTTCTAGCATGATGCAATGACATGGCAGATATAGCATGAATGCAACAAGTAAAGTAAAGTACGAGAATGGTATTTGAGACATGGCATGGATGTCAAGTTTTACATGAACAATCACAAGTACAAAGACAAGTCTAGTAAGCACGTCGTATACAGAGATTACGCCTTTTGGCTAGAGTGGATGTTCAGGACAACTCCTAAGCTCAAGTGATCGCTTATCCTTAGCCCTCCACGGGTATATGGACTGGCGCACATCTTCTGGATCACGAGCCTTGAAGTGTTTTTCATGATGGCATAGGGGTGCACCTAGCCTGAACAAGGATGTACAAGTATTTGTAGCGTGTGCTACGAATGCAACATTCAACTGGGATGACATGTAAGATGCAATGCATGGCAGATAACAGTTTAAGTGCGTACAGATAAGGAATTTAAACATGGCAGATATCAATGCATGAATGACATGGCAGGGTGACAGATCTAGCTTCGTTGTCAAGCTAGATCTTAAAGTTGTGTCTAGACAGCTATCATTTCACTGTCTAGTCTCTTTTACGCTAAAAGCAAGGAAGTGGCCTAAAACATGGCCCTACGCAAAAGTTGGCAAGTTTCACTTGCCTGAAAAGGGACGTGTGCCAGTCACACGATCAAGGAGTCCAGTTCTGCTTACGTGTCTAAACACCAAACAACACCCGGCCTACATTCCCGTATTCATTATCTTGGATTAGTGAATCACAAACAATCAGAAGTCACCAATTTTTAGTTGATTAACAGGCAGGTGGTGGATCCTACGGCAGATCTTACCTCAACACGACGCGAGAGCTACTCTAACGTCGGGTAGTGACGCCAGGGGTTGAATTTCGGTATCGTGCCCGGTACGACGGTGTCGGCTCGGGAAGGTAACGGGTCACGAAGGAACATATTATATCTGCGACATGGATCAAAATCTAATAAGCAACATACCGTATATGTGGAAGCTAAACCAAAAATTCTAACCTATAAGTATACCTACTGCTTGCAGACTAACAAATATATAAATATACCTATATAATAATATAGCTTACAGCACTAAGTACTCACATCGTATAGTGTAACTTATGGCAACACACAACACCCTACAAGACTACACTCCTGCTTATAAAAACGTAAGGGGGGTACTGATTTAATATATCCATTATAACTTACATCTGCATTACTAGGTAATATAGTAATTACTAGGTAATATAGCCATTATATCCATTATAACTAAACTATAATATCCATTATAACTCACCCTAAATGATGAACTATGCAACCGTAAAACTTACATCTGCAGCATGAAGGGAGGCACGGCCTGCAGTCGATGACCAGGGATGTTCTGGGTAAGGAGGATTCGGCACAAGCTCAGGTGGAGGGTAAGCTCGGCAAGGGGAAGGAGATCGTGGGTGCCGCCGGCTTACGGCTGCCACGGCGATGTTGGCGGCAGTAATTGGGTCTCCAGAGGCTGTCGAGGGGGTTGCTGCGGTCTGCGACGAGGGGGAGCGGTGGCTGCTGAGGGGAGGAGACGCCTGAGGGAGTGTGCGCCTGGTTTCGTGGCTGAATGAGGTCCGGTGGTCGCCTGAAAAGACGTCGGAGGGCTCAGCGATGGGAGTCACAGCGACGGAGAAGGGTGCTCGCTGTCGGGGATGCAGATGCCAGATGTAGCGGAGGTGGGGAGATGGCCGGCGCTTTGCGACGGTTACCGGCGAGCTTGGGTGGAGACAGGTCGGACGTCGCTGCCGTCGACAGCCGGAGTGGTGCTGTCGAGTGCCTGGGGGCGCACAGGCCGCGGATCGCTCGGAGGTGGTCGGGGTCAGGGCGGAGATGAGAGGTGGGTTGGGGAATCAGGGCAGTGGCCGCGAGTTCATTTGTGTGATGCGAAAAAAGAGGCGGCTGTCAATTTATTTGGCTGGGAGAATAAAAGAGCCTAGGTTTAATGAAATAGGGGGTGCTTGGTCACGTGGTGCTTCATATTTGGTACTCCTACTCTACTTTATTATTATTATTATTATTATAGGGTGAGGGGCAACGGCCTGATGAAATATTAGGTGAAGACCTAGCGTTTATAACAATAGGAAATAAAGTGTGGTTGTTGGCAGCACGTGAATGAGCATTGGGACCAGGTTCTCAGAATAGCTTAGGGTTAAATGTAATAAGTTGGGCTAAACAGTGAAGGCAGGTCAAACGGAGTCCAAAAATTGTGAAATAAATACTGGGGTGACCGGGGCGGCGAGAGAAAGAAGACAGAGAAGATGGATCACAATTTCGACGTCGAGAAATGAAATTAAAATTAAAAAGGTCTAGTGACAAAAGTGGAAATCGTGACGTCTTTTCAAATAAGATCAAATCGTGGGAGAATGACCCATGAAATGACGTTCCCAATTAACACCACAATTTTAATACTCTCAGAGAGGGTCACAACGGCATATCACACTATAGAGTTCGGTTACGGACAAAGTCGAAAATAAATACGTGCACGAACAAGGCTACGTGCACGTAATACGTATAAAGGATGCGGGGTCCAAAGGCGATGATAATTCTAGGTTGGGCACACGTCGGGGTGGCTTGCTAAGGATGCAACCAAGATGCTACGACCCTATCAACTCAACGACACGACTCATATACCAAGCACAAAACCAATCAGGTACTCGAAATTGCTATACGCACAGCCGTATGACGAATAGCGAGCACCGGCCGTTACATCCTACCCACCTTAGGATAAAGTCCGTCCTCGGACTTTCTAACATATCTAGTCGCTCTAGTAACTACCCCAATCATATCACATTATAATTTAAACCAGGTATAGTCATTACCAGTGCTTATACATGCACTAGGTACAATAACTCTACTAACATGTATATATATTCACGCACATTACACACTTACACCTATCACAGCCAGTCAAATTCATACACATATTTCAATCATATACATAGGCATACATCCCTTGTATAACTACTACTTACCTAGCACGAAACAATAGTTCAGATACTCACATAAGAATAGTCTCACACTAGCAAATACAATCATTGCTCTACGTATAGATATCTACCTATGCACAAAACAACATGGGTATACTACTCCCTAATATTTCCTAGTATACATCCGATACCAAATACCTCAACACATGTAGTCACACCATACCATTATTAAATCAAGTTTTACTATATCTAATATACATTCACTACTACTATAATTTCACAATATATAGTCATTCTTATGCATGCAAATATTTCACCATATATTCACATCACGTACGGTCCTATAACTGTATTTACGACATGCCATATATACCATAGTCACCAATACCTATAACTAAGCACATACTTACCCGTGCATGGTGCACAACCACACGCGCTATCATTTCATTCATATACACCAATCATACCACTATATACTTAGCACATCTACATACCTAGTTTAGCTAGCACACATACGTTCACACAGGCAATTCCTTAGTAAATAACTATACCACAAGACCAACACCTATAACTATATACTGGTGTAGTGACCCACAATCATGTGCGTAACACAACCAGGCACAAACACTCCTATCACTATACATACATCAAACATCGCTATATGCAACTACAGACATACATAACAATATACTTAGAGTATACCCACTCAAGCTTGAGTGAGACTCGAAACACATATCAGAATACTCTATATACGTAACAAGATATTTATACTTATACAAATACCACTCCAATGTATACGCATTTACCAATACATCCGTATACATACCATATGTCAATCACACTTAATATTTAGTCGGGTAACACTTACATAGTTCAATCACTCTATATAACATAATAATAATACAGACATCATCACACGTATAATTATAATACCCTCCCTAATACATGCATTCACCGTATAGTCACACACCTGTAAAACATATATTCACACCATATCCTACTACCTATAATTAGTATACCAACACATCTACTTCATACATAGTTAAGATATGCAATAGTCGTGTATACCTCATGGTATACACGCATACAACATCCCGTAAAAGCAAGCAATACCAATCAAAATTATAATCCTACTACTATATGTATACCACCTATATACTCATGCAGCAAATACATAACTACTTACGTCTAAGCACAATACGTATCCACGTACGAGCACATACTCACACATACTAACACATATGTCATATAATAGACATGCACATTTAACTATAAGTACCCTAGTATCATTATGCCTAATATACACACAACCTTACCAACATATTATTTCAACCATTATAAGTATCTCCAACTACATACACCCCTTTAGATATTCCAACACTGATTCTTATATACACAGACATCCCTAGAGGGGTATAGCTATCCTCACACATACCTATAAATACTAACACACATACAACTTCATAACATCATGAATAACTCAGAGTATGTATATATCACACAATAGGCAAACTTTAATTTACTTTAGTGGAGTACACTCATTCAAGCCCACACACTCAACTTAGGTACATGCACCACGACAACATCACAAAGATCCAAGGGCCTACTAACAAATTAGAGTTGACACAGTCATTGACGAGCACTAAAGCCTAAGCAATAGAGAGAAACCAAGCTCGATAGCGTAACGAGGGAAGGATCGATAAGCACGGGTTCAGATATGACGAATATAAGGAGACGGTTTGGTTAGGTGACACAGTGACTCAATTGTGAATGTTTAGGTAGAGGAAAGGGAGATGTAGTGATACCCTTATATGATACAGAAAGAAAATAGTGCAAATAACATAAGCTAAAATACGTGAAATTTGAAAACCGTTGTACTTCAGAAGTTGGAGTCCTCGTCTGTATAAAAATGTTTGGAGGTCGATAAAACAAGTTGTTTGAAACAAGTTTGAGTCGAATAGATATAATAAGAGAAAATGGTTTATTGGCTTATCGAAAATCATTATAAAAAGGAAGTAAATCATTCACAAGAATATTAAGGACGTAGTTTAGGAAATATTATACGGCAGTAATTTAATATAATTTCGGCAAAATTTTTGAAATTCAAAGAATGAAATTAAATTAACTGAAGAATTTAAGCTCACGTTAAATGCTTTCAAAGTCTTTAAGCTAGGGAAAAACTTAAAATAACCAATATTGAAACTACTTTTAGAGGAACCAGGATTTGCCAAAAAGAAACTGTTTTATACGAGGGTTTTAAAGTACGGGTACAACGAACCTAGGACGAATATATATAAAAAATTGAAGTGCTATTTATCCTAAAGTATATATAGTAAAAGGAAAAAATGAATTTCGTAGTTTAGAAAAAGATGGTATATCGAACTATCAAAATAGTAATAAGGTTTTAAAATCAAGGTGTGAGGAATATTGGTTAGCAATTAGTTACGAGATAGTAATTAAAAAAAATTACAACCAATAGACTCCAAAATTTACGAAAGGATTTTAACTCAATCGAATAGTGAAAAATTCAAATATATACGTAGAGGGTTTAAAATAAAATTTAAACTTAGCGAAAACTTTCAATAAGGGAAATCGAAAAATAACTTTCAGAAGATTCAAGTTTTGTAACGGAGAGGTTCGAAAATTGACGACGATCATCATGAGGCGATCTTGTGAATCGAGGCAAGGGAAATGGTCGGATGATCAAAACATACATACGCCTAGGATATGACCCAGGAAAATCTACGGGGAAACTCCTACAGTCGACCAACTAAAGATTAAGGAACTAAGTGCTAAGACTTTCTAAGAAGCTAGACAGTATGAAATGCGTTCAGCTTGGTCCGAAATCGATGAACCCAAGCGAACGACTAAAGAAATCCTAAAAGTCTAATATGGTCAGAGTTAGGCAAGAACCACTAAGGTAACTCCTAAGACGACTAAATCAATTCCTAGCAGGGAGTCTAACTAACAATCAGGGACCTCTAACTAGCAAGCCCATACGTCTAACTAAGTCTTCTTACCACCTAGTGACATAGAAAACGATTAGAACTAGGCTTAAGGCTTATGACTCGGATGTTGCAATTTATTTAATGGACATTCCATAGTTATTATCATTGTTTCGATAATTCGCAGGTGCAAGACTGACCTGCATGGGCCACCAACAAAACATGTCACGCCCCGCTTCCCAAAATATGGATGCGAGACGTGAGTAGGTCCGCTCAGACTTGAAGCTACAAAGCTGCAAGTCCGATAAGCGTCAATTAACTTTAAATGGCAGGTCCTTGCAACGCGAAACGAAACAAAGATAATAATAAGAAAATGAGACAAAGAGAAAATCTCAGAATATCCATAAAATAAGTTTCAACATCACAGAAAAAGCCACCAGGCTAAAAGAAAAGAATCTTAAAGGCCCCAGCATGGCCAACAAAAATACAACGTACAAGGTAAAGGTGCCACGCACCGACAACTAACAGAAATCCTAAAACAAAAGGAAACTCAGCAAGGTCACTAGGAATGGTCACCGGTGTCCGCAAAACTCCTCCTGGGCAGACATGGACTCAGGATCAGCGTCAGCAATTACCACGTACTCAGCAACGGTCTTTGGCTCAGGGTCTAACATGTGACACCCAAAAGAGCAAGCGACACATGTCAGCAAGTCTACAAGAGACTTGTGCAAGGAAACTGAAACTGAAAGTAGCAACCTAGCAGTTCTAGCATGATGCAATGACATGGCAGATATAGCATGAATGCAACAAGTAAAGTAAAGTACGAGAATGGTATTTGAGACATGGCATGGATGTCAAGTTTTACATGAACAATCACAAGTACAAAGACAAGTCTAGTAAGCATGTCGTGCATAGAGATTACGTCTTTTGGCTAGAGTGGATGATCGGGCCAACTCCTAAGCTCAAGTGATCGCTTATCCCTACCCCTCCACGTGTATATGGACTGGCGCCCATCTTCTGGATCACGAGCCAAGAAGTGTTTTTCATGATGGCATAGGGGTGCACCTAGCCTGAACAAGGATGTACAAGTATTTGTAGCGTGTGCTACGAATGCAACATTCAACTGGGATGCCATGTAAGATGCAATGCATGGAAGATAACAGTTTAAGTGCTTACAGATAAGGAATTTAAACATGGCAGATATCAATGCATGAATGACATGGCAGGGTGACAGATCTAGCTACGTTGTCAAGCTAGATCTTAAAGTTGCGTCTAGACAGCTATCATTTCACTGTCTAGTCTCTTTTACGCTAAAATCAAGGAAGTGGCCTAAAACATGGCCCTACACAAAAGTTGGCAAGTTTCACTTGCCTGAAAAGGGACGTGTGCCAGTCACACGATCAAGGAGTCCAGTTCTGCTTACGTGTCCAAACACCAAACAACACCCAGCATACAGTCCCGTATTCATTATCTTGGATTAGTGAATCACAAACAATCAGAAGTCACCAATTTTTAGTTGATTAACAGGCAGGTGGTGGATCCTACGGCTGATCTTACCTCAACACGACGTGAGAGCTACTGTGACGTCGGGTAGCGACCCCAGGGGTTGAATTCCGTATCGTGCCCGGTACGACGGCGTCGGCTCGGGAAGGTAACGGGTCGCGAAGGAACATATTATATCTGCGACATGGATCAAAATCTAATAAGCAACATACCGTATATGTGGAAGCTAAACCAAAAATTCTAACCTATAAGTATACCTACTGCATGCAGACTAACAAATATATAAATATACCTATATAATAATATAGCTTACAGCACTAAGTACTCACATCGTACAGTGTAACTTATGGCAACACACAGCACCCTACAAGACTACACTCCTGCTTATAAAAACGTAAGGGGGGGTACTGATTTAATATATCCATTATAACTTACATCTGCATTACTAGGTAATATAGTAATTACTAGGTAATATAGACATTATATCCATTATAACTAAACTATAATATCCATTATAACTCACCCTAAATGATGAACTATGCAACCGTAAAACTTACATCTGCAGCATGAAGGGGAGGCACGGCCTGCAGTCGATGGCCAGGGATGTTCTGGGCAAGGAGGATGCGGCACAAGCTCAGGTGGAGGGCAAGCTCGGCAAGGGGAAGGAGATCGTGGGTGCCGCCGGCTTACGGCTGCCACGGTGATGTTGGCGGCAGTAATGGGGTCTCCAGAGGCTGTCGAGGGGGCGGCTGCGGTCTGCGACGAGGGGGAGCGGTGGCTGCCGAGGGGAGGAGACGCCTGAGGGAGTGTGCGCCTGGGTTCGTGGCTGAACGAGGTCCGGTGGTCGCCTGAAAAGACGTCGGAGGGCTCAGCGATGGGAGTCACAGCGACGGAGAGGGGTGCTCGCTGTCGGGGATGCAGACGCCAGATGTAGTGGAGGTGGGGAGATGGCCTGCGCTTTGCGACGGTTACCGGCGAGCTTGGGCGGAGACAGGTCGAATGTCGCTGCCGTCGACAGCTGGAGCGTCGCTGTCGAGTGCCTGGGGGCGCACAGGCCGCAGATTGCTCGGAGGTGGTCGGGGTCAGGGCGGAGATGAGAGGAGGGTTGGGTAATCAGGGGCGGCTGCGAGTTCATTTGCGTGATGCGAAAAAAGAGGCGGCTGTCAATTTATTTGGCTGGGAGAATAAAAGAGCCTAGGTTTAATGAAATAGGGGGTGCTTGGTCACGTGGGGCTTCATATGGGGTACTCCAACTCTACTTTATTATTATTATTATTATTATAGGGTGTGGGGCAACGGCCTGATGAAATATTAGGTGAAGACCTAGGGTTTATAACAATAGGAAATAAAGTGTGGTTGTTGGCAGCACGTGAATGAGCATTGGGACCAAGTTCTCAGAATAGCTTAGGGTTAAATGTAATAAGTTGGGCCAAACAGTGAAGGCAGGTCAAACGGAGTCCAAAAATTGTGAAATAAATACTGAGGTGACCTGGGCGGCGAGAGAAAGAAGACAGAGAAGACGGATCATAATCTCGACGTCGAGAAACGAAATTAAAAATAAAAAGGTCTAGCGACAAAAGTGGAAATCGTGACGTCTCTTCAAATAAGATCAAATCGTGGGAGAATGACCCGTGAAATGATGTTCCCAATTAACACCACAATTTTAATACTCTCAGAGAGGGTCACAACGACATATCACACTATAGGGTTCGGTTACGGACAAAGTCTAAAATAAATACGTGCACGAACAAGGCTACGTGCACGTAACACGTATAAAGGATACGGGGTCCAAAGGCGACGATAATTCTAGGTTGGGCACACATCGGGGTGGCTTGCTAAGGATGCAACCAAGATGCTACGACCCTATCAACTCAACGACACGACTCACATACCAAGCACAAAACCAATCAGGTACCTGAAATTGCTATACGCACAACCGTATGACGAATAGCGAGCACATGCCGTTATAAACCATATGGATAGTGCTTTTGCTGAGGGTCAGTCTGTTTCCCGTCCCCTAGATTTAATGGAGGTGATTATGCATATTGGAAAAATCGAATAAAAATTTACCTCATTTCTGTAGATTACAAGGCTTGGCAAATAATTGAAAAATGGTATAAACTGCCTGTAATTAAAGTAGATAATGTTGAGATTGAAAAAACAAATGACAAATGGGATGATAATGATTGGAAATCTTATTCGTTAAATGCTAAAGCTATGAATGCTCTCATTTGTGCACTTGATAAATCTGAATATAATAGAATCTCACATTGTTTAACTGCGCAGGAAATATGACATACTTTGGAGGTGACGCACGAGGGAACGTCACAGGTAAAGGAGTCTAGACTGTCTCTTTTGAGTGCAGAGTTCGAGGGATTTCGCATGCTACCATCAGAGAGCATATCAGAGATGTATGCGAGGTTCACCGACATAGTCTACAAGTCTAGCTCGCTTGGAAAGCCATATGATAGCCTCGATCAAGTGAGGAAGATCCTAAGAGCATTGCCAAGCTCTTTCAGACCAAAGGTCACTGCCATCCAGGAAGCAAAGGTATTGTCTCTATTGAAGGTGGAGGACCTTATTGGTAATTTAATGCCCCATGAGTTGGAACTGCAAAATGTTGAAGCAAGAGAGAAACCTGAGGAGAAAGAGAAACCCATAAAGCCCCTTGCTTTGCAAGCTAGCGAAGAAGAGGATGACGACGACGACATAGCGCTAATGGTGAGAAACTTCAGAAAGTTCATTAAGACTAAGCATGGGAGAAACGAAATGGCACCAAGGTTTAATCGTTTTAACTTTGATAATTCTTCCAAGCAATTTAATGATCAGAAATCTACTGATAGAATGCAATGTTTTAAATGCAAGGGAAGAGGACATCTAATGAAGGATTGTCCAAATGAAACTGCTCAGTTCGCTAAAAGAAAAAGGAAAAGCGAAGGTATTAACATGGGATATGGATAGCAAAGCTGAAAGCGAGGAGGAACATGAAGCCCATTCTTGCATGGCTTTGATGGGGATCCAAGATGAGACACCGTCAGGTAGCAAAGCGGAACTTATTAAAATTTGTGAAGAAATGCAAAATCAAATAGTAGATCATGAGTTCACTATTGAATGTCTCCAAAATCAGAACTATGACATGCAAGTTAGAGATGATAAGGTGTTTAAAGAGAATGAAAAGCTTAAAATTGAACTTAATGCATGTAAGTCTACTATTGAAATCAGGAAGGAGGAAAAAGCTAGCTTTGATGAAACTGCTCCTTGTATTTCTTGTTCCTCATTATTATACCAAAATAGCATGCTTAAACAGGATTTAATGAAGCTCGAAGCTGAAAAAGAATATGAAATAAGAGAGCTTAAGGATAAATTTTGCATGCTAGATAACGATCTTAAAAAGAAAACAATTGAATATGAAAAGAATGAAAAAGAAAACAAGTTGGCTTTCGTTAGTAAATGCACGATGCGTGTGGAAGAAAATAAACAATTAAAAAGCAAAGTCTCTCATCTTGAAGTGACCATTAAGAAATTCTCTATGGGAAAACAATCGTTGGACAATATTTTAGAGAATCAATTATATGGCAATAATAGAAGTTGGTTTTGGTCTGAAAAACGGTGAAAAGCAAAAATTCAAGAGATTCCACAATGTACTCTCTATTGCAAAGAACAAATATGCAAAGTGCTTTACTTGTGATAGTGTAGGCCACACTTCATATTATTGTAAATTTTGGAACACAAATATCAAGTTTAAACAAGTATGGGTTCCTAAAACAATAATGGCTAACACTAGTGGACCTTGTTGGATTCCAAGGTCACACTTAACACCTTTCATGTAGGTAAGGTGGAGATTTGGCGAGGAGCAAATTTTTCAATGTCTAATTCTTTTAGCTCCTTCGTCAAATAGCGACGAGAAGGTATAATTTTTATCCCTCTTTGCATTTCATTGCATACCTTCATAGAATGTGTTGTGTGCTTGTTTTTATTTTGTTTTGTGTGTTTGCTTGCATGATTTTTAATATTTTTATTTCTGAAAAAAAACAAAAAAATTGAAAAACTAAAAATAAAAAAAATGAGCTTAAAAGAATACCCTTTATGATTTATCTTAAGTGGTATTGTATGAATGATCAAATCTATCCCTTGTAGAAGTTAATTCATTATTTTTATAGCTACATGAACATGTTGTTATCTTTTTAGTAGCCATGACATGTCTCATAAGTTTTAAACTTGACTTCTACACCTACATATGCACTTTCACGATATTTGACTTCTTAGTATTTTTGGAGATTTTTTTGAAGAATAATGGAAAGTGAATGTAGGAATGATTAATTTCTGAATTTTCTAAGGGATATGAAGTGTTTAGCCATGAATTAAAATTGAGCACAAAAGAATTGAAAAAAAAATACTATATTTGCTCCGTATGAAAAATGGATACACTTCATGGCTAATACACAACCCACGAGTATCCAACTTGTGCTAAATGGGTAATCATTAGTGTTGGTGTATATAACTCGTCAAGCAATGCCACCCCACATTTAAAAGTCCGTTTAGGCTATGTTTTGGGGTTCGGTAACTTGAACTCATCGTTGATGAGGTGGGAAAAATCAATCCTAGTGATATTCATGAAAATTGGAAAATGTGGATTGATTTGGTTGATTTTCTGAAATTGAATCTCCACTTGTACTTTATTGTCTATATCACTACACTTACACAAAGGTGAAGAAGTCTTGTTATGCAATTCTATGAGCGTGATTTGTCTATTATTTGGAAAACTATGCAAATTGCACGCTGCATCTAATAATGGTTTACTTTTGCATGGAATATTTTTGTGACTTCATTAATCCACTTTTGGTGATCATAAAGGGGGAGAAAGAAAAGATTCAACAGATTTGAGTGTCGGTATTATTTGTTGAAGGGAGAGCATGAAAAATTTGTTGAAGGGGGTGCATGAAAAATAATGTTGAAGGGGGAGCTTGAGAGAAGGGGGATCATGATTTCATATTTGTTATAATGTAGTGCATGCTATGTTGTAATACTTGAATGCCTCATCCCATGATTCGTATCGCATTACACCCTTCAACACACTTCACACACCCATACTTATTGCTCAAATCTTTCATTGGTTTGTCGTCACCAAAAGGGGGAGATTGTTGGACGCAACGATCTAGGATCTCTTGGTTTGATGATGACAAACGTGTCGTGATATCTAATGTCTGTGCTAGTGTGTTTCAGGATTGACGAATCAATATATCTCTCTTCATATGGAGGAATTACTAAGTATAAAGCATTTGGGAGAGAGAGAGAGATTGATGTGCTCAAAGCAAGTGGACTTGGTCCAAAGAGGAAAAGGGATTGAGCCCAATTTGAATTCAAAAGGGATTTGATCAAATCTTTTGACTAGATTTGCATTTATTTGTCTATACCAAATTCCTATTCAAACATCTACAAATCTTCCCAAAATCCCAACTACTTCTTTAAAAAAAACCTAAGCTCCTCTATAAAAACCCCTCCTCCTATTAACCATAATTGCCAAAAATCAAAAATCAAAAGAGGGCAGTCAAATTGCTTTTCCAAGGGTTATTCACGCAAGCATATCATGACAAAAAACCCTAGCCCACTTTTTCTTTAAGCAGCCAACAAAAAATACCCCAGCATCAAAGAAAAGTTGCGGCAGCCCACATATATCTTTCTCTATCATATACTCATCTTGCCAAAAATCCTAGAATCAAAAGGAGCTTGCTGCAACAAGGAGAAAAACATCACGCAACAACCCTCTCCCTGCTTTTATCATCTTCGTAAACTCCAAACACCCAACCTCTTATCATTGCCGGAAACCCCAAGTCTCCAAGCCACCTTCGCTCGAAGAGATCGAAGCTGAGATCCTAGTCGCTGTCGTCCGGTGAAGAAGTGGCCGCCGTTCATCAGAGATCAAGTCACCGCCGTCTTCGAACTCAGAGGTGTCGTCGCTACAAGACGAAGCCGAAGATCATAGCGCAGGTGTCGTCTCCGTCAAGCACACGGAGGAGCCGCCGTCGAAAGGAGAAGTCGATGACCTCACCATCGAAGCAGTCGATTGCTTCGCTTGCTGCTGCGGAGCGTCGCCGTCTGTCGCTGTGCTGAAGCCACCAGAGCTGTGACGCTGCTTGAGACCGTGAAGAACGCCGTCGCTCGAGTTGAAGACCCCGCTCGAAGCGCTGCTTGTCTGCATCCCCTCGTGATATCAAGTCACCATGACCTGATCGTTGTCGGATCGCCGTTGAAGACCGTCGCTGCCGTACTCATCGCCCTGTTGCTTTACAATAGAAAGGAAGCCGCCGTCATCGAGGGAATTTGCTGATTCACCGCTGCCGTGACAAGGTCGCCCACGGAGTCTTCGCTGCTGTGGAAGCCGCCGCCGTTGAGCTGATCATCGAAGACACCGTCGAAGCGAAAGCCGCTGTCTGCATGCCCTAGAGAAAGTCGGAGACGGCGAATGTTGCGTGCTGACGTGGATGTGATAATGCAAATGAATGCAGACGGAAGTGAAAGAATTAAAACGGGCGCTGACGTGGCGTGGATTTAAGGAGTTGTGTGCACCGACCGCTTATATAAGGAGTTGAACTGAAATTGCTATACGCACAGACCAGTGTGTTATTTGACATCCAGGAGTCAGATCGAGACATCGTTTGCATCAGATTGGAGCTGACGACGTGCTGATTGACAGATACGCCTACACAGACACGAACTGAGCATTTCTAAACCCTTAACTCTTTTATTCGTGTCTTAGTGTAACGTTCTCTGTAGGGGAAAACTTTACCAATATTTTGTGACTATTTTGGGACTTGTCTGGTTGGGGCCAGACAAGTGGGACCCAGCTAGTTTGGGATTAGCTGGTAGAAATCTTTACTAGGATTGATAGTGAGAGAAAACACTGTGTGTGGGGTACTGAGAGCCTGGCGAGTGTAGAGACGTAGAGGGTGCTCTAAGCGTGCTCTAACTTGTGGTTTTGTACATATTGGGCTATTCAATACTAGTATCTGCTTTGGGGGCTGGAGTAGGTCGAAGGGTCGATCGAACCAGGGTAAATCTTCTGTGTACTCTGTGTCTGCTTTTTATTCACACTGTTGCTGCTATAACTGCGTGTGTTTCTTCGTGGGTTGCACGAATTATTTTTATAAGCATATTCACACCCCCTCTAGGCTAGGATCCAGATCCAACATATTTCTCTCCCCCTATGGCATTATCCAAAAGGTGGGAGTAAAATAACAACAACAATCGTGCTAAATAAAAACTATCAACAATCAGAGAGTTTAAAGATATATATAAAACTAAAACTCATAAAACCACATCATAAACTTATGTGAATAGAGGAATGGAAGTCCAATATCAACATTTTAGATATACAAAGAAAACATATTGTCTCAAATCACATCACATGAGGAATACAGCATATATGGAGACAATATCTCATAATTCACACAGATACGATAAGCAATCATACAATGTGTGAAACAGAAGAAGAAACTGCAACATCATATATATATATATATATATATGTATATATATATATATGTATATATATATATATATGGATTAATGGGTATCATACGCCATATGGGGCCTTGCCTCATATTCACTCTCACATAAAGCAACCAAGTACAAGCCCACATGGGCTTGTACTTGGTTGTACTTAGTTGCTTTATGCGAGAGGGAATATGAGGCAAGGCCCCATATGGCGTATGATACCCATTATTCACACACACACACACACACACACACACACACACACACACACACACACACACACACACACACACACACACATACACTGGTCATTACCCGTGCCCATAGGGCACGGTTTATTTAATGGCAGAGTTCCCCCCCACAAATATCAAGTTCCCCCAAATTTCAAGTTTTCCCACAAAATTTCAAGATTCCCCCCAAATTATGTTTCCCTCCAAAATTTATATCCCCCAAAATTGTCATTGCCACCTAGGACAAATTTTCCACGTAGGACAAAGCTTTGTCCCAGTAGGATAAGATTCAAAATCTTCAAAGGACTGGAAAAAATGGTCGAAAAGGGGGAGAATAAAAAGTGTGGGTGGGTGTCTCTTATCCATGTCCAAATTCTCTTATCCAACTTCTCTTGATAACGACCCTCTTTTATATAATAGATATATCCAAATTCTCTTATCCAATTTCTCATGACCAAATTCTCTTATCCAACTTCTCTTGATAACATCCCTCTTTTATATAATAGATATCCAAATTCTCTTATCCAATTTCTCATGTCCAAATTCTCTTATCCAACTTCTCTTGATAACATCCCTCTTTATATAATAGATATCCAAATTCTCTTATCCAATTTCTCATGTCCAAATTCTCTTTTCCAACTTATCTTGATAACATCCCTCTTATATATGTATACTAGCAAATAACCCGTGCACACGTGCACGTAGACTGGGAAAACGGTCGGAAAGGGGGGGAAGAATAAAAAGTGTGGGTGTGGGGGGATGGTCCTGGGGTAAAAATGTAAAAACCGGGGTTGTCTGTGCAAAATTCCCCACCTCCTCTCTTATCCCTCAAAATCTAATCTCTTATCCAATTTCTCTTGTCCAAATTCTCTTATCCAATTTCACTTGATAACATCCCTATTTTCTCTTAATAACATCCCTATTTTATAGAATATATATGTATGTATGTATATGTATGTATGTATATGTGTATATGTATATGTATACTCTTGTCCAAATTCTCTTATCCAATTTATCTTGTCCAATTTCTCCTATCCAATTTCTCTAGATAGCATCCCTATTTTATAGAATAAATTTGTATATATGTATGTATATACTCTTGTCCAATTTCTCTTATCCAATTTCTCTTGATAACATCCCTATTTTATAGAATATATATATATAAAATAATGGCTATCATACGCCATATGAGAGCCTCTCTCAAACGCCCTCTCACATAAAGCACCCAAGTACAAGCCCACATGGGCTTGTACTTGGTTGTACTTGGTTGCTTTATGTGAGAGGGCGTATGAGAGAGGCTCTCTTATGGCGTATGATAGCCATTATTCTCATATATATATTCTCATATATATAGGCCCACGAGAGGGTGTCCCAGTGGTAAGTCATTCCGCTCCAAAGCCAAGGGGTGCGGGGTTCGAGGCCTATGTCCGCCATGACTTGGTAATTATTGTGGAATTTGTTGTGGAATTATTTACCCTGGGGCTACATATCCCCTCTCGGACTTACCCGGGGGCCGTTGGGGGCACGGCGGTTTCCCCCCAGTTTGCATAGTCTCGGCCGGGCTCTCGCCTTACCCTCCTAAAAAAGCCAAAGGTAGGGGGAGGGGGTTGGGGATTTTTTCTGGGTTGTCACAAAAAAATATATATATAGGAAAAAGGGGATCTAAGGTGCCTCCTTAGATGAAAATCTAAGGAGGCGCCCCCATTTCCCCCCATCTCCTACAGTTTTTTTGGAAATTTTTTTTCATGGGGTTGTTGTTCACATCATGGATGATCAACATACCAAATTTCAAGGGATTCCAATACTTTTTGAGCCACCATCTACCCCTTACTATTTCAATGGTGTAAAAACGTGCTGAAAAACCCACGAAGTTGCAAGGGGTAGATGGGGGCTCAAAAAGTATTAGAATCCTATGAAATTTGGTATGTTGATCATCCATAAGGTGAACAATAAACCCATGAAAAAAAATTTCAAAAAAAATGTGTGAGATGGTGGGAAATGGGGGCGCCTCCTTAGAATGAATCTAAGGAGGCACCTTAGGATCCCTTTACCCATATATATATATATATATATATATATATATATATATATATATATATATATATATATATATATATATATATATATATATATGATCAATAAAGTGACACGCTAACCTTCCAATATATATATATATATATATATATAAATATAAATAAAATATAAAAGAGGGATGTTATCAAGAGAAATTGGATAAGAGAATTTGGACATGAGAAATTTGATAAGAGAATTTGGATATCTATTATATAAAAGAGGGATGTTATCAAGAGAAATTGGACAAGAGAAATTGGATAAGAGATGAGATTTTGAGGGATATCTATTATATAAAGAGGGATGTTATCAAGAGAAATTGGATAAGAGAATTTGGACATGAGAAATTGGATAAGAGAATTTGGATATCTATATTATAAAAGAGGGATGTTATCAAGAGAAATTGGATAAGAGATATTGGACAAGAGAAATTGGATAAGAGATATCTATATTATAAAAGAGGGATGTTGTCAAGAGAAATTGGATAAGAGATATTGGACATGAGAAATTGGATAAGAGATATCTATATTATAAAAGAGGGATGTTTTCAAGAGAAATTGGATAAGAGATATTGGACAAGATAAATTGGATAAGAGATATCTATATTATAAAAGAGGGATGTTATTAAGAGAAATTGAATAAGAGATATTGGACAATAGAAATTGGATAAGAGTGATGTTATCAAGAGAAATTGGATAAGAGATGTCTATATTACAAAAGAGAGATGTTATCAAGAGAAATTGGATAAGAGATATTAGACAAGAGAAATTGGATAAGAGATATCTATTATATAAAAGAAGGATGTTATCAAGAGAAATTGATAAGAGAATTTAGACATGAGAAATTGGATAAGAGAATTTGGATATCTATTATATAAAACAGGGAAATGTGATAAAAGAAAATATAAGAGATGAGATTTTGAGGGATAAAAGAGGAGGTGTGGAATTTTACACATACAACCCCGGTTTTTGTATTTTTGCCCATGGACCCTCTCCACACACCCACCCACACTTTTTATTCTCTCCTCTTCCGACCATTTTTTTCCCGTTCTTTGAAGATTTTTAATCTTATCCTACTAGGACAAAGCTTTGTCGAGGAGACTTGAATTTTGGGGGAAACTTAAATTTGGAGGAAACTTGAAATTTTTCTATTATATAAAAGTGGGATGTTATCAAGAGAAATTGGATAAGAGAATTTGGACTTGAGAAATTGGATAAGTGCATTTGGATATCTATTATATAAAACAGGGAAATTGGATAAAAGAAAATATAAGAGATGAGATTTTGAGGAATAAGAGAGGAGGTGGGGAATTTTGCACATACAACCCCGGTTTTTGTATTTTTGCCCATGGACCCTCCCCACACACCCACCCACACGTTTTATTCTCACCCCTTCCGACCATTTTTTTCCAGTTCTTTGATGTTTTTGAATATTATCCTACTAGGACAAAGCTTTGTCCTACGTGGCAAGTTTGTTCTAGGTGGTAATGACAATTTTGGGGGGACTTAAATTTTGGGGGAAAACTTAAATTTGGGGGGGAAACCTGAAATTTTGTGGGAAAACTTGAAAAACTCAGCCATTAAATAAACCGTGCCCTATGGGCACGGGTAATGACTAGTATATATATATATGAAAAGTTAGCGAGCAATTTTATTAAGTGAATATACAATATACAAAATAGGACAAATAGGCATGTGGTATTAACAGAGAGAGGAGAGGGCACAAGCGCCGTCACTCTCCACTATCAAGCCCCCATCCTAAAAGTCACTATACAAAGCTATAATACAAGATTAATCAAGATAGTAACCAGCATCAATAACTCAACCCATATCTCTAAACTCCCAGTTGCTAAGTGCGCGAGTTTCAGCATCAGTTGAAGGCTCCAGGTCATGCAGAGCAATACGTATATCCGATGCAATCCCCTCGAAGACAATGGTCTTGCTTCTATTCACCCCCTCAAATATGTGCCTGTTCCTTTCCTTCCAAATATGCCCTACCGAAGCTGCCAGTGCCGTTTTGGCTAATATGCTCATGGTATTTTTGCCTCCAAAATTTGCCAGGTAGTAATTCCCAACCTCCCGTAAACCAGGAGCGATCATAGCAGATATACCAAGCTTAAGCAATGATCTGCGCAAGATGTAGTTAGAGAAGCAGCATTCGAAAATAGGTGATCAATATTCTCCTCCCTATTGTCCTCACATAAGACACAATGCACCGGAGCAGTGAATCCCCAACGGCTTATCAGATCTCTAGTCAGCAACTTCCCCTTGAAAGCTCGAAGAAGAGTTAGGGATAGTTTCGGAATGTGTTTATTATACCAAACTAATTTGTGGAAAGGAAAGGGGCTACCTCGGCGACGAACTCCATCCCAAGCCTGACTGAACTTGAATTCATCTCTAGGTAGCCATACCCATTCATCAGATCCGGGCTTAAGCCGTTGGTTGCGCAGCAGAGGACGAATAGGATCAATGCTAGGATCAGTAGACCTTCCCCCATTTTACCAATAGTCGCTTACCGTGAGTTGCTCAGCGCCTTGGGGGATTTCACAGAAGTTTCGCAGCGGCCCAGCCTCGAGCCATGGATCGGACCAGAACAGGGTTGCTTGGCCGTCACGAACTCTACGCCGAATTAATTTATGGGAGATAGGCCGAGATTTCAGCATTCTTTTCCAGGAACCGGACTGTGTGACTCTCAAGTTTGCCGAAAAAAACCCAGAAGTAGGTCCGTATATAGCCCCTATGTGTTTAGCCCATATTCTACCAGAAGTGAGGTAATTCCAGGTCAACTTCATGCCTGCCGCTACGTTTAATTCCTCCAACATTCTTAGCCCCATGCCTCCTTCCTTTTTTGGTTTACAGAGATCTTCCCATGCCCAAGATCTGGAAGAACCAAGGATAAATCTTCTACACATAGTCGAGATGGTCCTGAGGATACTGAATGGTATGTGGAATGCGTGCATCCAAAAAGCTACAATATCGTAAATGACCATTCTAACAAGTTCAATACGGCCTGCAGTAGAAAGCAAAGAAGAGCTCCATCCCAACATTCTCTTCTTGCATTTATCAATTAACCTGGCAAAGTTTGTAGATTTGGGATATTTAGATGAAAGTGGGAGCCCGAGATAGGTAGATATTGATGTAGCAATCTTGATTCCCAAGATATCAGCAAGCTCATGCTTATTCTTAGCCCCCTTGCTAAAAAGACCCGCACTCTTCTCAAAATTTACTTGGAGCCCGGTGAAATTGTAGAAATCATCCAGCAAATTCCTAATGCCCAGAAAAGAGATCTTATTTGCCCTGCAGAATACCAGGAGATCATCCGCAAATAGAAGGTGGGATAAAGACCCAGTGCGCCGCATGGAGTGAATTTGGCCCAAATTCATGGCCTTTGTAATCAAGATAGAGAAAGCCTCCATAATAATAACGAATAAATAGGGAGAGAGCGGGTCACCTTATTGAATGCCTCTATTACCTTTGAAATAACCGCGGGGAGACCCATTTATAATAACAGAAAAAGTAGGCGTCGAAATGCATTCCTTTATCCATCCCACAAAAATGTCAGGGAAACCCAACTGCCTCATAAAGTAGAGAATGAAATCCCAGTTAACGCTGTCAAAAGCCTTCCTCAGGTCAAGCTTAAGACAGGCCTTACCCCCCATAGGGTTACTGAAGTCCCTGATCTGCTCGTGGGCGAGAAGGGAGCAATCAAATAACAGCCTTCCTTTGAGGAAAGCGGCTTGGTTTGTGGAGATAAGCTCATGAATTACCACTTTAATCCTGTTGCACATTATGTTACTGATGATTTTATAGAGTACGTTGCAACAGGCAATAGGCCTATAATCATCCAAAGAGGAAGCATTGTCGTTCTTGGGAACAAGGGTTAGAAATGTGTGATTGACAATCTTAAGGAGGGACCCAGATATGAAAAAAGATTTGATAGCGGAAATTACCTCAGCTCCAATTAGGGACCAATTATGCTGAAAAAAGAAGCCATTATACCCATCAGGCCCGGGGACTTATCCGCACCAATCTGAAAAACCGCCGTCTTAATCTCCTCATCAGATACCCTCCTACTGAGCCAGACAGAAGAGGCCTCAGCTAATATGCGTTTCGGGACAAGCTTCTGGAAAGTAGTATTGTAATGGTCCTGGTTATATAAAGCTTCAAAAAAGGAGGGAGATTCCTTCTCCAGGCCATCATGAACATTGTTTCGGCCTCCATGAATATCCACAAGATGATTAAGATTGTTGCGCGAGACCCTAGCCTTCATAGCCGTATAAAAATACTTGGTATTCCTGTCGCCCAGTGTTAACCAGCTCTGTCTACTTTTTTGCCGATACATATCTTCCTCTAGCTTCATAGCATTAAGTAGGTTCTTTAGGAGAAGCTTTTCTTTTTATTGTAGGTTGATGTCAGAGTGGAGGCAGGGGTCAATGCGAATATCCTCCAAGTCCCTCCTATATTTCTTCACCATATTCCCCGCATTATAGTCAACCGCCCAAGTACGAAGAGAGGACTTCAATCTTTTAAGTTTCTGAGTCAACTTATACATGGGCGTGCCCCTCTCATGAACATTCCAACAGGATTCAATAGTAGCTTTATAACCTGGGCAGTGAATCCAAAAGTTAAAAAACTTGAAAGACTTGGTTCAGAGGGGACCTGATAATGGAGATACACGACCATGCGAGAGTGGTCACTAGTTAATGGATCCAAGTAATCAGTAAAAGTATCTGGCAACATATCCATCCAGGTGGCATTCGAGAAAACACGATCAAGTTGGGCAGCAATACGAAAAATTCCAGTTCTGTTATTACACCAACTCAATTTATTTCCTTCAGTCTTCAACTCTTGAAGCGAACACCTGCCAACGCAATCGCTGAAATCTTGGATTAAGTCTCCTCAAGCTTTCTACCACCCACTTTATCCTTGGCAAAGAGGACACAATTGAAATCCCCGCCCACCAGCCAGGCCGAACTACCAATCAGAGCACTGTCCCTCTCCAAGCTCTTCCACAGCCCCCTTCTTTCCAACAGGGAGTTACGGGCATAAATTCCAGAGATAACGCATGAAAACCCTCCAACATTAGAACAAGAGATAGAAATGTGTTGATCGGAGCAGGACAAAGGAGTTGTCTTCCGGATAGAGGGGTTAAACCCCATGATAATACGTCCACCAGGAGCAAAGGCAATATTGTCAAAAGAGACCCAATCCCTTGGGATCCCAGAGTTAATATTAGAAGATGGAGACTTAATCTTAGTCTCCAAAAGAATAACAGCAGACGAATTTATTTGAGTTAAGCTATTCCTCAGGTCCCTCCACCGAACCTGATTATTAAGCCCCCTTGTATTCCAATAGAGAATAGTCATTGATCAGAGATAGTAAGTTGGCGGTCCATTCCACTAGCATTCAATAATACCTGAGACCGCGTATTCCTTCTCCCTGCCGCTGATGCACTAGGAGCCAGTTTCCTCTTCCCCGCTTTAATTTCTGCCCTGCGACGAACCTGCTCCTCCACATCTTCCTCCCATTCCGGATTCTCTATTGTCAGGCCTTCAGGTATTTTGTCAATATCCTCTTCATCGTGGTCATCTAGCAGAGTTGGCACCGGATTAAGTCCACACGGGGGGGTCTACTAATTCCATTGGCACAGTGGGGACAATCTTGCCTCCAGTATCACCAGAGTCATCAGTTTTCTCCGATTCCCTCATCTCAGTGGGGGGGACAGCCGTAATGGATGCAGTAGCTTCTTTGCCAGTTGTGTCACAGGAATATCCGACCATTTCAGAATTCATTGTGACTCCAGTAAATGGGATATCTGACCCAACTTCATTTCCACTAACAGCCACCGTAGCTTCAGTAACTTGCGTTGATGCAGCATTTGCTAACTTATTAGAGTCACGAATATCCTGCTCCAGACCCATAACCTCCTTAGGGTGCTTCTCATTGTATAACACATCATCTCCATTGTTCAGCTCTGCAATAGCTTCTTGGATTGAAGGGAGCTTACGCTTATTAGGACACTGATCGTCTGTGTGTCCAAAGCATACACATCCACTGCAACGAGGTGGATCACCCTCAAACTTGGTCTCAATAGTCACAATTACACCGTCATCCAACTCAACTTCAAAAGAATTTGCGAGGGGGGAAGAAGCATCGACTTCAATCAGGCAGCGGGGGTAGGAGATTCTTTCCAAATATGCGGTAGCCCTATCAAGGCAGATAGGAGTTCCTAGAACAGAAGAGATGATGTTGAGACCCTCCAGATTCCACATGTATAGCGGGACGCCATATAGCTGGACCCAGACTGGGATAGAGGAAAGAATATCACGATCGTGTCTCATATCCAAACTCCATCTCTTGAGCACAACCAGTCGTCCATCAAAGAGCCAAGGACCACCAGACAGGATCCTATTGCACTCCTCGTGCGACTCGAATCTGAAATAAAAAAACCCGTTTTCCTTGCTATAGATTTGGACCCTCTTCTTAGGCTTCCACAGGCGTTCCATCCAAGATAGAATTTGCCCATAATATGGTATTTCTCCTAGTACATAGCCCACGATAGTATTTTTCCAGTTTTCAGCTCCTCGTTGAACTAAATCACTTGGGAATCTAGCGCAGATAGTACCGTCTTCTCGGACCTTTGGAGGGACATGGGACATTCCAATGGCCGACCCGTAAGAATGGAGGTTAGCACACACGTCTAGCCAAGAGATTTTGGTGCCCACAGTTGATACATTAAAAGTCTTCGGTGTGTTAGTAATTTCACCAAGCACATTACGGGCACACATTTGCACTGCAGGGCCTAGCTTTGTTCCACCCCTATGAGGCATCCTACAAGATACAACCTCCCTAGCGGTTGGCATCCTTCGGTTACCTCCCTCCCAAGACGAAGGAGCCCACTTCTTCCGATCCGGAGCCACGCTCTTAGCCCCGCCCCTCCTCCGCACAATCTTCCACCCATCCCCAACCTCCTCTGCCATGCCTTCAGAAGCTCGCCCAACGACTCCAACTTCGGAGTGCCGTGCCTCCACTGGCTTTACAACTCCAGAAGTATGAGCATCACCTTTTAGAACACCACGAACAGAATCGCCCCGTGCCAGATCGCCCGTGATGTCCCCATGGTCCAGAACCCTAACAGATCGCCTGAGCCCCAGATCGTAACGCTCCACAGGCTCCACACGCTTTCCAATTAGACCACAACCCTCGCCGGAAACGCCCTTCCCTTTGATCCCACTGCCAGATAAGATGCCCGCCACCTCAGACCTATGATCGCCAGAATCGACCAACCTCACCTCTACGTGAATTTCGCTCATGCGAGCAAGGCTAAATATATGGGAAAAGCAGGCTAGACTGGTTGCAACTGGGGGACAAGAACACTAAATTTTTCTACAACTCTATACGAGCAAGGCAGTGTCATAATAGCCTACTTCACTTGGTAGATGAAAATGGGACACAATGTAAGTCTTATGAGGAGCTTAAGTCTGAGGCTGTCAATTTCTATGAGGATTTATATAACCAAAACCATTATTGGAGTGTCTTCCCGAATATTGTCCCCAAAAAGAAGGTTAAACTGGAAGCTGCAAGGTGGCTTGAAAGACGGGTATCAGCAGAAGAAATTAAGGAGGCTGTTTTTCAAATTAATGCAACTAAAGCCCCTGGGCCTGATGGATTTAATGGATTCTTCTACCATTATATCTGGAATATTATTGAAGCAAATGTTGTTGGTGCAGTTCAATCCTTCTTCAATTCTGGTTTGCTCCTTCATCAGGTGAATCACACCTTCTTAACACTAGTCCCAAAGAATTCAAATGCTTCTAATCTGGGGGATTACAGGCCAATTGCCTGCTGCAATGTACTTTATAAGATTATTAGTAAAACCATTTACAACAGGCTTAAAAGGGTTGTTCATGAACTGGTCTCTCCAAATCAGGCAGCTTTCCTCCAAGGAAGACTTATTTCTGATTGCACCCTTCTAGCCCATGAACAGATCAGGGATTTCAGCAATCCGATGGGGGCTAGGGCGTGCATGAAACTTGATCTCAGGAAGGCTTTTGACAGCGTCAACCGGGAGTTTGTTTATTTCATCTTGCATCAGATGGGGTTTGGACATACATTCATCGGTTGGATCAAGGAATGCATCTCAACAGTGTCTTACTCTGTGATGGTTAATGGATCCCCGACGGGACACTTTGAAGGTAACAGAGGGCTAAGGCAAGGTGATCCCATATCACCCTATTTATTTGTCATTGTCATGGAAGCATTCACTCTCTTATTGGGAAATGCTCATTATGAAGGTAGCATCCAACCCATGCGGCGGACGGGCGCAATCTCTCACCTACTAGTTGCAGATGATTTGCTGGTCTTCTGTCGTGCAAATAGTAAATCCCTTAGGGCCTTGTTAATCTGTTGGCTAAGTTTAAAATTTTCACAGGCCTTGAAATAAACTGGGGCAAGAGCAATGCCATGTTTAGTAAAGGGACAAGAAATCCTGGGGCACTAGCAGAACTTTTGGGGGCAAAACTAACAAACACCATCACCACTTATTTGGGCCTTACGCTGACATCAAGATATCCTAAAGTTCAAATGTATAGTCGGCTCATAGATAAGTGCAGGAAGCAGCTAAGTGGGTGGACCTCTTCTATGTTATCCATTTCTGGACGAATAGAGCTGGTGAGAACAGTAATATATGGTATGATTGCCTTTTGGTCTCAAGTATATAGAATTCCAATGACGGTCCTTCGTACACTAACATCAATGTGTAGAGGTTTTATATGGGGAAACACCAGTACCTGGGCCTGGAGTGACTCCTGCAAGCCTAAAAAAGAAGGGGGTGTGGGTCTGAGGCTTCTCTCAGACCTGAACTTGGCTTCGGGGATAAGGCTGACATGGAGAATGTTGAAGTCCAAGAGCATGTGGGCTAAGTATATGCGAAGCAACTACAATGATTCTGAGGCTTTCTATGGAGCGAAGGGTACGGTGACTCAATCGGGGACTTGGAAATTTCTACTACGTTGCAGGAATGTTTCTCAGAAGCTGATTGTGAGGAAAGTTAAGGATGGAAATGACACCTTGTTTTGGCATGACAATTGGCTCCCCTGCGGGCCTCTTAAAAATCTCTTTGACATTCCTAATGGGGCTAGTGATAGAAGGGTGCGAGATTATTGGGGAGGATCGGATTGGGTAGATGATGCGGCACTTCAGGATATCAAACCACTAATTGTCCAAGCAAAAATACAAGCTGGTGTCAACTCCTGGGAATCGAAGTGTGGGCAGGAGCCAAAGTTCAAGGATATATGTGATAGCATTCGCAGTAAGTCAGGTCCTTTTCCATATTCAACTCTTATTTGGTACAAAGATCATGTCCCGAAGATGGCCCTTACCCTCTTGCGAGCACTCAATGGCAAGCTCCTCACCAAAGATCGGCTAGAGAGCTGGGGATCACAGATTTCTACACAATGTGTTCTTTGCAATGAAGGCAGCCCGGAGATAATCACCCATGTGTTTTTCAGCTTCACGTACAGCCAATACGTCATCAAACACGCTTCGCTTAAGCTGGGAGCATCCGGCCCGTTGGGTGATGTTATTTCACTTCCGGAAGCTGCTGATTTCTTCCTAGCAAAATTTGGCAAGAGAGATATGTTGGGCCGGCTTGCTAGAACTGTGTTAGCTGCGGTGGTCTGGCATCTATGGCGAGAGCGCAACAAAAGACAATTTTAAAACAGCGCAAAGCTGAAAACAACTCTATTTGAGGATATCTTGGCTTCCGTTCGTATTGTTCATCGTAATGAAGATGAAGTGGATGAAGTTGCGAGAGAGGCAATGGAGAACTGGGAGATTATCGGTAATGGGTAGTTTGAGTATGCCTCCTTGTCTGGGCTTTTGTTTTTGAAAGTTTTGTAAGCTGAGCTGTTTGATGTAATGTTTGGTGTGTGGTTCATAGATGTTGGAGTTAATAGTTGAGAGTGACGACGCCTGTGTCCTCTCCTCTCTCTATTAACAACAGCATTCCTTGAATTGACACAATGTATTATATGTTCATTTTTAATATAGATACTAACTTACTTTTCATATATATATATATATATATATATATATATATATATATATATATATATATATATATATATATATATATATATATATATATATATATATATATATATATATATATATATATATATATATATATATATATATATATATATATATATATATATATATATATATATATATATATATATATATATATATATATATATATATATATATATATATATATATATATATATATGGGATTAATGGGTATCATACGCCATATGAGAGGGTGTCTCATATGCCCTCTCATTTAAAGGGGGTCAAGTACAACAAGTACAAGCCCATGTGGGCTTGTACTTGCCCCTTTTATGTGAGAGGGCATATGAGACACCCTCTCATATGGTGTATGATATCCATTATTATATATATCTATTATACATTTGATGAAGATTTTGAATTATGTCCTACTAGGATAAAGGTTAGGGCTGACTAAGACAAACATACATGATGACTAGGACAAACAAAAATGAGTTGGAATTTTGAAATTTTGGGAGAAAACTTAGGGGGAATTTTGAATTTTAGTGGGAGTTTGAAATTTAAAGTTTGAAAGACATTTTATTATCATGGCACCAAAAGTTTGAATTTGAAAAATCTATGAAACAATTGGGGGGAAGTTTGTATTTTAGGGAAAAACTCTTGGTGGGGGGATGAAATCATTTAATTTTTTGGGGACCTACATAACAATTATTGTGCTTTAATTTTAGGGGGAACTACAATTTTGAGGAGGGGAATATCTTAAATAAACCGTGCCCTATGGGGCACGGGCAATGACTAGTATATATATATATATACATATATATTGAGATGCTATTGTGAGATGGGAAGCAAAAAGGCTTAAAGTGAGCAAAAGCATCTCAGGCGTCTGATCAGACGCAACGGTTCAGATCTTCACCCGCCAAACTCACGTGTTGCACACGTGATTGTTAAAGACCCAGCTGCGCTCGTCATGCGCCGATCCCAGCTCTCGGGTCCCCTTCACCCCCTCGCATACGGAGACCCCAAAAACAGACAGAAACCCTCATCTCCCTCCCTCCCTCTCTCTCGGACGAAGAACCTAACAGCCAATCGCGTCCTCATCCCCCTCTCTCGATCGCTCTCTCGCGGACGACGACCCCAGAGATTCCCCCAACCCCTCACCCTCTCGTGATCACTATCTCCCGACCAACCCTCAAAAAACCCTAACCCCTCCAGTACAGCAGCAGACCCCTGTAAATCGAGGGGGTTGGCCTCATCTTCTTCAGTCGGAAGCTTCAATAGCATCAAAACCATAGCCCATGTAATAGAACCCCAAGGTAAAATTCTGTGTGGAGCTCAAGAATTTATTTTTTAAAATTTATTTAGCCTGGTAGCCATTGATATTGTATCATCTGGAATGCTGGACAACAGAACAAGTCTGAGCAAGCAAGATTAGCGTAATGGAGATGAGAATATCTAGGTGTTTACGTCGTTGTACAAGCAGGGATATAAGCAGTACATAATGCCTAGAAGTTCTACAAAAGCTTTCATTTATTAAGTTCCTCTTATGCTCAAGAGGGACAGTCTCATGACATATTTTATTTTTTAGGCCGAATTCTCATCTCTTGACCACTGTGAGCTTCTACTTAGATTTGCTTAATTTGTAATTTCGAACACAATGGTTGACTTCATTCATAAATAAAAGAGAAAGAAAGGCTGTGTTGTAACCCTTTCACATCAGTTGTTTGTATAGAGAAAGTGAAATTACGGAGGAGTTTAGGATTATTGTTTTTTGGAGCCAAATCACCTGAGGAGTTATCCTTTTAGTTCAGGTGAAACTTTTTGGTTCTTGAATTAGAAACAACTTCCATCTTGCCTACATTGTATTGAATGTAATGCAGATGGAGTTGTTTGCAGTGTTGATTACTAACTGTTATTTTCTTGTCGCACATGGTTATCTAAGTCTGTAACTAATGGTTATTCATTGTTTACTTGCAGGTTTAACAGACCAGGCAATTCTGTGTTGTAGCACGGTAATATAAATGAGTGGTTTCTCAGCTTGGAGCTCAAAATCATGTGAATTTATGAGCATTCTTTGAAACTAATAACAACATATTTTTACTTGTTCATTTAAAGCGAAGAAAAAAGCTTAAATAAAGTGTTTGATAGTGCATCATGTTTAATAGTCTGGACTCTGGAAGGTGTGTCATTTTCTTTGTTTTTAAGTCATAATCTGAAAATGAGGAGGAATGCCCTATTTCTTAATCACATCAGATAATGGGGAGGAATGTTAAAGCATTATTCTCTTTTGGTTTGAAGCTCCATATGTAGGCTTGAAGCAGATTTTATTGAAGCATTTTGTTTAATTTCTCCATTCAGAGATTTCTTAGAAATAGTGGTGCTAAAAACTGACATCATTCTGATGGTGAAAAGCATGGACGACGAAAGTGATGATAGTAATATTTTGTCATGTAAATAAATGTCTAGCCCACAAAAAAATAGTTAATGACAGATGCATGAAAAGTGTCTTCGTTGCTAGGGTCATATAAATAAAGGGGCATTTAGTTCATGATGATGTTTAATGAAAGTTGCATGAATATTATTGTCAGAAACCTCGGGATACTTGATAAATTCTTTGAATTTTACATGAATTAAAGAAAACAACACAGCTAAACCCCTGGATACTTGTTCCACATAGCAAGTGCTATTCACCTGTCATTGCACTCAGGATGGTACTTGGCTATAGCATTAGAATTGATTTAGGAGGGGAAACATTAGCCTGTTAATGAGCTTATATCATTGAAGAAAAAAGTGCAATTCAATCTTGTACATTGTTGTTAATCTTTATGCATTTTTTATTTGTTGGCAATACTAAGCTTCTTGAATTCAACTAACTCATTCTAATTTGTTGACAAGTTGCCTTTGCCTTGCATGCAGAGAAACGAATGGAGTACCAGGTACCTTACTACTCAACTAGGCCATTGTGGTGCTATGTACTTGTGTTTAACGTTGTATGTGTCTAAATTGCTAACGATATCGACTGAAATCAAGAACAAAGGTGGAGGCATAGTCAAGCTTCAATCTATACTGATGACGTTGACTGAGTTTGATCACCCTGAGAAAGGAGATGCATTGCATGGTATGAACCAATATCTGTATTTGTATGAGTTTGAGCGCATAAAGCTGATATTCAAAGGGTGAATATTCCATTAGCACTTGGATACTTTCTAAAGTTTTTGCTAATGTGTTTTCAGTAATGAAACTGCCTTTATCGCTTGAGAAACTGACGAATGAGAAGCTCCTCAACTTGCACAAAGTAAGCCCCCTGGAGTCTGGCAGTTCGATCAGATGCTCCATGAAGGAGCTGCGGCTTGAGGAACTGGATTCATTTCCGGGCCTGGAATTCTGTAATGGATGATGTATATTTGTGCTATAATGGCTGATGTATATTTGTGCTAATGAAGTCTGTAATGGAATTATGTAATGAAATTCTGTAATGAAGTATGTGTCAGAGTTTATATTTGTGCTAGATTTGTACGGCTTATGCCAGATTTGAAGGAATTATCAAAGTGTGTAGCTTGTGCCACTTGTGCTAGATGATGTAAGGATCCTGTCTATGGGGAAAACACTAGAAGGGGGGGTTGAATAGTGTTTATGCAAATTTAATAGGAATTTACGCCAAATAAAATACAATCCAACAAATAGTGCGGAATAGAAAACAACCCAAAGAGAAACACACGCAAACGCAGTTATGTTTCAAGGGTTCGGATTACCCAAGTCAACTCCCGACTTGTTCCCGGTAATCCTACGTCCCTACCACCCGGATACAACCGGATACTCAAGTTAGAACCCTAACTTGAGGTTTCCTTAAAACCCACTTGTAGCAACCCTACAAGTGCAATCGAATACAATCGATGTCCTTGACTCCCACAACCAGGGAGCAAGTAAAAACCACTCTCACAACCGAGAGCACAATTCAAATAATGAAGTTATGAAATCTGAAAGCAACACTTACAATCACTTATGCCTTGAAGTAGAACTTGAAGGAGAAGTGTGATGTGTGTTGAAGAACTCTCTTGGAAGAGAGGAGGAAAGCCCTTTCTCTGGACTGCACCAAATGCCTAGAGGATCAATCTTTGGTTCTAGGTTGGAGAGCAAGAGAATCAGATTTGGAAATACTTAGGGCTTTGAATTTGAAAGCTTTGATCTTTGGAAATGAAAGCTTGAAGGATTTTGCAATGAATGAGTAACCTTCCAATGAAACAGTAGAAGCTCTATTTATAGCTTTCTCAAATCCACAAAACAGTTTAGGCAAAAACCCAATCGAAATCCGTGAGAAAAATCTCAACGGATATAATCTGAACTTGCGAAAGGCGACTGATGAACAAACCACAGTCGACTGCTGCATAGTCAGCAAGGGTAGGTGAGAATTCATAACGGTAACTTACCACGTGGACAGTTGACTGAAGAAGCCAAGACAGTCGTCTGTAAAATCAACAGGCGACTGTACATACTTCGACAGGCGACTGGCCGAGAGAAGAGTAAGTTAGATGAAATATTGGAAATCTCACAAGATACAGGACAGACGACTGATGCAAGGAACACAGTCGACTGTTAATCAGAACAGGCGACTGTATAACCTTAAACAGACGACTGTCACAGACAGGAGTTATTTCCAGAGAGCTAAGTCAAAGAATAGACTTACAGACATGCGACTGTTGCAGCATAGACAGTCGACTGATCTAATATACAGTCGACTGTATATACAGCATAAGTCGACTGGCCGTAGAAAACGGATCAAACAGATTTTGGGCAAGGAGAGACAGGCGACTGATGAACCATTCACATTCGACTGTCGCTAAGACAGGCACCTGATAAACGTTCAACAGTAGCCTGTGCGAGATAATCAGAGAGGACCCAAAAACTGCATTGTAATAGTCTGTGCATAACAGGCGACTGTAGAACAAAACACAGTCGACTGTTTTTGAGACAGGCGACTGTAAACTGTTAAGCAGTCGGCTGTTATAAACAATCCTAGCACAAACAAAAGAGAATTGAATTGCGATCAAAGGACAAAGGTCTAGAGGTGTCCTATGACCGAAAGTAGATGTGTGTGAGTGCTCGATCGTAGTTCTACTTCTAAGCAACATACTAGAAGAGATAAAAGAAAAATTACATTGACGAATAATCTCTTCTTTCCATCGTATGAGCTTGAAGTCTTTACGGAGCTTCAATCATCAATCTACGATCATCCAATTCATATCATTTGCCTTCAATCACGTTTGTGAGTCATCCATTGCTAGTTGATATTCATAGTAAGCTTAGACAATGGATTAACTGCAAAATAGGGGATTAGTCACAAGTATTTATGTTTGCTCATCATTAACACCAAGTAGGGAGAAGTCCAATACTCAACATTCTCCCCCTTTTGATGATGACAAACAAACATAAACAAAAAGATAAATAGTTGTGCGTAATGAAAACTTACTCCCCCTACATAGATGCCAAATCAAGTTAGTCAACAAATATTAGAGCATCTATATAGCAATTGAAGCAAATGAGTGAGCTAAGAATGAACTTAATTCAAGAAATCTAGGAAATAAAAATCCATATTCATTGTAATCTTACTCCCCCTGAATCTAAGGCAACGAAAATCTTAGATTCAAGCGTTAGAACATACTTAGCACATCCATTATGAATCTTGTATGTTTTTTTCTCTCCCCCTATGGCATTTTTCAAAAAGGTGGGAGCAAATAACAACAACAATAATAGTGCTAAAATACGAACTAACAACAATCAAGGAGTATAAAGATATATCGAATCAAAAACTCATAAAGTCTCATCATATACACATGTGAGTAAAGGAATTGAAATCCAATATCAATATTTTAGATATTCGAAATGAAAATAATTTTCACATATTCATCACATCAAGGAAAGAGCATGAATTATCCAATATCAAATTCTTGTAATGTCTCAAAAACATAGCAAGAAGAGTGAAGCATACATAGAGACAATATATCTTACATCACACAGAAGTTAATCAATATAGCATAGTGTGACACAATAGAGAGATGCAACATCATATATATATAATATAAAGCAGCTGAGTAAATCAACGGATGGTCATCAACATGGCCATCCCAAAAAGATACATCATGCGCAACAAAAAATAGCTACATCATGACGACATCAAAGACTATATATATAAAAAGTGTCGCATACAGCATCATCCATCATACAATGACAAAACATATAACATAATCACTCAACCTAAGCAAAAGCAGACCCTACAAAATAAAAACAAGGTCTTCAGGTGAGTGAACAGAACAACATCAGCAGCAGCCTCAGTCGATCTGAATTACTGAGGGGTCCGACGGACGGCCGGAAGAACAAAACAAAAGCCGAGCAGAGCGACGAGTAGGAAAAGCTGGAGACTTCCTCTTGGAAGACAAAACACGAACAGCAGATGAACCATCAGGAACAAGAGGTGGAGTCTGGACAACTGAGGTCGGAGACACATGGGGTTTTGGTGTGAAGCCAGGAGGAGGAGAAACACAAGCAGGAGAAGTGTTCTCAGAGGTAGCAAACAGGTCATGAAGCTCGGGAGGAACATGACAAGCAAGATGCTTACACGAGATTGTTGAGTATTGATTCCCCGGATTTGGTTTTGATGATGAGCAAACATAAATATCGTGTACTAACTATTTGTGAGCGCAGTTATGGAGATCGTCGCCAAAAGAATACATTCATCTCAAGCGACGTCTCAAGACTTCTCAATACGTGTGATCGTGTGCCTGAAGCTTCGTTTAAGCTCAAGGACCTTTATTGAAGTCAAGAATGTAGATTGAAGTTTATGAAGACGGATCGTCAAGGTTTATTTATAGTCTTCTAGCTTCTTTACTTAGAATGTTAAGCCTTGAGTAGGACTTACATTATAATCTTCATTTCGCTCATATCTTAGAGCTATGATTATCTTAGAAGCCCATAGGAACTTTCCCGAAGCTTCGCGCTTCTTCCCTCGGCTTCCGGAGCATCTTAGTTGGTTCAAGTAGGAGAACCAACCGACTAGATGACGATCTAGTCGGTCGGCAATCCTTCATGAACTGACTAGATTCCCTTGCTCAATATTGGCTATCTACTGTTTACAGTTAGTCGGTCCAAGAAGGCTCACCGACCGACTAGATGACGATCTAGTCGGTTAGGAATCCTTCTCAGACCGACTAGTTTTCATCTCCCAATTTCAGCCTGAGCCACTGTTTACACTTAGTCGGTCAAAGCACATCTGTCGACCGACTAGTTGAGAAACTAGTCCATTAGACATTGTTCTTAGACCGACTAGTTAAACTTGTTTCCAGCCTTTGAGTTTCATCTCTTAGTCGGTCAAAGAACACTGACCGACCAACTAGTTGTCCAACTAGTCGGTCGGCAAGTCTTCTTAGACCGACTAGTTCATATTGACCGTAAACTTTTCTATCTTGGCTGTCAACTCGTTAGTCGGTCCATGCTCATTGACCGACCGACTAGATTGTGATCTAGTCGGTCGGGCATCCTTCTTTGACCGACTAACCAGCTTCAGAAAAGAGCCGTTGGGATCTTTTTGAACTCGTTTTTCCTTGCCCCTTTAAATAGAATCCTGATTCATTTCTTGAAGGGGTTAAGCAATATATTAGAGATATTTTCAGATCAAAAGAGAAGAGCAATCAACTCTATTTCCAAGCTCTCTCTTCTCACAAGAATCTCTCCCTCAAGTTCTTGAGCCCTAAATCCTAAAGAGAGATTCTCTCCATTGTGAGCCATTCAAGCTAGAAGCTTGATTCTAGGTCACCATCTCCACCCTAGGCTTCCATTGCTGGTCATCTTCTTGAAGCTAGGGTTTGGTGCCATCTTCCTCCATTAAAATCCCCCTTGCCCTAATTTGGTAAGAATACTCAAGGCATAGGTATTTTGTTGGTAAGCATTTCATTTCATTTACATTCGTTATTTGAATTGTATACTCTCGGTTGTGAGAGTTTGCGTGATCCCGGGTTGTGGGATTCACGGACGTCATTTGTAGTTAGTTTGCACTTGCGAGGTTTTCGCAAGTGGGCATATTGGAAATCTTGAGTTAGGGTTTCTAACTCAAGTATCCGGAGGGGATCCGGGTGGTTGGGACGTAGGATCACCGGGAACAAGTCGGGGAGACTTGGGTGGATCCGAACCCATTAAACCATTTGTTTGCGTTTGCATTTATTCTTGTTGATCTTTGTTATTCCGCATTGTTGTTTGTTAATTGCACGATAATTAGGAATAACTCTCCCTATTATTTAAAAGTACTATTCACCCCCTCTAGTACGTGTGCAGTAGCCCGACAGGTGCACTACATTTGGTATCAGAGCCAAGTTCAAAGCTACACATAGCCAAAGTTGAGAGCTATGATGAACAACGACTACAACATCTTCAAGAACCGCGATGGAGCTTCTTCAGTTATGGAAGGACTATCCTCCGTCAGGCCTCCACACTTCAACGGTACCAACTACGGGTACTGGAAATGCCGGATGCAAATTTTTCTCCGGAGCGCTTCACTATGGAGAGCCACCATGACGGAGTATGTCGAGCCTTCCGAAGAAGATTTCGCGAAGTGGACTCCCGCGGAGGTCGCCGCGGAAGTAGCCAATGCCAAGGCAATGAATGCCTTGAATTGTGCGTTGGAGCCCGAGGACTTCAACAAGATATGCACATGTAAGAGTGCATATCAAATATGGAACCAACTCCTCATTTTGCACGAAGGATCGAGTACGGTAAAAGACTTTAAACTCGTCGTTGCTAACAAAGAATTTGAGTTGTTTCATATGGAGCAGGGTGAAACCATGAAGGAGTACTATGCTCGCTTCGTGGATATATCCAACGACTTGGAAGCTCTTGGGAAAACCTACACCCAAAAGGAGAAATGCTCAAAGATTATCGACGGTCTTCCATCATGTTGGGAAAAGCGTACCTTCGACATCGAGGAAGGTAATGACATGAATAAATGTACCGTTATACAACTAATGGGTACCTTGTTGTCTTATGAGGTACGCAAGGATAGTAAGATCCGGATGAGGGAAAAGATGAAGGCGTACTTGAAGAAAGACGAGCCAAAGAAAAAGGCGATTGCATTCAAGGACGCTCCATCTACCGATGATGAAGAATCGGAAGACGAATTGGACATGGAATCCATTGCCCGTATGGCAAGGAAGTTCGATCGATTCTTCCGAAAAGGTAAATTTTTGAGTAAATCTAAAGTTATTTCGACTAATGCTTCTACTCCCGTGTGTTATAAATGCAACAAGCCAGGACACATCAAACCGGATTGTCCTCTCTACAAACAAAAGGAGAAGGGGAAGGCATCTAAGTACGACAAGTCGAGAAAGCACAAGAAAGGGCTTGTTGGCACATTCACCGACTCCGAAGAGGATTCCTCAAGTGGAGAGTCGGATGATGGAAGAGTGGAGAAAGCAAAAATTTGCTTCATGGCTAATGATGAGGCAAAAGGTCAAAAGTCCTCCTTCGATGATAGCGAGGATGAAAGCGAGGATGGTAGCGACGATGAAGGCGGAGAACCTACTAGAGAAGAAATGAGGTTAGCTAACCAAGAAATTTGGTCTAAATTTACTAAACTAGTAGATAGATATAATAAGACCAAAGATGAACTTGTTAGCCTCCAAACCTCTCCTAAGTCTACCATCACCAACAATGACACCATTGTTGAGACACTCGCCAATGAGAAAGCAAGTTTGCTTACTCATAATGGCTTGTTGAGAAATGAGGTGAAGAACCTCAAATCTCAACTTGAGCATGTTCATTTTGAGAAATCGGATGAACACAAGATGGCGGATTTGACTTTTCAAAACTCAACTTTAAGTATTGAGAATGAAAATCTCAAATCTCGTGTTTATGCACTCACATCGCAAGTATCCATTTTGGATGCTTCTATGCTTTCTCTCAAAGAGAAGTATGAGTGCACTTTAGGCCGTATTAATAATTTTAATAAAGGTAAGGGCCATTTGGATAATATCCTAAATGACTTACTTCCGGCCAAACACCACATTGGCTTGGGGTATAAGATGTGAGACTCATCCAAATCGTCTACAACCTTTGTTAGGCCAACATCCGATGACTCCACGAGTGGGAGCAAACACCCCATTGGTAGTTCTCCTACCAATAGTGCTTCCACTTCGTACACACCCCCGATTGAAAAGAAACCCACTTTGGGTGGACCTCCAAAGAGTGGTCATGCATTTTTGTACTCACATTCTATGCCATGTAGGAACACACATCCTACTCCATCGGTTCATATTAATGATGATTTTTATGCTCCGCACCCACGAGCACGTGCAAACACTCATATGAGACACCCACATGCATGTAATCATGCTCATGCACATCCTAATGCTTATGTTCAAACATCTCATCCTCATGTGCATGCCTACTCTCATAATCATCCTCATGCATACACACATCATCATACTATTGCTAGATCCCATGCTCCTAGGCCACATGCAACCACTAGGAAGAGGATTCCCAAAATGTACACTATTTGGGGTCCCAAGAACACTAGCGATGATGCTATGAATGTTTATGTGAAATCATATATTAATGATGTTATTTTGAATGATGATTATGTTGGGAAGTCAAGTTCCTCTTGGACTTGGTTTCCGAAGGGTTAGTTCCTTTAACCCTTCAATGCTTGGTACCATGAGTTTATGATCATGTTATGGGTACCAAGACATGTGTTTATAAAATTGATTTTGATTATATTAATTTATGGGTTACAATAATTTTTATTTCGTATTTCAAATTTGTTGTCTAACCCATTGGATCCAAAAGGATTTTTGGATACCAAAATGAAGTTTTCTAGGTTCAATCCACTTTGGAATACCAACCCTACCAACTCCTCGATTTGCAAAGGCTTTCATTCAAACGGAGTTGATGGTGCTTGATCGATGCACCAATGTAGGGGGAGCTTAATATTGTAAGTATGATATTACATTTGGTATCCATGTGTGATTGTATGCATGCATAGATAGAATTTTTACATTGGTATCATTTTGTTTCCACTAGTATGCTAGGATTGTTATGCCTAGTTTTATGGTGTTTTATTTTTTTTGGCATAACACTTTTCCGTTTTACTTTTGATATCAATTCGATACATTTGGTATTGGTATTCTCATTGCATTTTGGTCTCTGATATTGACTATCGTCACTCGACGATTATCTTGATTTAATAGCTTTAGTTGTATGAAAACATAGAATTGTTTTCCATGCACTAATATAGCTACAAATGTTGATATTGGAGAATAAATTCCTTTCATCAATGCGTGAATTTATAATTGGTATTTTGATGACTTCATTTTTTTTTTCATTTTTTTCGTTTTTCGACTTAGGTCTCCTTGGCACACCTTTAATATGTTTTGGTATTTTACTTTGGTGTCATTGGACCGAGGTCGTATTCTTCGACTCCCGTGATTCATGTATTATTTGACCATGATTTGTTATCATTGACTCCCTCCCGCACTTTTTGGATTATGCCAAAGGGGGAGAGATATAATAATGGATGATAGTTTAGCATGAATCTAATTTGATATGTTAGATTCAGGGGGAGTTAAGAAAATATAAATGTATTTCAAATTCGATAACTGGATTTGTATTTTTAATTTTCTCGCCTGATTGATGCATATGTTTATTATTTCATATGGAACTAATGTGTCATCAATGAAGGGGGAGTAAGTAAATTTCATTTAGTACATTATTATTGATTATTATTTATGTTGGTTTGTTATCACCAAAAATGGGGAGAATGTTGAGTATTGATTCCCCGGATTTGGTTTTGATGATGAGCAAACATAAATATCGTGTACTAACTATTTGTGAGCACAGTTATGGAGATCGTCGCCAAAAGAATACGTTCATCTCAAGCGACATCTCAAGACTTCTCAATACGCGTGATCGTGTGCCTGAAGCTTCGTTTAAGCTCAAGGACCTTTTTTGAAGTCAAGAATGTAGATTGAAGCTTATGAAGACGGATCGTCAAGGTTTATTTATAGTCTTCTAGCTTCTTTACTTAGAATGTTAAGCCTTGAGTAGGACTTACATTATAATCTTCATTTCGCTCATATCTTAGAGCTAGGATTATCTTAGAAGCCCATAGGAACTTTCCCGAAGCTTCGCGCTTCTTCCCTCGGCTTCCGGAGCATCTTAGTTGGTTCAAGTAGGAGAACCAACCGACTAGATGACGATCTAGTCGGTCGACAATCCTTCATGAACCGACTAGATGCCCTTGCTCAATATTGGCTATCTACTGTTTACAGTTAGTCGGTCCAAGAAGGCTCACCGACCGACTAGATGACGATCTAGTCGGTTAGGAATCCTTCTCAGACCGACTAGTTTTCATCTCCCAATTTCAGCCTGAGCCACTGTTTACACTTAGTCGGTCAAAGCACATCTGTCGACCGACTAGTTGAGAAACTAGTCCGTTAGACATTGTTCTTAGACCGACTAGTTAAAATTTTTTCCAGCCTTTGAGTTTCATCTCTTAGTCGGTCAAAGAACACTGACCGACCGACTAGTTGTCCAACTAGTCGGTCGGCAAGTCTTCTTAGACCGACTAGTTCATATTGACCGTGAACTTTTCTATCTTGGCTGTCAACTCGTTAGTCGGTCCATGCTCATTGACCGACCGACTAGATTGTGATGTAGTCGGTCGGGCATCCTTCTTTGACCGACTAAGCAGCTTCAGAAAAGAGCCGTTGGGATCTTTTTGAACTCGTTTTTCCTTGCCCCTTTAAATAGAATCCTGATTCATTTCTTGAAGGGGTTAAGCAATATATTAGAGATATTTTCAGATCAAAAGAGAAGAGCAATCAACTCTATTTCCAAGCTCTCTCTTCTCACAAGAATCTCTCCCTCAAGTTCTTGAGCCCTAAATCCTAAAGAGAGATTCTCTCCATTGTGAGCCATTCAAGCTAGAAGCTTGATTCTAGGTCACCATCTCCACCCTAGGCTTCCATTGCTGGTCATCTTCTTGAAGCTAGGGTTTGGTGCCATCTTCCTCCATCAAAATCCCCCTTGCTCTAATTTGGTAAGAATACTCAAGGCATAGGTATTTTGTTGGTAAGCATTTCATTTCATTTACATTCGTTATTTGAATTGTATACTCTCGGTTGTGAGAGTTTGCGTGATCCCAGGTTGTGGGATTCACGGACGTCATTTGTAGTTAGTTTGCACTTGCGAGGTTTTCGCAAGTGGGCATATTGGAAATCTTGAGTTAGGGTTTCTAACTCAAGTATCCGGAGGGGATCCGGGTGGTTGGGACGTAGGATCACCGGGAACAAGTCGGGGAGACTTGGGTGGATCCGAACCCATTAAACCATTTGTTTGCGTTTGCATTTATTCTTGTTGATCTTTGTTATTCCGCATTGTTGTTTGTTAATTGCACGATAATTAGGAATAACTCTCCCTATTATTTAAAAGTACTATTCACCCCCCTCTAGTACGTGTGCAGTAGCCCGACAGGTGCACTACATTTGAAACACAATAAATCTATTGAAACACAAATTATTCCAATCAACTTCGAAAACTCATGAAATCAAATAAGTCACAATTGTCTTTCGTAATCTCATAAAACAATAAAGCACATGAAGAAAGACAATCACAAATATATGAGCTCAATAAGGAGTTATAGCATGAAAATTGAGCTTCTAGATTTCAGATTCACCCATAATTCCCAATTCTCCACGCAACCTCACAAATGAATCTTCTTTAAGAGGTTTAGTGAAGATATCAGCAATTTGTTTTTGGGTTTCAATGTACTCTAAGATGATGTCCTTCTTAGCTACATGATCATTTATAAAATGGTGTCTCACGTCTATGTGTTTGGTACGGGAGTGGTGTATCGGATTCTTGAAAAGACAAATAGCACTTTGATTATCAACCATGATAGGGCAAGTATCACAATTGACACCATAGTCACTAAGAGTGTGTCTCATCCAAAGAACTTGTGCACATGCAAGACCCGCGGCAATATATTCCACTTCAGTCGTGGACAATGACACCGAATTCTGTTTCTTAGAGAACCAAGAAACTAAGGAATTTCCTAAGAAATGGCATGTGCCACTAGTACTTTTCCTGTCGGACTTGCATCCGGCAAAGTCGGCATCACTATATGAGATTAACTCATATGTGCTAGACTTAGGGTAAAGTAACCCAGAATCTAGGGATTGATTGAGATAACGAAATATTCGTTTAACCGCAATCAAGTGTGACTCCTTAGGTCTTGCTTGATATCTAGCACAAATACATACGAAAAACATGATATCGGGCCTACTAGCGGTTAAGTAAAGTAAGCTACCGATCATACCTCGATATAGACGAACGTCTACATCTTTTCCACTTTCATCCTTGTGTAGATGGGTAGTAGTACTCATGGGAGTCCTTTTGCATGAAGACGATTCCATCCCGAATCGCTTAATAAGCTCCCTTGTGTACTTTGTTTGATGTATGAAAGTGTCATTCTCCATTTGTCGAATTTGCTATCCAAGGAAGTAGGTGAGCTCTCCCATGTGGCTCATCTCAAACTTATCCTTTATAGACTTGGAAAATTCTTGACAAAGATGAAAGTTAGTAGAACCGAAAATAATGTCATCTACATAAACTTGAATCAAAAGAATGTCATTTTCATAATCTTTAATGAAAAGTGTAGAATCAACTTCTCCCATTTTAAAACCTAAATTCAAAAGAAAGGTCTTAAGGCGATCATACCAAGCTCTAGGAGCTTGTCTCAATCCATACAACGCTTTCTTAAGTTTAAAAACATGGTTTGGAAATTTCTCATGAATAAAACCGGGAGGTTGAGAATCATAGACTTCTTCATTTACAAATCCATTTAAAAATGCACTTTTAACATCCATTTGAAATAGTTTAAAATTCTTATGGGATGCAAAAGATAAAAGCAACCTAATAGCTTCTAATCTAGCTACGGGGGCAAAGGATTCTTCGAAATCAATACCTTCCTCTTGCCGATAGCCTTGAGCTACTAACCTTTCTTTGTTCCGTGTGATTACCTCGTTTTCATCCGTCTTGTTCTTAAAGATCCATTTGGTCCCAATAGCTTGGTGACCACTTGGAAGAGGTACAAGTTCCCAAACTTCATTTCTCTCGAATTGCGTTAGTTCTTCTTCCATTGCCACTATCCAAGAACCATCCTCACAAGCTTCTTGAATGTTCTTTGGCTCAATGGTAGAAACGAATGCGCAATGGGAAAATTCTTCAATTCTTGATCTCGTTCGAACACCCACACCAATATCTCCAATGATTTGGTTATGGGGATGGTTGCGAACGGTTGGATAAGCTTTGGGTAAACCTGGATCACTAGGAACAACTTCAACAACTTCGTTAGAAGTGTTAGTTTCAACAATATTATCATTAATCTTAACATTATTAAGAGAATCACAAAGAATATCTACATTATCGTCATCAACATGAGGAAAATCAAAATCTTCATAAAAAGATACGTGAAGTGATTCCTCAATCGTTGAAGAAGTTTTGTTGTATATTCGGTAGGCTTTGCTACGTGTGGAATATCCAACAAAAATTCCTTCATCGGATCTTGGCTCAAATTTGTCTAAATTACCAAAGGTGTTCTTTATAAAACATTTTGAACCAAAGACACGAAAATATTTCACTTGAGGCTTTTTATCGTAAAACAACTCAAAACAAGTTTTGTTTGTTCGGGGTCTCACTAGGATTCTATTAAGCACATAACATGCCGTGTGCACCGCTTCTGCCCAAAATTGTAGTCCTAAATGACTATCATGGAGCATAGTGCGAGCACACTCAATAAGAGTCATATTCTTTCTTTCTACAACACCATTTTGTGGTGGTGCACGAGGAAAGGAAAAGTTCTGAGTTATCCCGGAGTCATCACAAAACTTAGTAAAAGACTCATTCTCAAATTCTCCTCCATGATCACTACGAATAGTGATAATGGTGGATCCTAAAAGATTCTGAATCTTCTTTGCAAATTTGGTAAACTCTTCATGAGCTTCATTCTTATTAGTTAAGAATGAAACCCAAGTAAATCTAGAAAAGTCGTCAACGACAACTAGTCCATAATGAGCATTACCTAAAGAAGCGGTTCTAGTTGGCCCAAACAAATCTAGATGTAGAAGTTCTAGGGGCCTCTTAGAAGTAATCCCTTCTTTAAGCTTAAATGAAGATTTACTTAGTTTACCTCTTTGACATGAATCACAAAAGTTTTTCTTATTAAAAACAATCTTAGGAAAACCTTTGACTAGATCATGCTTAGCTAACTTATATAAGTGCTTGAAGTGAACATGACCAAAACAACGATGCCATAATAGTTGTTCATTTGTGTTAGCAACTAAGCAATGTTCTACGGTTTTAGGCAAGCTGAAATAATAAATATTTTTACGACTAATACCGGAAAATAAAACATTTGAATCACAATCAACAATAGTACACAATCCTTCTCCAAAGTTAACCATGTAACCTTTGTCACAAAGTTGACTTATGGAAATGAGGTTGTGACGTAAACCACTAACACGATAAACATTAGTAATTAGGGGTTCGGAAGGATTACCAACGATACCTACTCCAATGATGGTTCCCTTTTGATTACCTCCAAAAGTGACAGTTGCACCATTTTTGATGCTAATCACTTCGGAGAGCAATGAGGGATCTCCCGTCATGTGTTTGGAGCAACCGCTATCAAGAATCCATCCTTTCCCTTTAGAGCTAATAAGGCATTTATTGTTTTTTTTCTTTCTCTTGGGTACCTATATAATATACCATAAGCTTATGGTACCCAATGTTTGTTGGGTCCAAGGGGATTAGCCCTTTGGAAGCCAAGTCCAAGTGGACTTCCGCTTTCCAACATAGTTACTATTTCTAATTACATCATGAAAGTAGGAATCAACATAAGCATTCCTAACATTTAGACTAGTGTTCTTAGGACCCCAAATAGTGTACATCTTGGGAGTCCTATTCCTAGTTGCATGCATATGAGTTGGATTTCTATGTGGTGCATGCTTCTTAGGAACATGATTTCTAGCATATATATGAGGTGGAGGATATGCATTGTATATTCTTGAATGATATGAATTCTTGGGAGCATGCATATTATATGAAGGATATTGATCATGCATGACATGTGGAGAATTAGCATATATGAAAGAATGATGCGTATGAGCATATGGGTGTGTGGGAGCACGTACATGAGTATTTCTCATGTGTGGTTGTGTACGTGTCCGTGGGTGCGGAGCATAAAATGTGTCATGATTATCCACTTGTGAAGTAGGATGTCTCCTACGTGGATGAGTATTAGTGTACATATAAGCATGGCCTTGCTTTTGGTTTCCACCCTTAGTGGGTTTCTTTCCAAAAGGAAGAGAAAGTGATGTGGTGACATTCTTGGTAGGATTGCTACCTATAGTGTCTTTGACACCACTTGTGGATGCACCGGAGGAAGGCCTCACAAAATCTATAGTGACACCACTATAGGAGGTGCGATCATTAGATGCATTCGCTTTAACAAATCCAAGGCCAACACGATGTGTGGCCGGAAATTGATTTGCAAGCAAATCATCCAATTGTCCTTGTCCCTTATTGAATCTCACAATACGGGAGGACATGAGCTCATATTTCTCCTTTAAAGAAGAAATGTTGGTATCCAAGGTGGACACCCGTGCTTTGAGCTCGTGCACTTGGGTTTTAAGAGAATAATTCTCTAATCCCAATTGTGTGTGGCGTGTAACTAGATCACTATTATCCATGGGATGTGTTTGATCTAGTTGAGATTTGAGGGAATTCACCTCATTTCTCAATGTGACATTTTGAGAAGCTAAGTTTGCTTTCTCAAGGGTTAAAGTATCAACAATGGTGTCATTGTTGATAATGCAGGGAATGGATGACTTGCTAACTTTTGATTTCTTTAAGCTAGAATATCTAAGCATTAAAGATTGGTATTTAGCAAATAGTTCTTCATTAGCTATGCAAAGTTCATCCATTGTTACCTCGGTGTTATCCGTATCGGAATCACTCGCATTCGAGAGTGGGTCTTCAAGTGCCATGAAGCACATGTGGGCGCTCTCACCCTTCTCATCATCAGAATCGCTTGATGAGTCATCACTTGAGTCATCAAAGGTACCGACGAGTCCTTTCTTCTTGTCTTTCTTGTTCTTGTTGGACTTGTGGTACTTTGGTGCCTTCCACTTTTCTTTGTTGTTTAGCATCGGGCAATCCCTCTAGATGTGCCCTGGCTTATTACACTTATAACAAAGAGAGGAAGTAGCATTAGTGGATTCAAAACGTTTGTTGGAGGGAAATTTACCTTTGCGGAAGAAGCGTTGGAACTTCTTCGCCATTTGGGCCATTTCACCCAAATCCATCTCGTTCTCGGATTCGTCACTTTCGGAGGATGACGAATTGGCGTTGAACGCCAAAGCTTTCTTATTGGCCTCCGAGGGATTCATCATGGCTCGAATCTTCAATCGGTTATCCCGTCTTACTTTGTAAGACATAAGAGTCCCGATGAGATTCACCACGGTGTAGTTCTTCAAGTCATTGACCTCTTCAATGGAGATTGCTCGTCTTTCCCATTTGGAGGTCATCCCCATGATAATCTTCCTTACATTTTCAGGTTCGGTGTAGATTTGGCCAAGGGCTTCCAATTCGTTTGTGATGTCGGTAAAGCATCCGTACATCGACGCAATGCTCTCATTTTCCTGCATATGGAACAAGTCGAAGTTTTGCACGGCACCATATAACTTTGAAAGCTTTACCTTATTCGTTCCCTCGTGGGTAACGATGAGATGGTTCCAAATTTGATATGCACTCTTACATGTGCATATCTTGTTGAACTCATTTGGGTCCAACGCACAATGAAAAGCGTTCATTGCTTTAGCGTTGTTGACTTTGGCGGACTTTTCGGAAGTCGTCCATTTCTCGAAATCATCTTCGGAGGGCTCGACATACTCCTTGTGGAGAGTTCTCCAAAGAGAAGCACTCCTAAGGAATGTCTCCATCATACACTTCCAATAACTAAAGTTAGTACCATTGAAACTTGGAGGACGTACCGTAGATTGACCTTCGAAAAGTGTGGACGCCCCATCACGGTCATGATTGTTGTAGGTAGGCGGCGGAGGAACGTTGTTGTTGTTGGATGCCATAGATAAAACCTTGTGCTCTGATACCAATTGTAAGGATCCTGTCTATGGGGAAAACACTAGAAAGGGGGGTTGAATAGTGTTTATGCAAATTTAATAGGAATTTACGCCAAATAAAATGCAATCCAACAAATAGTGCGGAATAGAAAACAACCCAAAGAGAAACACATGCAAACGCAGTTATGTTTCAAGGGTTTGGATTACCCAAGTCAACTCCCGACTTGTTCCTGGTAATCCTACGTCCCTACCACCCGGATACCACCGGATACTCAAGTTAGAACCCTAACTTGAGGTTTCCTTAAAACCCACTTGTAGCAACCCTACAAGTGTAATCGAATACAATCGATGTCCTTGACTCCCACAACCAGGGAGCAAGCAAAAACCACTCTCACAACCGAGAGCACAATTTAAATAATGAAGTTATGAAATCTGAAAGCAACATTTACAATCACCTATGCCTTAAAGTAGAACTTGAAGGAGAAGTGTGATGTGTGTTGAAGAACTCTCTTGGAAGAGAAGAGGAAAGCCCTTTCTCTTGACTGCACCAAATGCCTAGAGGATCAATCTTTGGTTCTAGGTTGGAGAGCAAGAGAATCAGATTTGGAAATACTTAGGGCTTTGGATTTGAAAGCTTTGATCTTTGGAAATGAAAGCTTGAAGGATTTTGCAATGAATGAGTAACCTTCCAATGAAACAGTAGAAGATCTATTTATAGCTTTCTCAAATCCACAAAACAGTTTAGGCAAAAACCCAATCGAAATCCGTGAGAAAAATCTCAACGGATATAATCTGAACTTGCGACAGGCGACTGATGAACAAACCACAGTCGACTGCTGCACAGTCAGCAAGGGTAGGTGAGAATTCATAACGGTAACTTACCACGTGGACAGTCGACCGATGAAGCCAAGACAGTCGTCTGTAAAACCAACAGGCGACTGTACATACTTCGACAGGCGACTGGCCGAGAGAAGAGTAAGTTAGATAAAATACTGGAAATCTCACAAGATACAGGACAGACGACTGATGCAAGGAACACAGTCGATTGTTAATCAGAACATGCGACCGTATAACCTTAAACAGACGACTGTCACAGACAGGAGAAATTTCCAGAGAGCTAAGTCAAAGAATAGACTTACAGACATGCGACTGTTGCAGCATAGACAGTCGACTGATCTAATATACAGTCGACTGTATATACAGCATAAGTCGACTGGCCGTAGAAAACAGATCAAACAGAGTTTGGTCAAGGAGAGACAGTCGACTGATGAACCATTCACAGTCGACTGTCGCTAAGACAGGCACCTGATAAACGTTCAACAATAGCCTGTGCGAGATAATCAGAGAGGACCCAAAAACTGCATTGTAATAGTATGTGCATAACAGGCGACTGTAGAACAAAACACAGTCGACTGTTTTTGAGACAGGCGACTGCAAACTGTTAAGCAGTCGCCTGTTATAAACAATCCTAGCACAAACAAAAGAGAATTGAATTGCGATCAAAGGACAAAGGTCTAGATGTGTCCTATGACCGAAAGTAGATGTGTGTGAGTGTTCCATCATAGTTCTACTTCTAAGCTACATACTAGAAGAGATAAAAGAAAATTTACATTGACGAATAATCTCTTCTTTCCATCGTATGAGCTTGAAGTCTTTACGGAGCTTCAATCATCAATCTACGATCATCCAATTCATATCATTTGCCTTCAATCACATTTGTGAGTCATCCATTGCTAGTTGATCTTCATAGTAAGCTTAGACAATGGATTAACTGCAAAATAGGGGATTAATCACAAGTATTTATGTTTGCTCATCATTAACACCAAGTAGGGAGAAGTCCAATACTCAACAGATGAGTCTATATTTTATATTGGCAAACAATTTGAAGGAATTATCAAAGAGTGAATATTGGCAACTTATTTTTGTTTAGTCTGAATTTTATAAAGTCTACATTGTGAAAATTGTAAACAGATTATCTCAACATCTAGGCATCTAATCATTTAGTTGATTGTCACATGCTTATTGTCTTGCATATTACACTGCATTTATCCTTTTATGATGATACCATTTGAACATAGACGCCATCAAGTTTGATAAAGAACAAAAGGACAATCTCAGAATGCGAAGACTGGAAGAAGGTGGCAGGGAAGGAGGCAAATGATTCTCATCTGAGCAATAAGAGGAGGTCCATGTACTAATTGGCATGCATGGGCCTATATCCGACCTCGTAAGCTAGCAGGATAAGAAGAATGATGTTGAAGCATGCAAAACCTTTTCGAGGAATTTGTAGTTTTTGCTGGATAGAGCGTTGTCCTTTGGTCTTTTTACTTGTGGATATCTTATCTCTTCCTTTATCTCTTCCTTGATTAGCACTATACTCCTTGGAATACATGACAATGATAGTACACCCCCCCACCGAGTCTATTCATGAAAAATCTATAGAATTATTGGATGACCAATACATATTTGAGCATGAAGAAGAATTGTGTTAACACAAAATGGTAAGTTCAAACATTCAAAGAGCCTAAGCATTCACAAGCTTTACAGTCATCAATAGACATCTGAAAGGGTCCTGGAAGCCACCAGCAAGTCTTGAAAAGGTTACTGCAAGCCAATCTCTTGCAAACCCAAAACTTTTCAAATTTTCCATACTCAAACTGAGAAGAGCACAACAAAGCTTCAAAAGGAACTGAGAACACAGAGCTTCAAAAAGCTAGCCTGATCAAGCTGATTCCTCCAGACCTTCACTCAACTAAACAAAGCTAAAACTTTGAATAGATAGACACATAGCATCCAAACACATCAAGCTCAGAAGCACATTCGGTAACTAAAAACATTAACCATAGCCTATCACAATACCCGAATTAATCAAGAAGCAAAACTCAGCAAGAAACATTATTTCGCTCTGCAATACATCTTATTGTTGGACCAATAATATTCAGAGTGTTCTTTGAAAATGATGTATATTACATGCTTTTCCAGAAATGATACAGCCAATATAACAAATACAAAATTCGTATTCAAGAATTCCAGCATTCAAGAAATGATACAGAATTCCAGCATTCAAGAAATGATACGAGTTGTTCTAGAATTCCAGCATTCGACACATGATTTCAAAACTGAAAGTCATAATTTGAATTCCAAAATGATATTGCAGAAAACAAATGTTTAATACGCGCATACAAAATTAATATAGGTTTACAATTTCATAAAATTGTATTTCAAAAGGACAGACATTGCAACTAGACATTCACATTCACTGCCAGAATAAACTTATGTTTACATTCACTTTCACATAGAGAATCACCATTTTAAAAATGTTTCCTGTTAGGGGTGATGTTTTTGAGTGAAGGCTGTTGCTGCTGATGTTGCTGCTGCTGTTGGGAGTGAATGCTACTGCTACCTATTGCTAAGATGAAGTTTGATGTTGGGGTAGACCATTAGCATTCCCACTAGGAACCATGGCAACACGATCAGGTGCAACATTCAGGACGCATTCTTAATCAGCAACCATTTCTTAATGCTGTCTGCATGAAAACTATGACCACACTCCATGAAAAGAAAGAAACATTAGGATTCACTAATGAGACCTAAGAATATTTAGGATATTGTAGGGTGCAACATTCGGGAAGACATGGATATCCTCTGACGACGAAGAATATTCTGAATAGCAATATTCAATCTCTAGATCCTGCAAGCATGGAAAAAGCAAGCTATTGTTTGTTAACTCTGAAAGAGAGCTCTGATGCACCAGGTCAATCAATAAAAGAACTAGCATTGTGTACTTATGGGGATATACAAAAAGATCACAAACCAATAAAAAATGTTTAGAATTAATTTATTAGTAATAAGCCAAGTCTTCGAAGACTGAAAACTTTCATGCATAGATGAAGCTCTGTCAGTTGATTTGCTAACAATTAAGTCTTAATAGATGTACTCAAAGATTGAACAAATAAATGATTTACCTCCACATAAGACTGCTGGAAATGTAGATAAGTTAGATTCAGCAATTGATTCATGAGTTCCGGAAAATCTTGAAGGTGAATCGACATTTGTATGTTTGGAGTCGTAAATTTTCCAACAATTGCCAGCATTAACAACATAGAGGTTAGCACACATTTTCATCATTTTTCATTTACCTAACAAATACCCTCCCAGTTACAAGGATTCATTTTTCTTAGCCATAAAACATTGAAAAAAATTACCAAGTTCTATCCATGGGATGAGACATCTTGAGCCGTGAATTAAAATAAATGTGTTCCTCTTTTTTGTTTATATGAATCTGGTTGCAAGCTGGCTGCGATTCATGATGCTCATCTGAATGTGGTCCTATTTACAGCCATGCACAACTGCTACCTAGTGTTGTCCATGAATTCACACAACAACAATAAAGATACTAAATCAACATGTCATGTAATATCCAGGTAGGATTTTGCATGGTGTCTTCGGCTTTGTCATTCTTATCAATCAACATGTTATGTTCATCCCTTGTTCTCTGCATGAAGTAAGGTAATGAATCATGATATTGTGGAGCTTGATTAAGCCGTGACATATCACCATACAACTTACCTAATGAAAATCATGGACTAAGCCGAGTGATGGAAAAAGGCTCTACACCCAAAATCTGAGCAAGTGTTTCGATGGTATAATAAAAACATCAATAAAAAATATTGTTTCGATGCTATAATAACAGAATGGTTAGTTAAAGGGCAAGTGTAATAACAAAAGGTTCAGCAGTCTAAGAAGGTTTAGCAGTCTTAAGGTATGCATGATATTGTTTGAATTTTGTTAATACCATGAAGAAATGGTATACTTCATTCTTTGATCAGAAAACAAAACTGTATCTTGTGCACCAAGTAGCATCATTTCAAGACCAATAGCATCATTCTTTGATCAGAAAACAAAATTGTATCACTGTTTCAAGAGCTCAATCTGGGAAAATTTCCAGAGCACCAAACTTTCCAGAACATCATAATTTCCAGAAACCATGATATTACCATACATGAAACCAACATAATTCTTACCAAGAAAACAATGAATTATTAACAATGTAAATCAATGAATTAACAAAAACATCAAATAAAAAATATATTTCTTGAGATCACCACAGATTTTACCTTATGGGTGCTGAGCTAGGGATGACCACTTGAAGTAGATGTACGCAAAAGGATGTAGGATTAGGGTTTTTATGGGGACAAACGGCTCGATTTGTTTGGGTCTGCTGCTGTGTACGGGAGGGGTTAGGGTTTTTTGGGTCGGTCGGGAGAGAGCGATCGCGAGAGGGTGAGGGGCTGTGGAATTCGTTGGGGTCTTCGGCCGAGAGAGCGATCGAGAGAGGGAGATGAGGACGCGAATGGTTTTGGGGGTCTTCATCCATGAGAGAGAGGGAGATGAGGGTGTTTGTCGGTTGGGTTTTGGGGTTTATGTAACGACCACTTTTCGTTGTACGTTTTTCGTGCACGTGCTTTTGGCCGTGCACGTGTTTGTTTTAGACTTTGTTCGTTTGTGAACACTTTGTGTGATAGGCTGTTGTGAACGTCTCTGAGAGTATTAAATAGAGGCACTATCTTGGAACGACACTTCTCGAGTCGTTTTCCCACAATTTAAACTCACTCGATGAGACGTGACGATTTTCACTCTTGACGTGAGCCGTTTCTATTTTTAGTTTCGTCGTCTGACATCGAATTTGAGATCCGTCTTCTTAGTTAGCTCACATTCGTCATCACGATCACCCCGATATTTATTTTATAATTTTTGGAGTTTATTTGACCACTTATATATTTTTAACAAGTTTTATATTATTTTTAATAATTAATTTTTAAATTATTTCCGGCCAAAAAAAATTTATTTGAGTTTTAAACGTATTAAAGAATTTTTGAGCCAATTTCCGGCTCATTTGGACCAAGTCAAAGCCTTGGGTGAGTTGGAGTTGGTTAGATTTGAATTTTAAATTATTTTAAACTCCTAATCTCATTATGATTAGCCCTAGACCTAGTCAACCCATCAACACTATATAAACAACCTCTAGGAAGACCTATTTTCGCAAGAAATTAACCCTAGCCTCTTCCAAAACCCAAATTTGACGTTGCGACGAATCGTCACAACGTTGCGACAAGCAGCTGCCGCACGACCGACGGAATCAGCTCCGTTCCCCCCGATCAGACCGGCAGCTCCACCCGCACCAAGCCCCGCCCGCTCCGCACAGCCATCGCCCCGCTTCTCCGTGCCTGACCGAGAGATTCTCTCAGTCAGACCGATGGCCGCCCCCGCTGTCGCCGCATCCCCGCTTCGCACCAACCCTCCGCACCAACCCGCTTCTGTCGCCCGCCTCCGATCGTGTCTGACCGAGCGGGCCGCTCGCACCGATCGATGTTGCAACGTTGTAACGTTGCAACGTTGCAACCCCCGCATCCACAGCGCCCGACCCGCGCTGTCCCCCGCTCCGACCGAAGCAAAGCCCCGCATCCAAGGCTCGCGACCGACCAAGCGCTGCACAGCCCCGTTCCCCCGCAGCGACCGAGAGATTTCCCCGCATTGGCTGTGTACGACCGAGAGCCACTCGTCGCAACCCCGCATCCGCCGCCCCACTTGCCTCCGTGGGCCCCCCAAGTTCTCCAGAGGTATTGTGGGTCCCCCAAAGGTCCCTAGGACTACTGTGGGCCCCACCTAGGTGCGTTCTCTTCGACGACTTTCCGCGTACGACGTCGTCGCACGTCGTAGCCCGTCGTCGCACATGCTAGCTTGGGAATCTGGAATCGTCGACCCGGTTGATTGCTCTGGAATTTCCAGCGAGGGATCTAATTGGAATCTGGACTTGGAGCGCGATCTATTATTCCAACCCCCGGCGTCGCTACCCGACGCCGGTGTAGCTTTCGCGTCGTGTTGAGGTAACGCTTTGCACCCCTAGGACCCCCAACCCATTGCCTATTAATCAAGACTAAAATTGATGTTTTTAAAGTATTTCAAATGTTTTAAATTCACTAATCAAGATTAATAATATGGACTTTAGGCCGGTGGACTTGTGCACGTAGGATAATTGTGATTTCTGGACTCAGTGGACGGTGTGCTCAGACGTCGTGCTTGCAGGCAAGTGAAACTTTCCAACTCTTGTGTAGGGCCATGTTTTTAGGCCACTTCCTTATTTTCAGCGTAAAAGAGACTAGTCAGTGAAATGATAGCTGGCTAGACGCCTACTTGATCTAGTTTGACAACGAAACTAGATCCGTCACCTAATTGATCTAGCTTGACAACGAAGCTAGATCTACCCCTTAAACTTGTTGTTCATGCATACTAAACTGTCACGTTTACTTTCCTTAACTGTACGTACTTTTAACTGCCATGCATTGCATCTTACATGTCATCCAAATTGATTGTTGCATCGTAGCACACGCTACAAAATACTTGTACAAATCCGTGTTTCCGTGTTTCCGGCTAGGTGCACCCCTACGCCATACTTGTTTAAAACACTTCCTGGCTCGTGGTCCAGAAGCGGGCCTCATGTGTTGGCTGAAAACCAATGCCCGATACACGTGGAGGGGTAGGGATAAACGGTTACTTGAGCTTAGGAGTGGCCTGATCAGCCCTCTAGCCAAAAGACGGAATCACTGTGCACGAGGTGCTTACTTTTCTTGTCTTGTACTTGTCTTGTGAATGATTCATGTAATACTTGTCATCCATGCCATGTTTAAATGCCATGCTCGTACTTTACTTTACTTTACCTTACCTGTTGCACTCATTACTTTAACTGCCATGTCATTGCATCATGCTAGAGCTGCTAGGTTGCTTTATTTTTACCTACCTTCAGTTTCCTTGCACAAGTCTCTTGTAGACTTGCTGACATGTGCCCCTTGCTCTTTTGGGTGTCACATGTTAGACCCTGAGCCGGAGACCGCTGCTGTGTACGTGATGTTTTGCTGACGCTGAGTCCGAGTCCATGATTACCAGGAGGAGTTTTATGGACACCGGTGACCTTTCTTGGTGATTTTGCTGAGTTTCTTTCGTTTTAGGTTTTGTTGTTAGTTGTCGGTGCGTGGCACCTTTTCTCTGTACGTTGTACTTTTGTTGGCCATGTTTGGGCCTTTAGTCTCTTTTTCTTTTAGCCTGGTGGCTTTTTCTGTGATGTTGAAACTTATTTTATGGATATTCTGAGATATCTTCTTTGTCTCATTTTATTATTATTATCTTTGTTTCGTTCGCGTTGCAAGGACCTGCAGTTTTGAATTTGATTGACGCTTATCGGACTTGCAGCTTTGCAGCTTCAAGTCTGAGCGAACCTTCTCACGCTTCGCCTCCATATTTTTGGGAAGCGGGGCGTGACATGTTTTGTTGGTGGCCCATGCAGGTCCAATCTTGCAATTGAAAATTAACGGAACAACGATAATAACGGAATGTCCATTAAATAAATTGCAACATCTGAGTCATAAGCCCTGAGTCTAGTCGTCTTCCTATGTCACTAGGTGGTAAGAAGACTTAGTTAGACGTCTGTACTTACTAGTTAGAGGCCTCTGATTGTAGTTAGACTCCCTGTCAGCAATTGATTTAATCATCGTAGGAATTACCTTAGTGGTTCTTACCTAACCCTGACCATATTAGACCTCTAAAATTTCCTTTTGTCGCTCGCTTGGGTTCATCGATTTTGGACCAAGCTGAACGCAGTTCGTTTCCGTCTAGCTCCTTAGAAAGTCTTAGCGCTTAGTTCTTAATCTTTAGTTGGTCGACCGTAGGAGCTTCCCCGTAGATCCTTCAGATTCATATCCTAGGCGTATGTATGTTTGGATCATCGGACCAATTTCCTTGCCTCGATTCGCGAGATCGCCTCATGACGATCGTCGACAATTTTCAAACATCTCCATTGCAAATCTTGAACCTTCTGAAAGTATTTTTCAATCTTCTCTTCCACTAAGTTTAATTTTTGTTCAAAATTTTAATATACTTATACTTCATACTCCTTCATTGATTTAAATTTTAAAACGCTTGTCGGAATTTTTGAATACTAGTTTATAGTATTTTCCCAGCCTATGTTTTTCGTATTTAGGTAAATGCGTCGTCCCTTCATATATTAATTCTGAACCGTACTTTTATTTTGCCCTATTCGATTTATGATTTTCCTTCTTATCTATGCCATTCGAATGATACGCCGTGTTTACTTTAATATACTTTCAAGACGCATGGAATTCCAGCTTTCAGCAAGTTGGTCTTTGCTCGTCGTTTTCGCTACTTCAGGTTTTTGCAAAATTACTATTTTCATAACCTCTTCCTGCTTTAGACCCTCCCTGATTTGATTTTAAAGATTTGCTATTCGATTTCGATAATTCTACTACTAAGTTAATATTATTTTTCCGTGCATCATACATACTTTCAACTATTTTTATATCCGTGCCAGACTTGTTGCGCTCGTATATTAAGAACCTTATGTAAATCAGTTTCTCATTTCTGGCAAACACTGGTTCTCTAAAAAGTAGTTTCAATGTTGGTTATTTTAAATTTTCCATAGCCTAAAAGTTTTGAAAGCATTTAATATGAGTTTAAATTCTTCCGTTACTTGATTTCATTCTTGACTTTCCAAAACTTTTTGACAACATTATATTAAATTACTGACGTATAAATTTTCTAAACCACGTCCTTAATATTCGTGTATATGATTTTACTTCCTTTTATAATGACTTTTAAAACCAATAGACCATTTTCTCTTATTATGAATGTTCGACTCAAATTTATTTTAAACAACTCGTTTTATCGATCTCCAAATATTTCTTTTTAGACTGGGATTTCAACTTTTGAAGTACAACAGTTTCAGATTTCGCGTATTTTAGCTTGTGCTATTCACCCTATTTCCTTTTCTGTATCCTATTTAAGCATCACTACATCTCCTTTTCCTTCAACCTAAACATCACCATTGAGCCAATGTTTTCCCTAACCAAGCCGTCTCCTTGTATTTGTCCTATCTGAACTCGTGCTTATCGATCCTTCCTTCGTCACGCTCTCGACCTCCCTTTATTGCTTAGGCCTTAGGGTCCGTCAATGTCTGTGTCAACCCTTAATTGTTAGTAGGCCCTTGGACCTTGTGAGGTAGTCGTAGTGCACGTACCTAAGTTGTGTACGTGGGCTTGAATGGGTGTGCCCCATAGTATATTGATGCTTGCCTATTGTGTCGTATATATATATATATACTCGGAGTTATTCGTGATAGTATGAAGTTGTTGTGTGTTAGTAGTTATAGATTTTTGTGTGGATAGCTATACTATACTAGGGATGCCTGTGTATATAAGAGTTAGCGTTGAAATGTCTAATGGAGTGTATGAAGTTAGAGATACTTGTGATGGTTGAAATAAATGGTTGGTAAAGCTATGTGTATGATAGGTGTGATAATAATAAGCGTACGTATAGTTACGTAAGTAGGCCTATTGAGTGACCCATATATTAGTACGCATGAGTATGTGCTCGTAGGTAGACAGGTATGGTGCTTATATGTAAGTAGTTATGTTTTGTTGCCTGAGTATATATGTGATATACATATGGTAGTAGGATTATAATCTTGATTGATGTGGCTTGCTCTTACGGGATGTTGCATGCGTGCATACCGTGAGGTATACACGACTATTGCACATCTTAGTTATGTATGTGTGGATGTGTTAGTATACTAATTATAGGTAGTAGGCTATGGTGTGAATATATATATGTATATATATAAGTTACATGTGCGTGTGACTATACGATGAATACGTATGCATGTATTAGGGAGTGTATTATAATTATACGAGTGCTGATGTCTGTATTATTATTATTATGGTATATAAATTGATTTAACTATGTGGGTGTTACCTGACTAAATATTAAGTGTGATTGATTTATGGAATGTATATGGTTGTATTGGTAGATGTATATATATGGGAGTGGTATCGGTATAGGTATAAATGTCGTGTTACGTATATAGAATATTCTGATGTATGTATTGAGTCTCACTCAAGCTTGAGTGGGTATACTCTAAGCATATTGAATGTATGCCTGAAGTTTGAATATAGCGATGTTTGATGTATGTATAGTGATAGGAGTGTTTGTGCCTGGTTGTGTTACGCACATGATTATGGGTCGCTACACCAGTATATAGTTATAGGTGTTGGTCTTGTGGTATAGCTAATTACTAAGGACTTGCTCGTGTGAACGTATGTGTACTAGCTAAAACTAGGTGTGTATGTGTGCTAGTTATATAATGGTATGATTGGTGTATGTAAATGAAATGTTAGCGTGTATGGGTGTGCACCATGCACGGGTAAGTATGTGCTTAGTTATAGGTATTGATGACTATGATATATGTGGCGTGTCGTAAATACAAATATAGGACCGTACGTGATGTGAATATATGGTGAACTATTTGCATGTATTTGAATGACTATATATTGTGAAACTATAGTAGTGGTGAATATATATATATATATATATATATATATATATATATATATATATATATATATATATATATATATATATATATAGTGAAACTTGATTAATTATGGTATGGTGTGACTACATGTGTTGATGTGTTTGGTGTTGGATGAATACTAGGGATTTTCAGAGGGTAGTATACCCTTGATGTTTGTGCATAGGTAGCTACATATAGGTAGAGCAATGATTGTATTGGCTAAGTGTGAGACTATCCTTATGTGAGTATCTGAACTATTGTTTTATACTAGGTAGTAGTTATATAAGGGATGTATGTTTATATATATATATGATTGAAATACATGTATGAATTTGACTGACTATAATAGGTATAAGTGTATACGTATGTGAATGTATATATATACGTGGTGGTAGTGTTAATGTTTGACTACCTAGTGCGTATATGAGCACCTGTACTGACTATACCTGGTTTGAAATATAATGTGACTTGATTTGGGGTAGTTATTAGAGCGACTAGATATATTAGAAAGTCCGAGGATGGACTTTATTCTAAGGTGGGGAGGATGTAACGACCACTTTTCGTTGTACGTTTTTCGTGCACGTGCTTTTGGCCGTGCACGTGTTTGTTTTAGACTTTGTTCGTTTGTGAACACTTTGTGTGATAGGCCGTTGTGAACGTCTCTGAGAGTATTAAATAGTGGCACTATCTTGGAACGACACTTCTCGAGTCGTTTTCCACAATTTAAACTCACTCGATGAGACGTGACGATTTTCACTCTTGATGGGAGACGTTTCTATTTTTAGATTAGTCGTCTGACGTCGAATTTGAGATCCGTCTTCTTAGTTAGCTCACATTCGTCATCACGATCACCACGATATTTATTTTATAATTTTTGGAGTTTATTTGACCACTTTTATATTTTTAACAAGTTTTATATTATTTTTAATAATTAATTTTTAAATTATTTTCGGCCAAAAAAAATTTATTTGAGTTTTAAACGTATTAAAGAATTTTTGAGGCAATTTCCAGCTCATTTGGACCAAGTCAAAGCCTTGGGTGAGTTGGAGTTGGTTAGATTTGAATTTTAAATTATTTTAAACTCCTAATCTCATTAGGATTAGCCCTCGACCTAGTCAACCCATCAACACTATATAAACAACCTCTAGGAAGACCTATTTTCGCAAGAAATTAACCCTAGCCTATTCCAAAACCCAAATTTGACGTTGCGACGAATCGTCGCAACGTTGCGACAAGCAGCTGCCGCACGACCGACGGAATCAGCTCCGTTCCCCCGCTCAGACCGACAGCTCCACCCGCACCAAGCCCTGCCCGCTCCGCACAGCCATCGCCCCGCTTCTCCGTGCCTGACCGAGAGATTCTCTCGGTCAGACCGATGGCCGCCCCCGCTGTCGCCGCATCCCCGCTCCGCACCAACCCTCCGCACCGACCCGCTTCTGTCGCCCGCCTCCGCTCGTGTCTGACCGAGCGGGCCGCCCGCACCGATCGATGTTGCAACGTTACAACGTTGCAACGTTGCAACCCCCGCATCCACAGCGCCCGACCGGCGCTGTCCCCCGCTCCGACCGAAGCAAAGCCCAGCATCCAAGGCTCGCGACCGACCAAGCGCTGCACAGCCCCGTTCCCCCGCAGCGACCGAGAGATTTCCCCGCATTGGCTGTGTACGACCGAGAGCCACTCGTCGCAACCCCGCATCCGTCGCACCACTTGCCTCCGTGGGCCCCCCAAGTTCTCCAGAGGTATTGTGGGTCCCCCAAAGGTCCCTAGGACTACTGTGGGCCCCACCTAGGTGCGTTCTCTTCGACGACTTGCCGCGTACGACGTCGTCGCACGTCGTAGCCCGTCGTCGCACGTGCTAGCTTGGGAATCTAGAATCGTCGCCCCGGTTGATTGCTCTGGAATTTCCAGCGAGGGATCTAATTGGAATCTGGACTTGGAGCGCGATCTATTATTCCAACCCCCGGCGTCGCTACCCGACGCCGGTGTAGCTTTCGCGTCGTGTTGAGGTAACGCTTTGCACCCCTAGGACCCCCAACCCATTGCCTGTTAATCAAGACTAAAATTGATGTTTTTAAAGTATTTCAAATGTTTTAAATTCACTAATCAAGATTAATAATATGGACTTTAGGCCGGTGGACTTGTGCACGTAGGATAATTGTGATTTCTGGACTCAGTGGACGGTGTGCTCAGACGTCGTGCTTGCAGGCAAGTGAAACTTGCCAACTCTTGTGTAGGGCCATTTTTTAGGCCACTTCCTTGTTTTCAGCATAAAAGAGACTAGTCAGTGAAATGATAGCTGGCTAGACGCCTACTTGATCTAGTTTGACAACGAAACTAGATCTGTCACCTAATTGATCTAGCTTGACAACGAAGCTAGATCCACCCCTTAAACTTGTTGTTCATGCATACTAAACTGTCACGTTTACTTTCCTTAACTGTACGTACTTTTAACTGCCATGCATTGCATCTTACATGTCATCCAAATTGATTGTTGCATCGTAGCACACGCTACAAAATACTTGTACAAATCCGTGTTTCCGTGTTTCCGGCTAGGTGCACCCCTACGCCATACTTGTTTAAAACACTTCCTGGCTCGTGGTCTAGAAGCAGGCCTCATGTGTTGGCTGAAAACCAATGCCCGATACACGTGGAGGGGTAGGGATAAACGGTTACTTGAGCTTAGGAGTGGCCTGATCAGCCCTCTAGCCAAAAGACGGAATCACTGTGCACGAGGTGATTACTTTTCTTGTCTTGTACTTGTCTTGTGAATGATTCATGTAATACTTGTCATCCATGCCATGTTTAAATGCCATGCTCGTACTTTACTTTACTTTACCTTACCTGTTGCACTCATTACTTTAACTGCCATGTCATTGCATCATGCTAGAGCTGCTAGGTTGCTTTATTTTTACCTACCTTCAGTTTCCTTGCACAAGTCTCTTGTAGACTTGCTGACATTTGCCCCTTGCTCTTTTGGGTGTCACATGTTAGACCCTGAGCCGGAGACCGCTGCTGTGTACGTGATGTTTTGCTGACGCTGAGTCCGAGTCCATGATTACCAGGAGGAGTTTTATGGACACCGGTGACCTTTCTTGGTGATTTTGCTGAGTTTCTTTCGTTTTAGGTTTTGTTGTTAGTTGTCGGTGCGTGGCACCTTTTCTCTGTACGTTGTACTTTTGTTGGCCATGTTTGGGCCTTTAGTCTCTTTTTCTTTTAGTTTGGTGGCTTTTTCTGTGATGTTGAAACTTATTTTATGGATATTCTGAGATATCTCCTTTGTCTCATTTTATTATTATTATCTTTGTTTCGTTCGCGTTGCAAGGACATGCAGTTTTGAATTTGATTGACGCTTATCGGACTTGCAGCTTTGCAGCTTCAAGTCTGAGCGGACCTTCTCACGCTTCGCCTCCATATTTTTGGGAAGCGGGGCGTGACAGGTTTCGTCCACGAGAGGGAGATGGGGAACGAGGGCTGGGTGGTGGGCTACTGGTGTCTGGCAACCACGTGCACGGCACGTGAGCTAGGCGATGCTATCTGAGCCTTTCATGCTGATCGGACGGCTGCGGCTGTTTTGCTCACTTTAAGCCCTTTTTGCTTCCCATCTCACCATAGCATCTCCACACACACACACACACACACACACACACACACACACACACACACATGCACATATACTAGAAAATACCCCGTGCACGGGTGCACGATATGTATATATGAATGTATATACTCTTGTCCAAATTCTCTTATTCAATTTCGCTTGTCCAATTTTGCTTATCCTATTTCTCTTGATAACATCCATATTTTATAGAATAGATGTATGTATATGTATGTATGTATACATATGTATGTATATACTCTTGTCCAAATTCTCGTATCCAATTTGTCTTGTCCAATTTCTCTTATCCAATTTCTCTTGATAGCATCCCTATTTTATTGTGTGTGTGTGTATGAAAAAGGGGATCTAAGGTGCCTCCTTAGATGAAAATCTAAGGAGGCCCCCCCATTTCCCCCATCACCTACAATTTTTTGGAAAAAATTTTCATGGGGTGGTTGTTCACATTATGGATGACCAACATACCAAATTTCGAGGGATTCCAAAACTTTTTGAGCCACCATCTACCCCTTACAATTTCAACGGTCTAAAAATGTGCTAAAAACCCCACGAAGTTGCAAGGGGTAGATGGGGGCTCAAAAAGTATTGGAATCCCTTAAAATTTGGTATGTTGATCATTCATATGGTGAATAATAAACACATGAAAAAAATTCTAAAAAAATATGTGAGATGAGGGGAAATGGGGGCGCCTCCTTAGATTGAATCTAAGGAGGCACCTTAGGATCCCTTTACCCATATATATATATATATATATATATATATATATATATATATATATATATATATATATATATATATATATATATATATATATATATATATATATATATATATATATATATATATGAGGGAAATGTGCCTAAGAATGACCTCGGGTAGAGATACCTGAGCACACCCCCGCTGTTCGGGGTTTGTGAGTATTTTTTTTGAAAATGCGCAACGTTTTTGAAATCGATGAACGGAGGCTCAAACGGTGTCGGATCGAGCTGAAATTTTGTAGGGAGCTACATAACAAGTATATCTACCTACTGCAAAAAAATTTTCAAAAAAAAATACTCACAAACCCCGAACAGCGGGGGTGTGCTCAGGTATCTCTACCCGAGGTCATTCTTAGGTACATTTTTTGCTATATATATATACTAGTCATAACCCGTGCCCGCGAGCACGGTTCAATTAAGATTTTCCCCCGCAAAATCTTTGTTCCCCAAAAAATTATTTCCACGGTCAAAATTGCGCGGAACAACAAATTTGCGTAAAAATATTTAGCGACATGGACGCATTCGGCAAGAAACAAAAAATTCGGCGCGGAACAAAAAATTAGTGTAAAAATATTTAGCGGGCGCCTTCGGCGCGGAACAACAAATTAGTTTAAAAATCGGCGCGGGCGCCTTCTGCGCGGGCGCCTTCTGCGCGGGCGCTGTTCAATTAAGATTTTCCCCCGCAAAATCTTCGTTCACCAAAAAATTATTTCCACGGGCAAAATTGCGCGGAACAACAAATTTACGTAAAAATATTTAGCGACATGGACACATTCGGCATGAAACAACAAATTTGGCGTGGAACAATAAATTAGTGTAAAAACATTTAGTGGGCGCCTTTGGCGCGGAACAACAAATTAGTTAAAAAAAATTTAGGCCCCTTCGGCGCGTTTAAAATAATCAGCATTTAAAATTTTTGATCAAATGACTTAATTGCACTCTGCTATTCCCTAGAAACTTTCATTCCCCAAAAAATTTTATTTTTCCATTAACTTTCATTTCCCAAGAAATGTTTTCCCGCCCAAAATTTTCACAAACTCTCATCTCAACCATTGATTTCCCAAGATTAAGCTATCCTCAACCATTATTGTTTCGCAACATTAAGCTATACCTTATATAAGTGTTCTGATCTTATTTTTGAATGTTTCATAGTCAACATTCAGCTATAGGAAACACAGAACTGCCAAATATATGGGAGAAATATCTTTTTTGTAAATGCCAGGAAAATATTCATTCCAAATTTGGCTTATATCTCGAATGTGTTCAAATTTGGCTTATATCTCGAATGTATTCATTCATGTACTAACTCTTTGTGCCAGCATCATCGAAAGATGCATTGTTACCATCAGTCATCGCATAATTCGCACACATTTTAGTGGGACATTGAAGTTCACATACACGAAGGAAAGCTGAAAAGAAAATTAAGTAGATATTCATGGATCCCCTAATTTTCCACGACGGTTCATTTAAAATATTTTCCACATAAAATCTTGGATCCCCTAATATTTAACGAACAATAATTAATGTACAATAATTATTATTTAGTCTCCTCCCCAAAAATTTTAGTTTTCCCCAAAATTTAATTCTTCTCGAAGAATTTAGTTCTCTAGTTTGCTTAAGCTCTCCTAAGACACCAATCTCATTAGAGTATCGAATCGCAAGCAAAAGAGGGAAAACACCCATGCATACTTAGAGCGAAGGGAAAAACTTGTTACGGTTGTAAGGAAGGGCATAAAATTCTTCACTCATTGTGTCGGTTTTATATGATCTGAACTTTTCCCACCAATGCCGACCACTATCTATTCATACATCACTGTCACCGCATAAGATCATGCAAACCAAGAAGTAAGCAACAAAAGCTGCCACAGTCGCTGGTGAAGAAAATATCACAGTTATAATATCATTGAACTACAATAGACAAAAGGAATGGGTAAGCAGTGCATAATATGCTACGCAAAGATGCATGCAAAAAAATAGCAGTTCCTAATTATTCAAGAGTATATCTAATATAAAAACTCTTCACACCGAGCTAAACAAACAGAAATAGTATAGGCAAAATTGAACATCAACATACCCATATTGCATTTGTGTGAACATGGCCATAACCTGCTATGAACTCGTATTCTTTGAAATACCGCGTCACTGATAAACCCAAGAACAAAGAAAATCCTAAAATAAATTTTGTCCTAAAGCTGTTAAGATTGTAGAATTGAAGAAAGCCAATCCCTGCAGAAGCTATTTGCATAATAACATGTTAGAAATTAATACAATTAAAACAGCATAAATGGAATAAACTCATTTAAAAAGTTAATCACTATTTTAATGGTAAAAATTCTTTTTTCTTGTTTCAGTTTTTCATCTGAATTGGCTTGGACATTTGTGTATACATGTATAGGTGAAAAGGACGCAGTATAGAGCTGCAAAAATAGGCAATAGAATAGAAGCAAAAATTGCTCCAAATTTTGCCGATTATCATCAAAAAAGTAAATAAAGACCATGTAAGAAAAAATACATGTTAAATATATGAGGAAAACATCAAGTTGCAATGCAAGCACTTTGGCTGTGGGTAGTGGTGTTTTTAAATATCATTGGCCATATCATGTGTCTGAATTGCAAGCTCTTTAGCTGGAACAATTATGATAATTCTAACGTCATCATGATAACCAAGAAATATATTCACAGGACAAATAGCCTTGTTAGCTTGTCTCAAAGCTTCACAGTTAACCAAAGCCTCAATGATTCCAAGCCTTATAGGATCAAAACAGAGACCATACTTCTACTCTAAACTTAGGACAATTTATAAATTTAGAAATATTACTAAACTCATGGTAGAACTAATGTTTATATGCCACAAACATAAACCAACTACCATTAAAACTGCATCAATCCAAACAATGAACAAAGGATTGCAAGAGTTTCATTTCATGCTTTGAGACACAGTCAACATACTATAATATTATCAAGAAGATATTAAAATTATTCCAGAAGTAATTTCAACAACCAAAATTAAAAATAGGGCAAATGATTTATACATGATACTCCTTGAGGAAGAAGGTGATCTAAGTTCCCCTTCCGAGAGACTCCCTAGAGTCTTTGGTATCAGTAAATGACCCCCCCCACACAGGTCTGTGACTCCCAAATATATTACTCGTCGTCATTATGCTTGGTAGTCACAGCCACCCTCTCTGCCACAGGGTATGCCGAGTAGAACCCAACACCAAACTGACCAATCATGCTGACATCAGCCCCGGCGGCCAATTCATCCATGAACTCCTTGGTTCCAGACATATCAATGGTACCTAAATTGTTGATCAGATCAGATTTGGTCATCCCGATACAAATGGCAATAATGGACAGCATGTTGGTGGCCTTATTAGGCACGATGTGAATGAAGAACACAGGCTGGGCATCCAGGTTGCTCTTGTTTGTAAGGCTCTCAAATCGGATCTTGTCCAATGCCTATTAACAAAACCATATTAAGTCAATACTAATACATTTAAACACAATGAATGAAACTCTCTAAATTATGGGGATGAAGCAAATAACCAAGCGTATCCTTGGAAATGAGCAACAGCTACATAAAATCATTAAGCAATCAACTTAAAATATTCTGGGGCTGGTGAGGATAAGGAGGCAGTGTTCACAGAAAGATATATGCAGCTGATTTGTGAAGGTACCAGGCATGTGTCTCCCTGCTATGGTATGAGCACCAGTGTATTGAGCAAATTTCAATACAGTCTGCCCTCTGGACATATGGCCTTACAGATTAAACAATGATGTCTTGAGAGTTCTCAATGGAAATGATAACCATGGCGGCAAGCTGAAGCTTCTCCCAGGTTTCCCCAAGTTGTTGATGAATATACCTGGATTATTAGGGCAGTGGAAAAAAGTATATGAAACACATAACTATGTTAAATAAAAATCACTAAATCAATATATGAAATTTGGCCCAGTTTATAAATTACACATTATATGAGTTGGTTAAAACTTTGGTCCAAGAACACCATAAACCAAAAAAAAATTACATCAAAGTCAAATATCATTGCCTATTTCAGATAAAATGAAATTCTTTATACCTTTAAAATGAACAACATTTTCAGTCAGAAAAAAATAGTGGATGGCACTTGAAATAGAAAATAAAAATGAAATTAAAAGAACAGTTCAATATAATGCTTTATAACATTACATTGAAGCCTTATGAACCATTAAAAGTATAATAATAGTCAAACCCTCTTTGTTTGGTGAAGGAATTCTCTAGCTATACAGTTTCACCACAGTTTGAACTTCAACCTTGACATGCACTTTCCCTTCAACCTTGCAATTAGTGGTTGGTGAGCAGAGAGACCAGATTCTTTGCACGATTCTAGCTACCAAGTCCTTGCTATGTATTGGTGTTTTTCTTTCAGAGTAGCACTCTATGTGAGTTCCAACTCAAACAAAAAATCACTGTAGTGAGGCTCTGAGTTCTACTATTGAATACAAACAAAAAACTACATGTAAGGAATACTAGTAAGTACCTTCTCCCTAAAGCTACAAAATATGAGATGTTTGCTGTCAATAAAATTTCGTTTCAAGCTTTTAAACCAAGTAAGTGTACCTCATTCACACACACGCACACACACACACACCACAAATCTACTAACTTTGACCCAGATCAAATGAGAGCTTCAAAATGAAACAAATGTCTTCTCTTAGCATTGCCGTTAGACACTAAATGGGTTTTAGTTTTATAGTTTTGAACTTGCATAAAATTTGTGAGTTTTTTATTTTCTAACTTGGTTGCCTAAGGCATCAATTCACCTAACTTATTTTCTTTGCGTCCAATTAATCAAGTCAACCATACATTCCAAATAACTTTAATTATATGCAAGAATTCCTGAAGTAGAAACTGTTTCCATAAGCAATAATAAAAGAACATTAGGATGTTAACCCCAACATGAGCAAATTCAATAAAGGGAAGCAAGAAGGGAACATGCTTAGTATTACCAAGCCAAGCATAAGAGAAAGCATATGAAGAGGACTTGCACGACATATGTAAGCAATGATCCAATGCTGTTAATTAAATTGCATTTGATTATGCATGAATGTATTGTTTACTCCTTCCTTCGACAACAATTGATGAATTACCAAAGCATATGGAAGCCCGTTTACAGAAATTTTACAGAAATTCACCAATTAGACCAAACCATAGAAACGAATGAAAAGAAACTTACAGGTTTCAGCTGATGGAAGCCAGTTATGTATTTATCTTGAAGCAACTCGTAATCATCCTCATCAAGCTCATATTTTTCTTGGTCTCTCTACCAATATATACACAAAATCATTACCAAAATGAAATCTTTCAAGTTCAAGTATCTACCAGAGGGACAATTTTACAGCTTGTGCCAAAGAAAATGTTCGATTACATACCAGAGGGACAATTTTGGTAGCAAGGCCTTGACGGTGCATCTCATGGATCACCACGTAGGGGCACTGATCCTTCACACCAAACATCAATTTATATTTGACACTACATAATTTATGTAGTTTATCTCCCCACCACTATAACTCATCTAAGGAGTTCATTCAAACTCCTAATAAGATGCATCTTAAAATATTATATTTTCTGATGTCCCTGTAATGTAAGAAAAAATCCAACACATATTTATGCAATTTCAATAAAAATAATACATTAGACAGCTTAATCTATAAACCCAGTAAGAAACACTTATTTACAGTGAATATGGCCAGGGGCTGCATACATACAAACCTCCCTCTGATACGAAAGTACGGCCTGAAAATCAAGAAAGGTTGCGTAACTTGGAAAGATAATTCAGTAGGTGGGAAGTGTTTGGAGCTTCTGGAGATACCTATCAGCATTAATAATCTTGTCTCAGCTGAAATTTGATGAGAATTGAAGTTGACTGACTACGTCCTTTATCTTTAAAATTATGGTTGATTTGGAGTTGTGCATACTTAGCCTATTTTGGGCAAAACAAATGGCAATTGTTCTTGTCTGGGTTAATCCTGAACTGTCTGAGCCACCCATGCAGTTGGCTATGTAATTCAATAGAATACTCGATGACAATAGCTATCTAAGTATATGTTTCATCAACCTTTATCATACCAAAAAGAAGGTCCCTATCAGTTAGTTTATATGAAAATAAATAGATTATAATCAATTTATTAGAGGGAAGACCACTTTATAATCTAGATTGGAAGACCAGTCCTTATCAAGGTTAGCTTCAACTTGAACTTTCTTTAACAATAAGTGCAAACATTAATTTTAACAATAAATGCAATATTTGGGGTTTTGGTGTTTCTTTAACAATATAGATGCATGTGGTTTTCTCTTCAATGGACTTTGTTCTCTCCAATTAATGAATCAAAGTGTTTGCAGTCAATATGTATTAATCTCCTCTGCAAATAAAAACGGCAACAAAAATGAGGATATAACTTTATAAAAAGAAGGTGAGAACAAAACAAAATTTTTTATTCAACCAACACTTAATTAATGTAAATACACTACATTACAATAGTCTAACTAATTTGCAGCTCTAAACATCATACACATGACTTTTTGGCAAATCAAGATATTCTGAACTATATCTAAAAATGAATAAATGAGTACCACTATGACTATTGTCATGTGTCAAAGGAGTGACTATTTCTATCATGCTTAGACTATGCTTCTTTTTATTCTTCTTTTTTGCAACATGGACATTCAATGAAAAGTTAAACCATGACAAAATTTGAGAGTGAAAATTTAATATAATTTCTAAAAAAGATGGGAATATTTGGACCATAGAACTTCATTCAAAAAAAATCCACAACCAAGTAATAGAACCCAAACTATCAACCCTCATCCAATACTTACAATACATTTGGGATTTTTATCACTTTCACGCAAAAAATCATTGTGATCTTTCTTCTTTGATTGCAAAATTCCTCTTCAATATTCTTCTCTTCTCTATAGATCTTATTCTTCAAGAACAAATGACCCTATGCTCTTTCTCCTTAGATATGCATGCATCTAACTTGAAAAGGAGATTACATACAACAAATCAATCAATTAGCAAAACTAAAAGATAGAAAAGTAAAAGCCCAGCTAGGAAAATAATCCACTGCATTACAAAAAAACAAATCTAATTAATAAACAACAGAATCCATCCAAACCAACAAAACATATAAATCAGAAAGAAATAAATGGGAGAAAGTATATGGAGAGATATTCAACTACCATTTATGAGAAAACCCCTCTCATCGGTTATTCAATCTGTCATATGAGTAGAAATGGTCGGCTCGAGATGTAGAATCTAGACTCAGATTTCATTTATTTCATTGAGAAGAAGATGAATATTATGTTAATGACCAGTTTTATAAAAGCAATAATAAAAAAGAAGCTAACAGTGGCTATATCAACAGCCAAAAGATAACAATGCAACATTTTGCTCAGAAATGTGCAATTTTTGCATCTAAATCCAATCATTATCTTCTAAAAATAGCTACAAAGAGCAAATAAAAGAAGAAAGAAAGTAAAAGCTAAAAAGCTTACTTTAATCACCTGAATGCATTGCTAGTTTGATAAATTATTGATCACCTGGCTGAGCCGCGTATGCCCAAAAATCTCCCACATCACCATGCTGGAACTTTCAACTTTGAACCCTTCTCCCAACATGTCCAACAGCAGGCATACTGAACCCTAATGTGTCATCCCCCGACCACTCTTTCATGTTCTTAATTTACTGTGTAGTTAACTTTGAAATCTCCTCTCCAAACTGGCCCTGCAGACTCTGCTTCACCACTCATGCAATTTCACATTAAATTTCCCCACATGACATTAAATTTGAGTTTGATATGCTAAGTTGACTTTGAAGAATTCAAAATGAAAAAAACGGATTACATTTTTAGTACTGGAACTGATGAAAATGGTAAAAGAGAAAGAACCAATCTTGCAATCTACCTAAAAGACAAACAATCCTGATGGCATACATCTTATCAGCCACCCATTAAAATCTCTAATTCATCATTATATATTGGTGATTATGTCAAACGAAGAAAAAATATAACAAAAAATCAAGTGAACTGATTACCTACTGGATCAGTGGCATCCTGGAAGACTTTTTGAGTCAATAAGAGAGAGATCAGCCATGGAAGCTAAATGACTTCTTCAAGCCTGGTCAAAAGAGGTGACATGTTATCACAAATCTTCATGAAGATATGCCATTTTAGTTATTCTGAAAGTACAAAACTGGGTTATCTTTAAGCTTATTCTGTTTATCCAATCTTGTATAAATGATAGTAACTTGAAAGCACACTCAAATTCTTAGTGAACTTTTAAAAAAAATTGAGCATTGAGTGGGAACTTTAGCGACTGCAAAAGAACCTACCACAACAACTAAGAATGCTGCCTTCAAATTTAGTAACACAAAGGATACCACAAAAAAATTAAAAACTATATGAATGTGGTTACATATTTCGAAATTAGAACCTTTCATTGAACCAAATAAAAAAGAATACCATAGTATTTTCTGAAATGTTAACTACTGTTGTTTTGTACGCCATTCAGGTAGAACCTAGTCAAACGTGTTGATTATGGACTTTAGCAATCATTTGGGTTTCTTTATGCCATTCTTTTCCCTGATAATTGATCTCATGGTGGTTATGTAGCTATGTACACGTAAATTAATGTGTATGCAGTTATGTTGTGTGCACACATACACAACAATGCAGACATTAGATTTCACAACACAGTGACATAGAAATTGTAACCTTACACACAGAAACAAAGTATCATGTCCTATACACGTCCTGCAAGATGCAGTTTTAACTTGTCCATGCTACATCGCTCCATAGTGTTATTAACCACCTAGTTTTGTGAACGATAAAGGTGGTAAGTTGATTCTCCATCGAGCTAGATCTGAGGCATACTTTTAAATGAGTTATATTGCTGCTTGTTTCTTGAACTTGCCTGATTCACCAAAACATGAAATTTTATTTTAAGCAACTTTTCTTCCTGATGATTCCTGTTCTACACAGATTTATTCCCCACATTTCTATGACTAAATGACAGCGACATGATCACATTTGTATGACAGGAATTACTAAATTAAATTTTCATTTCCATTACGTTCAATTAAAATTGCTAAGTGCTCCCGAGAGTGGAAACCATGTCATTTTACATACAGGTTGGACATTCCCGAGAATTTTGAAGATGCTAATTAGTAGATAGTGAAAAGATGCAGCATAGTATCTTATTCCCGAGAATTTTGAAGATGATAATTAGTAGATAGTGAAAAGATGCAGCATGGTATCTCAAGATTTGCATATCTTATCCCATGTCAAGCTTTTGGGTTATGGCTCTTTGACCATCTGAAAGCTATGTTATGTGAATACATGCAAATAGGAATAGCTAGGCTTCTACGAAGTGTTTGTACAGTAAATTCTATTCTTCTTCCCCTTCCTTTCCCACAATAATTGCATCATATCTTATCCAACCATTGCAAACCACAGATCCGTTATCAGCTAAGCTTGACTTTTCTCATATGATTCTCTGCTTTATGCAACATACTTATGAAAAATGGGATGTAAACATACTTATGCCATGATCCAGTAGAACCAGAAGAATATCCTAGGATGTTGCCAAAAGCCATCCAAATGTTGCCAATATCCTAAGAATATCCTATTAAGAAAAATGAACAATGCATTGATTTTAGCATTGTGCAGCAAATTTGAAGAGAGCAAAAAATCGTTTGTTTTGTCATCCAATGATGGAATAATTTTTTAAAAAAATTACCTTAGAGATCAGCCATCAAAGCTCGAGCTGGGCCCTGTAAACCTTTAGGAATTAGAGATATACAAAACATTTATGAATGAAAGGCAAAACATTTATGAAGGAAGCTTACACCCTCCTCCTCAGATCAGTCATGGCCATCGACCTCCCCAAAAGCCCCAACGGAACTCTGACTCGGTGGTTGCAGATCTGGATGCTGATCTTGCAGATCTGGGCTTTGATCTTCTCCATGAGCTCAATCGTGGCGCCAGTTCTGCGATGCTTTGGGAAGCTCCGTGATCTCCTTCCTGATCCCCGAACGATGAGCTGCGATCTCATTCCGTGATCTCCTTCCGTGATCTGCGATGCTTTGCGATGCTTTGGGTTGAGGTTTTTGGGAGAGAGAAGAGAGAGAGAGAGAGAGAGAGAGAAGAAGAACGATGAGCTTTTTGGTTTTAGATCCATGCTTCAGTGTTTTTGTGACGGGGGAGTTGGGGTTTAGATGCGGCTGAGGTTCCCCCCCAATAAATTTTGTTTCCCCCCCAATTAAAAAGCTCTTCCTCCAAAACTTTCAAAATTTAAAAAACCCTGATTTGAATTTGATGTGATGTGATTTGATTTCTTATATCCAATATCTCATAACTCAATTTCTCATACCCTATATACAATCTATATAAACATCACACCCAATTACACATAACCAAAATCTCTTATCCATTATCTCTTATCCATTATCTCTTAACCAAAATCTCTTATACAACAATACACATATCCACATACAACAATACACATAACCAATATCTCTTATCCAATTTCTCTTATCCAAAAACCCATGATAACATCTCTGTTTTATAATATAGATATATATATATATATATATATATATATTGAAAACCCAGAAAAATCCCCAACCCCCTCCCCCCGCCTTCGGCTTAGGAGGGTAAGGCGAGAGCCCGGCCGAGACTATGCAAACTGGGGGGAAACCGCCGTGCCCCCAACGGCCCCCGGGTATGTCCGAGAGGGGAGATGTAGCCCCAGGGTAACAAAATCCACAACAAATTCCACAATAATTACCAAGTCACGGCGGCCATAGGCCTCGAACCCCGCACCCCTTGGCTTTGGAGTGGAATGACTTACCACTGGGACACCCTCTCATGGGCTCCCATATATATATATATATATATATATATATATATATATATATATATATATATATATATATATATATATATATATATATATATAGCAAAAAATGTACCTAAGAATGACCTCGGGTAGAGATACCTGAGCACACCCCCACTGTTTGGTGTTTGTGAGTATTTTTTTTCGAAATTTTTTTTCCAGTAGGTAGATATACTTGTTATGTAGCTCCCCACAAAATTTCAACTCGATCCGACACCGTTTGAGCCTCCGTTCATCGATTTCAAAAACGTTGCACAAAACTGTCCAGAATTTGGACAGTTTTGCGCAACGTTTTTGAAATCGATGAACGGAGGCTCAAACGGTGTCGGATCGAGCTGAAATTTTGTGGGGAGCTACATAACAAGTATATCTACCTACTGAAAAAAAAAATTTCAAAAAACAATACTCACAAACCCCAAACAGCGGGGGTGTGCTCAGGTATCTCTACCCGAGGTCATTCTTAGGCACATTTTTTGCTATATATATATATATATATATATATATATATATATATATATATATATATATATATATATATATATATATATATATATATATATATATATATATATATGAGGAGGGATCAAATGACCCCCAAAAATAACCCCCAAAAATGACCCCCTATCAAAAATCCTATGCCCCCCATTTTTTCGGAAGATCCGAACCGTTCATCTTGATCTCCACCCTCTAAATACCTTACCCACCAATTTTCAACCCGATCCCATGTGTTTTGCCCGTTCATCCATCCGACCCAAATTTAACGGTTTCACATGAATAGAACTTTTGCGACTGGTTGATGAACGGGCAAAACACATGGGATCGGGTTGAAAATTGGTGGGTAAGGTATTTAGAGGGTGGAGATCAAGATGAACGGTTCGGATCTTCCGAAAAAATGGGGGGCATAGGATTTTTGATAGGGGGTCATTTTTGGGGGTTATTTTTGGGGGTCATTTGATCCCTCCTATATATATATATATATATATATATATATATATATATATATATATATATATATATATATATATATATATATATATATATATATATATATATATATATATATATATGTTGTGAAGGGAAAAGTAGGGAAATAGGTGTAGAGGGTTAAGAGCCCCCTACCCTTGTATTTATAGTTTTCAATAGTGGGTTGGATACCCAATGGGCCCAATGGGCCTATTCATAACACTTCCCCTTATCCAACCAACATTGAATAAGAGATGGATTCTTCAAGATCCGAGTTAGGATAACTGCCTTGTTAAATAAAGAACATTTAATCCATAACTTCCCCTGTTTTGGGGATGTGTCTAGGGGTGGATACTTCAGGATCCAGAGTCAACGAGGTTGCCTCGTCAAAACCTTGACTACGGAAAACCCTGTGGGAAAAAACCTGTAGCCAAGGGAAAAGAGTACAACTCTGCGGTTGACTCCCCCTCATCTGACCAAGCTTCAGGCTTGCAGATTTCCTATGAATCTATACATCAGTTTCCTATGTATTTATGAGTTCATAGTCCTCTCATCCTGAACCAGTTTACATTTACCTACTCTCCTCATCCCAATCCCATATACAAGTTTCTCAAAGATACTAGTAGGTAGGGATTTGGTAAGCAAATCTGCCAAGTTATTGTAATGCACTACAAGCTACTGCACAAGTACTAGGAGGGGGGGTGAATAGTACTTTAAAAATAACAAGGAGTATAATTCCTAATTATCGTGCAAACAACTACCAATCAATTTGCGGAAGCCTAAATTGATGACAACAACAAAATTAACAATGCTAACAATAGATATTACTGGGTTCGGATCCACCCAAGTCTCCCCGACTTGTTCCCGGTGATCCTACGTCCCAACCACCCGGATCCCCTCCGGATACTTAGGTTAGAAACCCTAACCCAAGATTTACATTATGATATCTTGTGAAAAAACTTCACAAGATCAAATCATACATGCAATGGCAATAGTGAATCCCACAACCCGGGATCACAACCTTCTCTCACAACCGAGAGAATCAAAAGCAATAAATGAGTTTATATGAAATAAACAACAACTTACCACAAACCCTATACCTTGAGTATTCTTACCAAATAGGTGCAAGGAGGGATTTGAGGAATAGGAAGTCACCAAGACCTAGCACCACTGAAATGAGCAGCAATGGGTGCCTAGGAGTGATTAGGAGACTTGAATCAAGCTAGAGCTAGAATGGCTCACCAAGAACAAACTTCTCTCAAGATGGATTCTAGATCTAGAAAGTGAGAGAATGGATTTCTTGTGAGTGTCACGACCCGCTTCCCTAAAATGGAGGCGAGACGTGAAAAGGTCCGCACGAGAGTGGAGCTGTGAAGCCCCAAACCCGATAAGCGTCAATAAAACATAAGCAGGTCCCTGTAACCACAACGGAACAACAATAATAACACAAGGAGAGACTGAAATAAAATCTCATATCTCATAAATTGTCCAACATGAAAATAAGTCCAACATCCAGAAAAGCCACCAAGCTAAAAGAAAGAGTCTAAAGGCCCAGAACAAGGCCAACAAAACCAACAACATCACAAAGTATAGGTGCTACGCACCGACAACAAAACAACTGTCTAAACAAAAGGAAAACGCAACGAAGACACTAGGACTGGTCCCCAGTGTCCACGTACTCCCCGTCAAACACAAGCTCGGGCTCGGCGTCAGCAAACACCTCGTCCTCAACAAGGTACTCAGGCTCAGGATCTAACATGTGTCACCCAAAAGAGTAAAGGGGCACATGTCAGCAAGTCTAAAAGACTTGGGCAAGGAAACTGAAAGTAAGGCAACTAGCAACCTAGCGGTTTTAGTATGCATGACATGGCAGTTATAACATGAATGCACAGGCGAGGCATGGTGAACAATAAGTACAAGAGAACATTTATCGGGACAAGACAAGAGTAGCCAAGCTACTAACAATCTCAATCAATTCACTATTCACGTTTCACGTTGTTTTGTAGATGTTTACGCCCTTCAGCTGAATGGTACAACATTCACACTGATCGGCACTAAACACTACCCCACACCAGAGTTTACGCCTTACAACTGCAGTTGCTGATCAGGCAGACCCCCAGTTGAATGACCGCTCAACTCTTACCCCATCCCACACGTAAACAAGCCAGGGTCCCTGTACATGAGCCCAGCAAGTGAGCCAGGGTTGCCCCGCACGGGATCTTGTTTCTTAGTTCACAATTCAATATCGAGCGTTGGGGTTAGCAACTCATTATGCTCGCTTCTGGTCACGAGCCAGGAAACACAAGTATTGTAGCGATGCTACGCAATCACGGGATCACTTAAAGAATGCAATGACATGACAATTAATTCGCGTACCGTTAATGGAAAGTAAACATGACATGGTAATTGTGCAACATGATATATGTCGGAACTAGCTTCGTTGTCAAGCTAGTTCCCCAATTTGTGCCTAGGCGAGTATCATTTCGTCGCCTAGCCTCTTTTACGCCTACAACAAGCAAAATGGCCTAAAACATGGCCCAAACCCTAAGTGGCAAGTTTCACTTGCCTAGCACCGGGGATGACGATCACGAAGGTTCGTCTCGCGGATGCTAATCTACGGGGAAATCGCTGTTATGGGGAAACAATCATCAAACAACATGAAATTTCATTAGGGTTTCATAAAAATACAAATAGGTTATGAAAACATCAAGAGATCGATTTCTTACCGTGAGGAGGCGGAAGAAACACTCCGGAGAACCTAGGGATCAGATCTGGAAACGAATGGAGAAGTTTGGAGAACTAGGGTTTTTGGGGGATTTTGGGGATTTGGGGAGATTTGAGGGAGATGAGAGGTTGAAAGTGTTGAGGGATGGTTTGGATGATGGATCTTGGGCTTGGAATGAAGGAATAAGGGTTGGAGGTGGAAGGGGGCTCAATGGGGGAGAAACTAGGGTTTTGGGTCGAGTGGAGGAAGAAGAAAACGTTTGGGAGGGGTTTAAATAGGATGGGCTGGCGGCTGCCTAGAAATTAGGGTTTTAACACAGATTAGTCGGTCAAAGAGCAACCACTGACCGACTAGTTTGGCAACTAGTCGGTCGGTCGACCAACGCAGACCGACTAAGTGTAAACAGTAACTTCTGAACGAAAATAGGATTTGGATTTAGTCGGTCGATGAACAACTACTGACCGACTAGTTTGACATCTAGTCGGTCGGTGAACGTTCTTAGACCGACTAAGAGTGAACAGTACAGATACTAAAATTTAGATGATGTGTTAGTCGGTTAAAGAAGCATTGCTGACCGACTAGTTTGCAACCTAGTCGGTCAACCAACGTTCTTAGACCGACTAACGATAAACAGTAACTCCTGAATAATTTAGAAAGCCAACTAGTCGGTCCAAAAAGGATTGCCGACCGACTGGATCGTCATCTAGTCGGTCGGTGCCCCTTCTTACACCGGCTAATAAGCACCAAAAGTTCCGATACGGAGCGCGGAGCTCCGGGATCGATTCCTAAGACTCCTAGGCTTGATCTAACAGTAAGATACGACCGTTATGAAGCCCGTCACGAATGACATACTTCGAAATCGACGATCCTAAGGAAGAAACGAGAAAACACGACGGAACGATCAAAAATGAAAGCTACGGAGACGAAAACCACACAAAAGGAGGAAATCCACCAAAACATATATTATATTATAATAAATCCAGATACATGAAAACCAGTCGTTACATCCTCCCCAACTTAAGAAAAATTCCGTCCTCGGAATTTCCAAACACTCACGTGTCCAGAAACAAAAGTGGGAAACGCTCTCGCATCTCATCCTCATTCTCCCAAGTAGACTCTCCAGGTGAGCCGTGTCGCCACATCACCCTCACAAGATTGACAATCTTGTTCCGAAGCGATTTCTGACGCCTGTCCAGAATCTGCACTGGATGCTGGTCATACGTCATATCGGGGCGAACGGTAATCTCTGAAAAATCCACCGCATGAGATGGATCGCTAATGTATCGACGAAGCTGCGACACATGGAAAACATTGTGAACTCCTTCCAAAGATGGCGGCAAGGCCAAGCGATAAGCTACCTCGCCAACCCTCTCCAAAATGTCAAACGGTCCAATGTATCGCGGGCTCAACTTCCCTCGCTTCCCAAAACGAATCACACCGCGATTCGGGGAAATCTTCAAGAACACATGGTCGCCCGGCTGAAATTCCAAAGGACGATGTTTAGCATCCGCCCAATGCTTAAAACGGTCCTGAGCAATTCTCAACCTCTCCCAAATATTCCTGACGATATCCACGGCCTCCACGATCATCTCAGGTCCCAACAGCTCCCGATCACCAACGTCATCCCAACTCAATGGCGATCGACATTTCCTCCCATAAAGAGCGACGAAAGGCGCCATGCCAATACTCGCCTGGAAGCTGTTGTTGTAAGAGAACTCCACCAAGTGTAGATGGTCCTCCCACGAACCCTTGAAATCCAACATGCACGCCCTCAACATGTCCTCCAAAATCTGAATCTTCCTCTCGGACTGGCCATCCGTCTGCGGATGGTACGCCGTGCTGAAACTCAGACGCGTACCCAAACTCTTCTGCAAACTCTGCCAGAACTGGGATGTGAACCTCGTGTCTCTGTCCGACACGATACTCACGGGGACTCCATGAAGTCGCACAACCTCCTGCACGATTCACGTTACATCACTATCCAAACTAGGAAAAGGAAATAAAACGGAGAGTAAAAGAATTTACCTCCATATATCTCCTTGCCAGCGCCTCAGTGGACTGTCCCACTCGGAACGGAATAAAGTGCGCGGATTTGGTCAATCGATCTACGATCACCCAAATCGCGTCATTCTGCTTCGGACTCCGAGGTAGTCCAGTCACGAAATCCATAGTGATGTGTTGCCACTTCCACTCCGGAATCGGAAGCAGTTGTAGCAACCCGGCCGTACGCTGATGCTCCGCCTTCACCTGCTGGTAAACCAAGCACTTGGCCACACTCCGAGCCACACTCCTCTTCATACCATGCCACCAATAATTCAGACGAAGATCCTGGTACATCTTGGTGCCACCAGGATGCACAGAATACGGCGAACTGTGTGCCTCCACCATCAACTCCTCTCTAATATCCCCAGCTGGCACACACAACCTGGCTCCAAACCTCAGCGAGTCATCCTCATGAATCAAAAATTCAGTCCGCAGACCGGCTTCCACCTGCTCCCAAATCTTCACCAGCTTCGGATCCTCAGCCTGACCCGCCTTAATCCGATCCACGATCGTCGACTGTACCCGCATGTACATCAACGATGAATCCTCCCCAGGAAGAACAATCTCCACGCCAGACTCGCAAAAATCCTGCTGCAATCTCCACTGTGAGGTCAAAATCATCACCGCTGGAAGCCTACTTAGCGCATCAGGGACCACGTTCACCTTGCCAGGGTGAAACTGCAAATCAATCTCATAATCCGCCATAAGCTCCAACCATCGACGCTGTCGCATGTTGAGCTCCTTCTGAGTAAAAATATACTTCAAGCTTTTGTGATCGGTGAAAATCTTCACTTTCTCACTCAGCAGGAAGTGCCTCCAAATCTTAAGAGCAAACACAACGGCAGCCAACTCCAAATCATGCGTCGGGTAATTCTTCTCATGAACCTTGAGCTGACGAGACGCATACGCCACAACATGCCCATGTTGATGCAACACACAACCGAGACCCTTGCCAGAAGCATCACAAAAGATCTCAAATCCACCGCTGCGATCAGGCACAACAAGAATAGGGGCAGTCGTCAACCTCTCCTTCAGAATACCAAAAGCACTCTCACAATCACCCGACCAAACAAAAGCAACATCCTTCCGCGTCAACCTGGTCATCGGCTCAGCGATACGGGAAAAGTCCTTAATGAAACGCCGATAGTAACCAGCAAGTCCAAGGAAACTCCGAATCTCAGACGTAGACGACGGAACAGGCCACTCTCTGATGGCCCTAATCTTTTCGGGATCCACAGAAATACCATCTCCAGTCACCACATGCCCGAGAAAAGCAACTCTATCCAGCCAAAACTCACACTTCGAAAACTTAGCATACAAACGATGCTTCCTCAAGATCTCCAATACCGTCCTTAAGTGCGAGGCATGCTCTTCCTCCGACTTCGAATAGATCAGAATGTCGTCAATAAAGATAACGACAAACTTATCCAAAAAGTCGTAGAAAATCAGGTTCATCAGATTCATGAAAACTGCGGGCGCGTTAGTTACGCCGAAAGGCATAACCACGAACTCATAGTGTCCATACTTCGTCCTGAACGCTGTCTTCGGAACATCTCCCTTCTTCACCTTCAACTGATGGTAACCACTCCTCAAATCCAATTTAGAAAACACCCTCGAACCTCCAAGCTGATCAAAAATATCATCGATGCGAGGCAACGTGTATTTATTCTTAATGGTCACCGCATTCAACTCCCGATAGTCCACGCACATGCGACGCGAACCATCCTTCTTCTTCACTAGCAGCACCGGTGCTCCCCACAGAGACACACTGGGATTGATATAACCCTTCTGCAAGAGCTCATCCAGCTGCTTCCGCAACTCTTCCAATTCTGCAGGTGCCATACGATACGGCGCCTTCGAAATCGGCTGCGCACCTGGAATGAGATCGATAGAAAATTCTAGAGCTCGATTAGGTGGCAAACCAGACATCTCCTCGGGGAAGACGTCGCCAAAATCACGCACCACAGCTGGCCACTCCAGCTCCATCTGCATAGCCACAACCTCCACCGGCCTGGCCCGAAACCTGACAGGACCAAGCGAACTGCTACCACGACTGAACTCAAATACTGGATGTCCGGGAATCTCGAACACCACCTTCTTCCTCCTACAGTCAATCGTAGCATAGAAGCTCACAAGCCAGTCCATCCCAAGAACTGCATCATAGTTGATGATGTCGTGGACAATGAAATCAGCGAAGAGCTCATGTCCACAGACCACCAACGAGCAAGAATTGCAACCACGATGCACCGAGACCACGCCATTCCCTATAACGATATTCCAACTCTTGGGAAGAGGGGACGTCGACAAGGAATGCTTCTCCACGAAGCTCCGAGAAATAATGCACATCGATGCACCAGAGTCAAAGAGGACTTGTGCAGGAAATGTGCACACCAAAACCACACCTAACAAGCAATTAACAATCAAACCCTAGTCTAGCAAACAATCATGTTCAAGCAAACAACACAATCTAGCAATCAAAACCAGCTAGGAAAGTAACAGCTAGATTGAGGATTACCTGCGATAACCTCATCCACAGCCTCGCTCTCCACAGCGGTCATCAGAAAAGCCTGCCTCCTCGACGGAATAGCCTGCTGAAAACCCTACCTCTGTGGAACAAGAGCTGCTCCACGTCCAGCAGGAACAGACGCTCGCTGCTGCAACGGTTGTGCTGCAACAGGTGCCCTCCGCAGCGGACCCGCATGCCGACAATCCTTCGTGACATGGGAAGCATCACCACAAACCAGACACTGGCCCAAAAACTTCCGACACTGATCCTTGATGTGGCCAGGCTTGCCGCAGAAATGGCAAGTCTTCAGAATAGGCCCTCCTGGCCTCTTAAACTGAGCTGGCTGATTAGGCTTGAAACCAGGCCTAACCACCGCTCTGGCCTGCTCCATAGGCCTCTTCCCAGCACCAGAAACATGCCCTCTCCTCTGACTCAGGTTCAGCTCCTGCCTCCTCGCAGCGACCAAAACCTTCTGATAAGAGTCCAGATCAGAGGAAGACACAAAACTCTGGAGCTCCAAAGCAAGTCCCTGCAGGAACCTCTGAGCCCTCTCATCAGCATCCTGCACCATCTTCGGTGCGAACCGACTCAGCCTAGTGAACTCCTGGTGGTACTGGTCCACCGTCAGGCTCCCTTGCTTCAGATCAATGAAGCGCTACAGCATCTCCTTCTTCGCAGCCTTCGGAAAGAATTCCTCATCAAACCTGGACTTAAAGGTAGCCCAAGCTATCGGCTCCACCAACATCTTCTCTTCCGCATCCCACCAATTCCGAGCATTATCCTTGAGTTGCCTCTTCGCCAAATCAACCCATCCAGCCGGGGTGATCTTGGCCATCTTCAGATTGTCCTCAATGTTCCGAATCCACTCATCGGCAGCCAGAGGACCCTCAGACCCATCAAAATATGCGGGACCCAGCTCCCGAAATTGCTTCGCTCCCGGCTCGGAGCGAGGGACATCCGGAAGTGCCCGGGCAGCTCGAGCAAGTGGAGCATTCTGGACTTGCAGGAGCACGCCCTGCTGCACTTGCATCATCTGAAGCATCATTCGCATCATCTCACCGTTGGTGGGTTCCCGCTCAGGCTCCTCATCATGAGGGAGCGCACCACTACCCCCACCACGGGTGAATCGTCTTCCTGCCATCTAGTGACACAGAAAACGAAGCAGATTAGACTCATAGCTTATGACTCGGACGTCGAACTTAGTTTATTGGACATTCTAATATTATTATCGCTATTCCGAAAATCGCAGTTACAGAAGGACCTGCATGTGCCACCAACAAAACCTGTCACGACCCGCTTCCCTAAAATGGAGGCGAGACGTGAAAAGGTCCGCACGAGAGTGGAGCTGTGAAGCCCCAAACCCGATAAGCGTCAATAAAACATAAGCAGGTCCCTGTAACCACAACGGAACAACAATAATAACACAAGGAGAGACTGAAATAAAATCTCATATCTCATAAATTGTCCAACATGAAAATAAGTCCAACATCCAGAAAAGCCACCAGGCTAAAAGAAAGAGTCTAAAGGCCCAGAACAAGGCCAACAAAACCAACAACATCACAAAGTATAGGTGCTACGCACCGACAACAAAACAACTGTCTAAACAAAAGGAAAACACAACGAAGACACTAGGACTGGTCCCCAGTGTCCACGTACTCCCCGTCAAACACAAGCTCGGGCTCGGCGTCAGCAAACACCTCGTCCTCAACAAGGTACTCAGGCTAAGGATCTAACATGTGTCACCCAAAAGAGTAAAGGGGCACATGTCAGCAAGTCTAAAAGACTTGGTCAAGGAAACTGAAAGTAAGGCAACTAGCAACCTAGCGGTTTTAGTATGCATGACATGGCAGTTATAACATGAATGCACAGGCGAGGCATGGTGAACAATAAGTACAAGAGAACATTTATCGGGACAAGACAAGAGTAGCCAAGCTACTAACAATCTCAATCAATTCACTATTCACGTTTCACGTTGTTTTGTAGATGTTTACGCCCTTCAGCTGAATGGTACAACATTCACACTGATCGGCACTAAACACTACCCCACCCCAGAGTTTACGCCTTACAACTGCAGTTGCTGATCAGGCAGACCCCCAGTTGAATGACCGCTTAACTCTTACCCCATCCCACACGTAAACAAGCCAGGGTCCCTGTACATGAGCCCAGCAAGTGAGCCAGGGTTGCCCCGCACGGGATCTTGTTTCTTAGTTCACAATTCAATATCGAGCGTTGGGGTTAGCAACTCATTATGCTCGCTTCTGGTCACGAGCCAGGAAACACAAGTATTGTAGCGATGCTACGCAATCACGGGATCACTTAAAGAATGCAATGACATGACAATTAATTCGCGTACCGTTAATGGAAAGTAAACATGACATGGTAATCGTGCAACATGATATATGTCGGAACTAGCTTCGTAGTCAAGCTAGTTCCCCAATTTGTGCCTAGGCAAGTATCATTTCGTCGCCTAGCCTCTTTTACGCCTACAACAAGCAAAATGGCCTAAAACATGGCCCAAACCCTAAGTGGCAAGTTTCACTTGCCTAGCACCGGGGATGACGATCACGAAGGTTCGTCTCGCGGATGCTAATCTACGGGGAAATCGCTGTTATGGGGAAACAATCATCAAACAACATGACTTTTTATTAGGATTTCATAAAAATACAAATAGATTATGAAAACATCAAGAGATCGATTTCTTACCGTGAGGAGGCGGAAGAAACACTCCGGAGAACCTAGGGATCAGATCTGGAAACGAATGGAGAAGTTTGGAGAACTAGGGTTTTTGGGGGATTTTGGGGATTTGGGGAGATTTGAGGGAGATGAGAGGTTGAAAGTGTTGAGGGATGGTTTGGATGATGGATCTTGGGCTTGGAATGAAGGAATAAGGGTTGGAGGTGGAAGGGGGCTCAATGGGGGAGAAACTAGGGTTTTGGGTCGAGTGGAGGAAGAAGAAAACGTTTGGGAGGGGTTTAAATAGGATGGGCTGGCGGCTGCCCAGAAATTAGGGTTTTAACACAGATTAGTCGGTCAAAGAGCAACCACTGACCGACTAGTTTGGCAACTAGTCGGTCGGTCGACCAACGCCGACCGACTAAGTGTAAACAGTAACTTCTGAACGAAAATAGGATTTGGATTTAGTCGGTCGATGAACAACTACTGACCGACTAGTTTGACATCTAGTCGGTCGGTGAACGTTCTTAGACTGACTAAGAGTGAACAGTACAGATACTAAAATTTAGATGATGTGTTAGTCGGTTAAAGAAGCATTGTTGACCGACTAGTTTGCAACCTAGTCGGTCAACCAACGTTCTTAGACCGACTAACGATAAACAGTAACTCCTGAATAATTTAGAAAGCCAACTAGTCGGTCCAAGAAGGATTGCCGACCGACTGGATCGTCATCTAGTCGGTCGGTGCCCCTTCTTACACCGGCTAATAAGCACCAAAAGTTCCGATACGGAGCGCGGAGCTCCGGGATCGATTCCTAAGACTCCTAGGCTTGATCTAACAGTAAGATACGACCGTTATGAAGCCCGTCACGAATGACATACTTCGAAATCGATGATCCTAAGGAAGAAACGAGAAAACACGACGGAACGATCAAAAATGAAAGCTACGGAGACGAAAACCACACAAAAGGAGGAAATCCACCAAAACATATATTATATTATAATAAATCCAGATACATGAAAACCAGTCGTTACAGTGAGGGAGAGAGCTTTGGAAATGAGTGAGAATCTCTAACTCTTTCAATCTCAATGAATCTCTTAATGGGAGCTCTTACCTAGAGAGAAATGACCAAGCTTCGTATTTATAGGGCCCCATAAAAACGAGCTAGGTCAAATCCCAACGGATAGAAATCTGAAGCAGTTAGTCGGTCAAAGAACAACCACTGACCGACTAGTTCATCAACTAGTCGGTCGGTCAAACAACATGGACCGACTAAGTGATGAACAATGAACAGATTGAATTTCAGACCTAGAAATATAGTCGGTCCAAGAAGACTGTCTGACCGACTAGTTTCACAACTAGTCGGTCGGTCAGTGAAATTAGACCGACTAAGAGTCAAAAACTATTAGTCTGAATACAAATTGATTTAGTCGGTCCAAGAACAAATGTTGACCGACTAGATTATCAACTAGTCGGTCACCAAACGTTCTTAGACCGACTAACGATAAACAGTAGCTCAGGAGAAAATTGGCATGTATAGTAAAGCTCAACTAGTCGGTCAAAGAAGCATCACTGACCGACCAGTTCACAAACTAGTCGGTCGGTGAGTCAACGTAGACCGACTAACTGTAAACAGTACTGAGCAAGAAAAGACTAACTGAAACTAGTCGGTCCAAGAAGCTTTGCCGACCGACTAGATCACCATCTAGTCGGTCAGTTCTTCTTCTTGAACCAACTAACATGCACAAAAAGTCCGAATCGAAGCGCGATGCTTCGAGGAAGCTAGAATGGACTTCTACTAAGATCCTAGAGCTAAGATATGAGCGTTATGAAGATAGAAATGTAAGATATACTCAAGGCTTAACATTCTATAGATCGAAACTAAAAGACTATAAATAAAACCTTAAGGAACGGTCTTCGAGAGCTTCGATCAAATCTTCATGACTTCCAAAATGGTCCAAAAGCTTCAACGAAGCTTTAGGCATTGAATACGAGCTTTGAGAAGTCTTGAGATGTCGCTTTGAGTGTTCTCGTGAATTTGGCGACGATCTCCATAACTGCACTCACAAATTGTTAGTTCATGAATTATTTATGTATGCTCATCATCCAAAACCAAATATGGGGAGTCCAATACTCAACAGTTATTACATGATTGGATCTTCTGTACCTCAATCTGCTTTTGCTTCTGAAGGTCGTGTGTCCAGAATAACTTGGGGGAGATATGCTTCGTCTTGTCGCCTTTTATGTAGCCGTCCTGTAGTTGGGCTATACATGCTGCATTGTCTTCATGAAGTGGAGTAGGCGCAAGAATACCGGTCATCAGGCCGGTGGAGGTGAGGAAGTACTGGATCACAGAGCGTAGCCAGAAACTTTCCTTGCTTGCTTCGAAGATCGCTAGGAGCTCTAAGTGGGTGGATGAGACGGTCGTCATGGTCTGCTTCACAGATCTCCATGATATGGCTGTGCCGCCATAAGTGAACATGTATCCTGTCTGAGACTTCTCTGTATGAGGATCGAACCTGTATCCTGCATCAGCATAACCAACTAAACCAGTTGATGCCCCTTTCCTGTAGAATAGACCTAAGTCTATGGACCCTTGGAGGTAGCGCAGAAGATGCTTTACTCCGGCCCAGTGCCGCTGTGTAGGTGCAGCACTATATCTGGCTAGTAAGTTGACTGCAAATGCTATGTCAGGGCGAGTGCAGTTAGCCAGGTAAAGGAGTGCACCGATAGCACTTAGATAAGGCACTTCAGGGCCTAGTGCTTCCTCCCCCTCTTCCAGCGGCTGGAAGGGGTCTTTATGTACATCCAATGATCTGACGACCATTGGAGTGCTGAGGGGGTGGCACTTATCCGTCTGAAACTTTTTCAATAAGTTCGATGTGTAAGTTGACTGATGTAACAGGATCACATCGTTAAGGTGCTCAATTTGAAGACCTAAACAGAATTTTGACTTTCCGAGGTCTTTCATCTCGAAGGTCTCTGTCAAGATTCTAGAAATTTCTGAGATCTCTTCAGGAGATCCGATGAGGTTCAAGTCGTCCACATAGACGGCTATGATTACAAATCCTGTTGCCTTTGCTCTTATAAAGATGCAAGGACAGACTGGGTCGTTTGTGAATCCTTGTTTTGTAAGGAAATCGCTCAGTCTGTTATACCACATCCTTCCAGATTGTTTTAGACCATATACTGATCTTTGCAGTTTCACTGAGTAGATGTCACGTTCTCTCTCTTTTAGTGCTGCAGGCAAAGAATAACCGTCAGGAAATCTCATATAGATGTCTCGGTCTAGGTTGCCATATAGGTATGCAGTGACCACGTCCATAAGCTGCATATCTAAACCCTCTTGGGCTGTTAAGCCAATGAGGAATCGGAAGGTGATCGCGTCCATGACCGGGGAGTATGTGGCTTCAAAATCCACCCCTGGACGTTGGGTAAAACCCTGCGCTACAAGCCTTGCTTTGTAGCGAACGATCACATTCTGTTCATTTCGTTTTCTAACAAATACACATTTATAACTCACAGGTTTTACACGTTTTGGTGTCTGGACTATGGGTCCGAAGACCTTGCATTTGGTGAGTGAATCCAACTCAACTCCTATTGCCGCTTTCCACTTTGGCCAATCATCTCTGCTTTGACATTCTGTCAGAGAGCGTGGTTCAATATCATCGTCGCAGTACGCGATGTTGATGGCAATATTACACGCAAATGTGTTATCTATGGTTGTGCTCTTTCTGTCCCAATACTCCCCAGTTCATACATAGTGTATCGATACTTCATTTTCTCCCGGTTTTTCCTCTTCATGAGAGTTTGGGAGAGATGGGGTAGCAGGGCTTATAGTAGCATCCTGTGGTGGTATTTGTTTACCATTGCCAAGGGTCCTACTCTTTCGAGGGACTTGGTCCTTGGATCCCGGTGGTCGCCCTCTCTTTTTGAGAGGTCCAACCATTTCTGCTGCAGGCGGATTGCATCCATTTTGCGGTATGTCAATCCTAGCTGGAGTGTTAGTAGCAGGGACGTGTGATTTGACAATCTTCTAGTTGTCAGTAAATTTGTCCGGCAAGATATGGACAGTGTTTTGGATGTGGAGAATCTTCAGGACCTCCTCCTCACACTAGCTTGTGGGCGGATCAAAGTGACATAATGTCTTTGTATCCCAAGTGATACATTCTGAAGCTTCGGGCTTCTTTGTCTGTGAGCCTAGTCTTGGAAACGATGTTTCATCGAATTCACAGTCTTCTAGACGTGCCTTGAAAACGTCTCCCGTAAGGGGTTCTAGGAATCTAATTATGGAGGGGGTGTCAAACCCAACATAAATGCCTAGGCGACGTTGTGGACCCATCTTTGTCCTTTGTGGTGGTGCTATGTGCACGTATACTGCACAACCAAATATTCTCAAGTGTGAGACAATTGGTGGGGCTCCAAGTACTAGTTGCATTGGAGAAGATGACTGACCTCCAGAAGGTATTAATTTTATTAAAGATGCAACATGCAAAATTGCATGACCCCACGCGTTCACTGGCATCTGGGATTGAAGTAATAATGGACGAGCAATCCATTGTAGTCTCTTAATTAGAGATTCTGCTAACCCATTTTGGGTGTGAACATATGCTACAGGATGTTCGACTTCAATTCCTTGAGCTTGGCAATAGTCTAGAAAGACTTGTGACGTAAACTCCTCCGCATTGTCCAGACGAAGTTTCTTTATCTGGTATTCGGGGAAGTGGGCCCGTAACTTGATTATCTGAGCTAAAAGCTTAGATAGTGCTAGGTTACGGGTGGACAGTAGACACACATGTGACCACTTAGTAGATGCGTCTATCAGGACCATAAAGTACATGAATGGACCACTTGATGGGTGTATCGGCCCACAAATGTCTCCGTGGATTCTTTCCATAAAGCTTGGGGACTCCACGTCCACTTTCAGTGGAGAGGGTCTCGTGATCAGTTTACCCTTGTAACAGGGTGGACATGGGAATTTGCCTTTTTGAAGAATCTTCAGGTTCTTCAGGTCTATACCCCTGGAGTTCTTTATGATGCGGTACATCATAACAGAGCCAGGGTGTCCCAGTCTACTGTGCCAGAGTTGGAATTCTGGTGTTTGGGGGCACTGCAGGTGCTCCGCCATGGATGTTTCTGGAGTTTGTATACTTGTTTGGTAGAGTTCCGAGGGGAGTCCCTTGAAACGTTCCACAATGGTTTTTGAACCATTTGTAAGAGACGTTACAAGTACGTATTCCCTTTTATCTTCCTCGATCGTCTCTAAGTGATATCCATTTAAACGGATATCTTTAAAGCTTAGGAGGTTTCGGATAGATTTAGGGGAGTATAACGCATTTCTAAGTGTGATTTGTGTGTTACTGGGGAGCAATATAATTGCTTCCCCTGATCCTTCGATTATGTTTACTGGTCCTGAGATTGTTCTCAGTGGACCAGAATAGCTACTTATGCTCGTGAAGTAGTCTATGTTTTGAAGGATCGAGTGCGTCAATGCACTGTCCACTAGGCAGATTAATTCCATATCTAAAAAGAAAGACATTTAAGCAGTAAATGATATGAAAAGAAAAGATCTACTTTCATAAAGAATGCTCAAAATATTGTTTGACATGGAATAATAAAAACTAGATACGATGCATAAAAGGAAGATACATTGCTAGTACATAGAAGTGGTCCAAAACTAGAGAGTGTCATCTCCCATGAAGTCTTTAAGAGTCCATGAGGTCTCTTGCAACACTGCGCTCTCAATCAGGTTTGTCTCAGCTCGAGGCTTGAGGCTTGCCTGGTAGAGGTCCTGGAGGTGTTTCGGGGTGCGGCAGATTCTGGACCAGTGGCCCGTCATTCCGCATTTGGAGCACTTGTCCTCCCAGTCTTTCTTGGGAGTACCACCTTTGTTGGACATCCTCTTTTGCTTCTTATCTGCGAACTTCTGGTTCTGAGGAGGAGCTGGGGGAGTGGCCTTCTTCCGCTGCTTTTGTTCTTTCCATTTCTGGAACTTTACCTTTTTGTCCATCTTCTTCTTCTGGGAAGACTGGAAGTGTGCCTCTGCAGGAGGTGGCAGTGGAGCAGAGCCAGGAGGGCGCAGGTTGTGAGTGGCAACCAACAGGTCTCTGTTCTGTTCGGCCATAAGCAGGCATGAAAGAAGATCCGAGTACTTCGTGAACTTCCTCTCACGGTATTGTTGCATAAGGATTATATCCTTCTCGTGGAAAGACATGAACGTCTTTTCCAGCAACATTTTCTCCGTCATCGTTTCACCGCACAACTTCAGGCGTAAGGTGATACGGAAGAGAGCTGAGTTGTACTCCGCTACGGATTTGTAATCCTGTATGCGGAGATGAGTCCACTCATACTGTGCATGGGGGAGTATGACATCTCTCTGATGTCCGTACCTCTCCTCGAGTGCATCCCATAGCTTGTAAGGATCCTCTACAGTCTCGTCCTTCAGGGTCGAGTCTAAATGTTTCCTGATATATATAATGGCTTTCGCCTTTAATATATCAGAAACTTCCTCTGTATGAGGTTCTTCTGAAGCATCCTTGTCGGCTGAGGTAGTACTTGTTGTTGCCTTCTCAGTCGTTGTGAGACTGAAACCATGAGAGCGCAGATGGAACTTCAGGTCCAACTGCCAACTCAGGTAGTTTGACCCATCGGCCTTCAGGACCGAAAAGTCGACATTCGCAAGTCTGGCCATTGAATGATCTAGCAATGTATAAAAACAGCATGTATCATTCAAACTGATTTGAAATAGACATCCACGCATGTATTTCAAACATTTTTCATAGCATGGAGGGTTTTAAAGGAAATTTAACATACATGCTTTTTGGGGTTTCATAATGTGAATAATTAACAAAGGTTAACATTCACGCATGCTATTTGGTAGTTTCATTGTAACATTAAACATGGTATTAAAATAATTAACATCCACGCAATTAATGCATAAGCAATGAAAAAAGAAAATGACTTAGGACTATGGGGATTAGCCAGCCGACACTGAAATAAAAAGAAGTACAGTCCGAAGTTACATCAAAAATTGCATGAAGGAGTAAAATACAACTTGGGAACTTCAGAGAGAAGCCCCTATCATCATTGTGCGTACGCCTTCAGCTCCTTTTTGGTGTCCTTCGGTCTTCTTTTTTTTACATATATATCCTCACTTACAAATTTCTCTCAAAAAAGGAAAAATTTCAGGAAATTAAAAAGTGTCGGAAACCTGGCTGATCCCTAAAAACATAGCCTAATTTGCACATCCACGCAGATAATATATTGAAAACAAACAACCACGCAGATAATCAATCACAGGCATGTAAAGATTATTTTAAATAATCTAAATTGTGTGTGACGTGCTAAAAATTTATTTTGAAAAACTTTTACATTTGATCCATATTTTAATGTTTTGTTTACCGCTTTAAAACCCTTTAAAGTTTCTTTTAATTATTTTGGGATTTTTAGGGCCAAAAATAAAAGAAGAAAAAATTATTTATGTAAATGGGCTAATTTTCTGGCTTTTTGGGCCATGAAAACAACCCATTAGGGTTAATTTGGGCCTCCCCCGAAAAATTGGCCCGTTAAGGGCTAGGGTTTCCGAAAAACCCTAGGGGGGCCCGCGGGGCGCGGCCGCCGTAGCGACAGGGCCGCGGCGACAGGCCGCGGCAGCGTGGCCGCGGCCGATGGCCGCGGCGTTTTTCCGCCGGCGGCACTCGTAGGGTGCCGCCGTTTAGCCCTTTGGGCGTGCGGGGTATGGATCAAGGTTTGGGGAGGTAAAAAACAGATTTTTCGAGAATTTAGATCGCCAAAAAACTTATTTTTATTGATTTTAGACATGCGGATCTAAATAAAATTGTGATTTTTACCGAGATTTAAACTTTTTGATCCTAAAACATGCAGATCTAACGTGAAAAGCAAGTTAGATCTAAAAGTTTTGATTTTTACCTCTAGATTCGACAAGGGAATCTAGTCGACGGTTGGTGAAGGATGCCCTTTTCGCTCCCCGTTGAGAAGATTACGATTTTCTTGAATATGAGCGATTGATGGATCTCCTTCCCCGCGAGCCGCCGTCTCCTTCAACGAGCGTGATCGTGCTGATAACGTGTTGTGACGGGAAAAGTAGGGAAATAGGTGTAGAGGGTTAAGAGCCCCCTACCCTTGTATTTATAGCTTTCAATAGTGGGTTGGATACCCAATGGGCCCAATGGGCCTATTCATAACACTATATATATATATATATATATATATATATATATATATATATATATATATATATATATATATATATATGAAAAGTTAGCGTGATATTTTATTGCTCAAAATACAAAATACAATGTACAACAATAGCTCATACAGGCGAGTGTTATTAATAGAGAGAGGATAGGGCACAAGCGCCGTCACTCTCTACTAGAAATCCCACACCCTACATGAAGCTATTCAGCCAACTCAACCCAAGTCCCTAAATTCCCAATTGGCAAATACTTCAATTTCCTCAGCTGAAGAGGGCTCAAGACCTTCCATGGCTATCCGAATTTCATTGGCAATCTCCTCAAAGATTGTGGTCTTTGTTTTCCTCTCATCATTAAAGATGCGACGATTCCTTTCTCTCCAAATATGCCATACAGTAGCAGCGAGTATGGTCTTAGCCAGTCTATCCAATGCTCTCTTTCCTTCAAAATTGGTGATGTAAAAGTTCCCGATGTCTCGTAGTCCGGTATTAATGCCATTTGCAACTCGTAGCTTCAGTAATGATCTGCGCAAAATGTAACTAGAAAAGCTACAAGTGAAGAAAAGATGTTCAGTGTTTTCCTCTTTGTTGTCATCGCATAGGACACAATTGATTGGTGTATTAAACCCCCATCTGTTGATCATCTCTCTTGTGAGCAACTTACCCTGAAAAGCTCGAAGAAGAGTTAGAGACCATTTAGGCACATTATTGGTATACCAAATTAGTTTGTGGAACGGGAATAAGTTGCCAGGACGACGAGCTCCCTCCCAAGCATCCCTGAACCGGAAATATTCACCAGGCACCCACTGCCAGTCATCCGCCCCGTCCCTTAAAACAATGCGACGAAGGTGCGGCCTCACCTGATCAAGCACAGGGTCAGAAGTCCAGGTAGAAATTCTCGCCGCCCAGTAGTCTCTAACGCATGCCATTTCCGCACCAGGTGGAAATTCAAATAGATGACATAAGGGTCCGCAATCTAGCCAAGGGTCAAGCCAGAAGAGGGTGCTTCGTCCATCACAGACACGCCTGCGGATTAATTTGTGAGAGATTTGCCTACTTTTGAGAAGCCTCTTCCACGTACCTGATTGTGTGACCTGCTCCTTAGCTGCAAAAAATCCCTTGCTGCCCCCATATAATAAACTCATATGCTTGGCCCAGATACTGTCGTTGGTGAGGTACCTCCATGTAAGTTTCAAGCCCACCGCCTCATTTAATTCTTCCAATAGCCTTATCCCGACTCCGCCCTCCTTCTTTGGTTTGCAAATATCTTCCCATGCCCAAGCTCTGGAAGATCCTAGTATGAAGCGCCTACACATGGAAGAGATGGTCCTCAGGACACTCATAGGGATTCGGAATGCGTGCATCCAAAATGCAACAATTCCGTAAATCACCGTCCTCACAAGTTCAATACGCCCCGCCATAGAGAGCAAAGAAGAGCTCCAACCCACCATCCTTTTCTTACATTTATCCACCAATCTACCATAGTTGACCGTTTTGGGGTACTTAGAGGAGAGCGGCAAGCCAAGGTAAGTTGATATTGTGGTTGCAATCTTGATCCCCAAAATGTCTGCCAGAGTGCTTTTAATATTACTGGCCCCTTTGCTAAATAAGCCTGCACTCTTATCCCAGATCACCTGCAAGCCAGTGTAATTAAAAAATTCCACTAATAAATTTTTAATGCCTGAGAAAGTAGACCTGTCAGCACGTCAGAACACTAGTAGGTCGTCAGCAAACAGGAGATGGGATATGGAGCCAGTGCACCTCATAGGAAGAATGCTCCCCATATTAATATATTTAGAGATCAAGATAGTAAATGCCTCCATAATAATAACAAATAAGTAAGGTGAAAGTGGGTCTCCTTGTCGAATACCTCTATTTCCTTTGAAATACATGTGGTGTCCCATTAATCATAACTGAGAAGGTCGTAGTATTAATGCACACATTGATCCAACCAATAAATTGTTCAGGGAAACCCAATTGCCACAAGAAGTAAATCCCTATTGACACTGTCAAATGCTTTTCTTAAATCCAGCTTCAGGCAAGCTCTTCGACCCATAGGGTTGCTGAAATCTCTAATCTGCTCGTGGGCCAGAAGGGAGCAATCTGATAAGAGTCTTCCTTTAAGGAAGGCAGCTTGGTTAGGAGATATTAGCTCATGGATCACCATTTTAATCCTATTGCATATAACTTTACTGATATATATATATATATATATATATATATATATATATTGAAAGGTGAAATCTATATATATATATATATATATATATATATATATATATATATATATATATATATATATATATATATATATATATATTGAAAGGTGAAATCTATATTAAATAGTGTACAAAATTACAACTAGGTGCCCAGCTATGAAAGAGAGGGGAGCGGACACAAGCGTCGTCACCCCCTACTTACATATATAGGAACCACAAAGCAGATAAAATACAAGTCTCGGTCACTAGTAATACCCTGTACCAAGTGACACTATAGCAAAATCTTAGCCTCTAGTTAACCATTATCCCAAATCTCCCAATTGTCCATAGCTATTGCCGCTTCCTCATCCTCAGGGTCATCTGGATTCCTCATAGCAATCCGCACATCAGAAGCTATGTCGTCAAATACCAAAGTCTTGGTTCTCTTGGAATTGTTGAAGATGCGCCTGTTACGTTCTCGCCAAATGTGCCAAACACCCGCCGAAAGCGCCGCCTTAGCAAGCTGACCAAGAGCTCCCTTGTTTGCAAATTCGGCTAAGAAAAATTTTCCCACAGATTCTAACGATTGATCAGGAGGGCCGGTCTTACCAAGTTTTAACAAAATCCTACACAAGATGTATTGTGTGAATGGGCAGCCGAAAAATAGATGCTGCAAGGTCTCCACTCCATCATCGCAAAGAACGCAGGTCGGGGCCGTGTGATAACCCCATTGGATGAGAGAATCTCTAGTCAAGAGCTTCCCTTTGAATGCCCGAAGAAGATTAAGTGACCATTTAGGAACGCATCTAGTGTACCATACAAGCTTGAAGAAGGGGAATAAACTTCCCTTGACTCTAGATCCTTCCCAAGCGGATTTGAAATGGAAGACCGGTCCTGGGCTCCACTCCCATTGATCAGGGCCGGTAGATAGCTTGACATTCTGGAGCATAGTTTTGATGTCCGAAGGTAGAGATTCCTCATTCCAACTAAAGCCATTCCAATAATCACAGACCTTCAGACTGCTATCACCCGCTGGAATATCAAATTGGTTCTTTAGGGGTCCACATGGGAGCCAGTTATCATGCCAAAACAGGGTGTCATTACCATTCCTGACCTTCCTCTTTATCAACCTCTGTGAGAATTTCTTGCAGCTTAGGAGGAACTACAAAGTACCTGATTCAGTTGGCAACCCCTTTGTTTCATAGAAAGAATCAACCTGTTTATATTTCCTTCGCATGAACTCCGGCCAAAGGCCCTTCCCCTGCAACAATCTCCATGTAAGCTTGATACCAGAGGCCCAATTGAGTTCAGAGAGTAACCTGAGACCAATGCCACCCTCCCTTTTCGGTTTACATAAATCCTGCCAAGCCCATGAAATTGAAGATCCCCATATAAATCTTCTGCACATCGTGGTTAGGGAGAGAATAATAGTAGATGGGATTTTGTAGACCTGGGACCAGAAAGATATCATGCCATAGATAACTGTTCTCACCAGCTCAATCCTGCCCGCTATGGAGAGTAAAGAAGAGGTCCAGCCAATAAGTCTATTTTTGCATCTGTCTAGAAGCCTGGAGTACATATTAGTCTTCAGATATTTAGAAGAAAGGGGCAATCCCAAATAAGTAGTGAAACTAGAAGCCTGCTTTACCCCAATATGATTGGTAAGCGGCCCCGCATTTTTCGCACCCTTGCTAAACACAACAACACTTTTATTCCAGTTGATGGTTAGACCAGCGAAATTAGCAAAGTCCACCAGGAGATTTTTAAGGCCATCCATGGATTTAAAAGAAGCTCGACAAAATAAAAGTAAGTCATCCGCAAAAAGAAGGTGCGAAATAGAACCAGTACGGCGCATTGGTTGAATAGATCCCCTGGTGATGGATTTTCCAAGTAGGAGAGAAAAGGCTTCCATAATGATTACAAATAAATAAGGGGAGAGTGGATCACCTTGTCTGAGGCCTCTGTTTCCTTTAAAGAAGCCAGCAGGCGAGCCATTTACCATCACAGAAAAGGTAGGAGAGGAGATACATTCCCTAATCCAGGAGATGAAGGTGCTCATAAAGCCCATCTGGTGAAGAATGTAGTAAACAAATTCCCTGTTTACACTATCGAAGGCCTTCCGAAGATCCAGATTTAAGCAGATTCGAGAACCCATAGGGTTGCTGAAATCTCTAATTTGTTCATGTGCCAGGAGGGTGCTGTCAGATAGAAGTCTGCCTTTCAGAAAAGCAGATTGATTAGGGGAGACTAATTCATGCACCACCATCCTCAACCTGTTGCAAATAACCTTACTAATGATCTTGTATAGGACATTGCAGCAGGCAATCGGTCTGTAATCCCCCAAGCTAGAAGCTGTAGTGGATTTTGGGACCAAGGTAAGGAAGGTGTGGTTTATCTGATGCGGGAGAGTGCCAGTCCTGAAAAAAGACTGTATAGCTAGTATAACCTCATTCCCGATAAGATTCCAATGGTGCTAAAAGAAGTACCCATTGAATCCATCAGGCCCTGGCGATTTGTCAGGTCCAATCTGAAATACTGCCTCTTTGATTTCATCTGCAGTTACCCTTCGCTGTAGCCAATAAGCTGCCTCTGTAGTAATTTTCCTTCTGGGAACGAGTTTGGGGAAGACTCTCCAGTAGTCACTTTGGTTATATAACTCTTCAAAATAACTTACCGCATCAGATTTTAGCTCATCATATGATTTGCTTTGGACTCCATTTGCATCAACCAGGTGCATTAAATTATTGTGACAATGCCTAGTCCGCATCGCAGTGTAGAAGAACTTAGTGTTACTGTCTCCCAGATTCAGCCAATCCTGTCTGCTTTTCTGTCGGAACATCTCCTCCTCAAGTTCCAAGAGGCCAACCAACTCATTTGTTAGAGTGTGCTCTTGTTGCTGCAAGCTGATGCTCGAGTGAATAGAGGATTCTTTTCGAATGTCCTGAAGCTTGCTGCGGCAGTCAATAATCTGTGTATTAACATGATGATCTCGGGCCCAAAGTTTCAAAATAGTTTTGAGATGCCGCAATTTCATAGAGATACCATGAAGATTAACAACCCCATAGAACCGGTTCCAAGATGATTCTACCAACTCCATGTAACCTGTAACACTCACCCAATGGTTGTAGAATTTAAAAGGCTTCGGGTTTGGAGTTACCTGGCTATGAAGTCTGACAATAATGGGGGAATGATCACTAGTACGCTGATCGGTGAAGTGTGCACAAGATTCAGGAAGAATGTCTATCCAGTTTGCATTGCACATAGCCCTATCAATTTGTACAGCGATGCGGCCAGCACCGACATGCTTGTTGGTCCAACTCAACAGATGTCCAGTACTTTTAAGATCCTGTAGACAGCAGTCACGAATGCAGTTGCTAAAGTCTTTTAGCATGCTCTCCTCAAGTCTACGACCCCCAATTTTGTCATATGTATATAGTGCACAGTTAAAATCTCCTCCCACCAACCAAGCTTTATTCTGATAATTTGGAGCCTCCATCTTGAGAATATTCCATAAAGCCCGATGCTCCAAGCTTGTATTAGCATCATATACTCCAGTCAAGACAAAGGAAAAACCGCCCATATTAACACAATGGACTGAAATGTGTTGCGCAGACATATCAATTACCTTCACCTGCCACACTTTTGGGTCAAAGCCCATCAAAATCCGACCTCCTCTACAGAGATTGAAGTTATCAATAGTGTCCCATGGCCTAGGTATGATAGATTTAGTAATGAGCCCCTCATTTTTCAACTTGGTTTCCAGTAACACTACAGCAGATGGTTGAACTTCCTTTAGAAGGGTACTCAGGTCCCTTCTGAGTACAAGGTCATATGACACAAAAACAACATGAGTACAAGGTCATATGAACATCAACATTCCATCAAATTCATCATACATGTGAAACAAAAAGAACAAAATACATCATGATACTCAGACCACATCACTAAATAAAATATAACCATCAAACAGACACTGAAGAACTACTCAACCCTAACCAAAACAGACAAAACAAAAAAAACTAGGTCTCAGGGTGAGTGGCAGCATCAGTCAATGTTGATGACAGTGGGGTCCGAGGGACGACCAGATGAGCGGAACATCAGCCTAGCAGAGCGACGAGTAGGATAAGCTGGAGCCTTCCTCTTGGAAGACGATGCATGCGCGGCAGAGGTTTCCGCATGAGCATGAACGGGGGTCTGGACCATAGAAGGCACCGGCACAAAGCCTGGAGGAGGAGGAACATCAACATGGGCAGTATCCTCAGACTTAGAAAACAGGGCCTGAAGCTCGGCAGGAATGGGGAAGCCATGAAGCATGAGAGAATGGTACTGAAGCTCGAGAAGGAGAGTGAGCTTCTCATCCGTAGAGGCAGCAAGCTTCTCGAGAGACGATACACGGTCACTCAATCTAGCGAGGAGGAAATCCTCTAGGGGCACCGACGGAGGAGTACGGGGAGGTAGATCAGCAGGCTGAGAAGAGTGTTCATCGACATTTGCTGAAGGAATGGGGTCACCGACCACGATATTCAGGAACTCCCCGGATGAAGGAGGAGAAGAGGGTACCGGATCAGTGGGTTGAGGTGAGGGTACATCATCAAGGAAGTCGAAAGTTCCCTTAGGAAAAAACATGACCCGAGGGATCCATGTTGTCGAATGACAGACACTAGGTCAAGCACGCGGTGAGAACCGAGAGAGCACGAACCCTAAAATATGACGATCAACCGAAGATTTTCACGCGAGCAACCAATCGAAAGAGGGAGACCTCGTTTCGGCTCGGAATGGTCGAAGGAGAGATCGACAGAAGGTTTCGAGCGGGGAAGACAAATGATTTTCAATCGAAGGAGAGAGAAATCGTGTGGTTGAAATGAAAAGTCTTGATGATTTAACGAAGGGGCAAAATAATCTGGGCCGTTGGATCAAAGAATCGACGTCTCAGATCAATTGAATGAATCGCCACAATAGGAGACAGTCGACTGATGAACAAAATTCAGTCGACTGGTTGAAGTGATAAGAGATAAGCTTAGGAGGACAGACAGTCGACTGTTGAGTAACACACAGTCGCATGTCCAAGGGACAGTCGACTGTATTATACCCTTCAGTCGACTGACTGAGAATCAATTAGATTGATGAAAAGACAGAGACTACTGACGAAATTGACAGGCGCCTGATGACTAAAATGCAGTCACCTGTTGATCCAGCAGTCGACTGTAAATTTGTCATCAGTCACCTGGGCAAAAGATACAATCTGCAGACAGAATGAATAAAGTAGGGATTCGACTGTCAAAGGAAAGACAGTCATCTGTCCTGGTCCAAAAATGCACAGTGAGGTCCAAAAATGCACAGCTCACCCTAGGACCTATACTCTAATCATAAACTCATCAAAAAACAATATTAAATGATAAATCGTTTATAACATAAATCTCTTAAAACAATCTGAAAACTCATGTAATCAACGAAATCTCAATTGCCTTTCTTAAAACAAATATATGATATATCAAATGAAGAGAGGCAACATGATGATATGAGCTCAAAAGTGTTATAACAAGAAAGTTGAGCACCTAAATTTCAGATTCACTCATAATCCCTAATTCTCCACGCAACCTCATAAATGAATATTCTTTAAGAGGTTTTGTGAAGATGTCGGTGATTTGTTTTTGGGTTTCAATGTACTCTAAGATGATGTCCATCTTAGCTACATGATCATTGATAAAATAGTGTCTCACATCTATGTGTTTGGTACGAGAGTGATGTAACGGATTCTTGGAAAGACATATAGTACTTTGGTTATCAACCATGATAGGGCAAGTATCACAATTGACACCATAGTCTCTAAGAGTGTGTCTCATCCAAAGAACTTGTGCACATGCAAGACCCGCGACAATATATTCCTCTTCAGTCGTGGACAATGATACCGAATTCTGTTTCTTGGAAAACCAAGAGACTAAGGAATTTCCTAGGAAATGGCAAGTGCCACTAGTACTTTTCCTATCGGATTTGCATCCGGCAAAGTCGGCATCACTATATGAGATTAACTCATATGTGCTAGATTTAGGGTAAAGTAACCCATAATCTAGTGAATGATTGAGATAACGAAATATTCGTTTAACCATAATCAAGTGTGACTCTTTAGGTCCAGCTTGATATCTAGCACACAAGCATACGGAAAACATGATATCAGGCCTACTAGCAGTTAAATAAAGTAAGCTACTGATCATAACTCGATATAGACGTACGTCTACATCTTTTCTGTTCTCATCCTTGTGTAGATGGGTTGTCGTACTCATGTGTGTCCTTTTGCTTGATGAAGATTCCATCCCGAATCGCTTGATAAGCTCCCATGTGTACTTTGTTTGATGTATGAAAGTTCCGTCCTTCATTTGTCGAATTTGTAGTCCAAGGAAGTAATTGAGCTCTCCCATGTGGCTCATCTCGAATTCATCCTTCATAGACTTAGAAAATTCTTGACAAATATTAAAGTTAGTAGAACCAAATATTATATCGTATATATAAACTTGAATCAATAGGATGTCATTTTCATAATCTTTAATGAAAAGTGTTGAATCAACTTCTCCCATTTTAAAACCTAAATCCAAAAGAAACGTCTTGAGTCAATCATACCAAGATCTAGGAGCTTGGCTCAACCCATACAACGCTGTCTTAAGTTTGAAAACATGGTTTAGAAATTTTTCATGAATGAAACCGGGAGGTTGAGAAACATACACTTCTTCATTGACAATCCCATTTAAAAATGCACTTTTAACATCCATTTGAAATAGTTTGAAATTCTTATGAGATGCAAAAGATAAAAGTAATCTAATAGCTTCTAATCTAGCTACGGGGGCAAAGGATTTTTCGAAATCGATACCTTGCTCTTACCGGTAGCCTTGAGCTACTAACCTTGCTTTGTTCCTTGTGATGACCTCGTTCTCATCGGTCTTGTTCTTGAAGATCCATTTGGTTCCAATAACTTGATGACCATATGGAAGAGGAACTAGCTCCCAAACTTCATTTCTCTCGAATTGCATGAGTTCTTCTTCCATTGCCATTATCCATGAGCTATCCTTACAAGCTTCTTGGATGTTCTTTGGCTCAATGGTAGAGACAAATGCGCAATGAGAGAATTCTTCAATTCTTGACCTCGTTTGAACACCCACACTAATATCTCCAATAATTTGGTCATGTGGATGGTTGCGAACGGTTGGGTAAGCTTTAGGTATTCCTGCATCACTTGGAACATCTTCAACAATCTCATTAGTAGAGTTAGTCTCAATAATCGAATCATTAATGTTTACATTACTAAGAGAATCACATATAGCATCTACACTATCATCATTAACATGAGGAAAATCAAAATCTTCATAAATTGATACGTGTAGTGATTCCTCGATCGTTGAAGATGTTTTGTTGTATATCCGGTAGGCTTTGATATGTGTGGAATATCCAAAAAAAATTCCTTCATCGGATATTGGCTCAAATTTACTAAATTACCAAAAGTGTTCTTGATAAAACATTTTGAACCAAAAACTCGAAAATATTTAACTTGAGGCTTTTTGTCATAAAATAACTCAAAACAAGTTTTGTTCGTTCGGGGTCTCACTAGGATCCTATTAAGCACATAACATGCCGTGTGCACCGTCTCTGCCCAAAATTGTAGTCCAAGATGACCATCACAGAGCATAGTACGAGCACACTCAATAAGAGTCCTATTTTTTCTCTGTACAACACCATTTTGTGGTGGTGCCCAAGGAAAGGAAAAATTGTGAGTTATCCCGGTGTCATCACAAAACTTTGTAAAAAACTCATTCTCAAATTCTCCTCCATGATCACTACAGATAGTGATAATGGTGAATCCTAATAGATTCTGAATCTTCTTTGCAAATATGGTAAACTCTTCAAAAGCTTCATTCTTATTAGTTAAGAATGAAACCCAAGTAAATCTAGAGAAGTCGTCAACGACAACTAATCCATAATGAGCATTGCCTAAAGAAGCGGTTCTAGTTGGCCCAAACAAATCTAGATGAAGCAGTTCTAGGGGCCTCTTAGAAGTAATGCCTTCTTTAAGCTTAAAAGATGATTTACTAAGTTTACCTCTTTGACAAGAATCACAAAAGTTTTTCTTACTAAAAGCAATTTTTGGAAAACCTTTGACTAGATCATGCTTAGCTAATTTATATAAGTGCTTGAAATGAACATGACCAAAACGGCAATGCCATAATAGTTGTTCATTTGTGTTAGCAACTAAGCAATGTTCTACGGTTTTAGGCAAGCTCAAATAATAAATATTTTTACGCATAATACCGGTAAATAAAACATGCGAATTAGAATCAACAATTTCACACATACCCTCTCCAAAGTTAACCTTGTAACCTTTGTCACAAAGTTGACTAATGGAGATAAGGTTGTGACATAAACCACTAATAAGATATACATTAGTAATTAAAGGTTTGGAGGGGTTTCTGACTATACCTACTCCAATGATGGTTTCCTTTTGGTTACCTCCAAAAGTGATCGTTGCACCATCCTTGATGCTAATCACTTCGAAGAGCAATGAGGGATCTCCCGTCATGTGTTTGGAGCAACCACTGTCGAGAATCCACCCTTTCCTTTTAGAGCTACTTTGACCTTTATTGCTCTTTTTCTTTCTCTTGGTACCTATATAATATACCATAAGCTCATGGTATCCAATTTTTGTTGGGTCCAAGGGGATTAGCCCTTTGGAAGCCATGTCCAAGTGGACTTCTGCTTCCCAACATAATTACCATTATTGATAACATCATGAAAATAGGAATCAACATATGCATTCCTATCATTTAAGCTAGTGTTCTTAGGACACCAAATGTTGTATGTTTTGGGAGTCCTTTTCCTAGTTGCATGCATACTAGTTAGTTTTCTATGTGGTGCATGCTTGTTAGGAACATGGTTTCTAGCATAAACATGAGGTGGTGGATATGCATATGACATATGAGGATTATATGTATGCTTGGGAACATGCATGTTATATGAAACATACGGGGGTTATGCATGACATGTGGAGGATGTGCATACATGTAAGAATGATGTGTATGAGCATGTGGGTGTATAGGAGCACGTACATGAGTATTTCTCATGTGTGGATTTGTACGTGTCCGTGGGTGTGGAGCATAGAAAGTGTCATGAGTATCCACTTGTGAAGTAGGATATTTCTTACGTGAATGAAGGTTTGTGTACATGTAAGCATGGCTTCTCTTTTGGTTTCCACCCGTAGTGGGTTTCTTGCCAAAAAGAGGAGAGGTGAAATGGTGATTTTCATGGTAGGTTTGCTACCTATAGTGTCTTTGACACCACTTGTGGATGCACCGGAGGAAGGCCTCACAAATTTTATAGTGACACCGCTATAGGAAGTGCGTGCATTGGATGCATTTGCTTCCACAAAACCAAGACCAACATGATGTGTGGCCGGAAATTGGTTTGCAAGCAAGTCGTCCAATTGTCCTTTCCATTATTGAGTCTCACAATACGGGAGGACATGAGCTCATATTCTCCTTAAGAGAAGAAATATTGGTATCCAAGGTGGACACCCGTGCTTTGAGCTCGTGAAACTAGATCACTATTGTGTGTCATGAAACTAGATCACTATTATCCTTAGGATGTGTTTGATCTAGTTGAGATTTAAGGGTATTCACCTCATTTCTCAAAGTGACATTTTGAGAAGCTAAATTCGCTTTCTCAAGGGTTAAAGTATCAACAATGGTGTCATTGTTGATAATGCATGGAATGGATAGATTGCTAACATTCAATTTCTTTAAGCTAGTATATCTAAGCATTAAAGATTGATACCTAGCAAATAATTCTTCATTAGCAATACGTAACTCATCCATAGTTACCTCGGTTTCATCCAAGTCAGAATCACTCTCATCGGAGAGTGAATCTTCTCGCGCCATGAAACACATGTGGGCACTCTCACCCTTCTCATCATCGGAATCACTTAATGAGTCTCCACTTGAGTCATCGAATGTATCGACGAGTCATTTCTTCTTATATCTCTTATTTTTGTCGGACTTGTGGTACTTCAGAGCCTTCCACTTCTCTTTGTTTCTTAGCATTGGACAATCCTTCTTGATGTGCCCTGGCTTGTTACACTTAAAGCAAAGAGAGGAAGTATTATTAGTAGACTCAAATCTTTTGTTGGAGGGAAATTTACCTTTGCAAAAGAAGCGTTGAAACTTCTTCGCCATTTGGGCCATTTCACCCAAGTCCATCTCATTTTCTGATTCTTCACTATCGGAGGATGAGGAATTGGTGTTGAATGCCAAAGCTTTCTTCTTGGCCTCCGAAGGATTCATCATTGCTCGAATCTTTAATCGGTTCTCCCATCTTACTTCATAAGACATGAGAGTCCTGATAAGATTCACAACTATGTAAGTCTTTAAGTCGTAGACCTCCTCGATGGCGATAGCTCTTCTTTCCCATTTGGAGGTCATCCCCATGATGATCTTTCTCACCTTTTCTGGTTCGGTGTATGTTTGGCCGAGAGCGTCTAGTTCATTGGTGATGTTAGTAAAACGTCCGTACATCGATGTTATGCTTTCATTTTCCTGCATATGAAACATGTCGAAGTTTTGCACGACAACATAGAGTTTAGAAAGTTTTACCTTGTTCGTTCCCTTATGGGTAACGACGAGATGGTTCCAAATTTGATATGCACTCTTACATGTGCATATCTTGTTGAACTCAATCGGGTCCAACGCACAATGAAGAGCGTTCATTGCTTTTACGTTGTTGACTTAGGCGGATTTCTCGGAAGTCGTCCATTTTTCTAAATCCTCTTCGGTGGGCTCGACATATTCCTTGTGGAGGGTTCTCCAAAGTGAAGCACTCTTTAGGAACGTCTCCATCCGGCATTTCCAATAGCCAATGTTCATGCCATTGAAACGCGGAGGACGCACTGTTGATTGACCTTCGAAAAGAGTGGACGCTCCATCACGATCGTGGTTGTTGTACGAAGTCGGTGGAGGAACGTTGTTGTTGTTGGATGCCATAGCTATAACCTTGCACTCTGATACCAATTGTAAGGACCCTGACTATGGAGAAAACACTAGAAGGGGGGTTGAATAGTGTTTAAGCAATTTAAAAAGATAGTTACACCAATTTAAATTCCTAACCAACAAAATAATGCGGAATAGAAAATAAACCCAAAATGAAACAAATGCAAATGCAAGGATGTTTCAAGGGTTCGGATTACCCAAGTCACTTCCCGACTTGTTCCCGGTAATCCTACGTCCCTTCCACCCGGTTAACAACCGGATACTCAAGTTAGAACCCTAACTTGAGGTTTCGTTAAAACCCACTTGTAGCAACCATACAAGTAAATCGAAATACAATCGATTGACCTTAACTCCCACAACTTGGAAGCAAGCAAACCACTCTCATAACCCGAAAGTAAATTCAAATAAGGAAAGTTATGAAATTTGAAAGCAACACTTACAATCACCTATGCCTTGAAGTAGAATTTGAAGGAGAAGTGTGTTGTGTGTTGAAATACTCTCTTGGAAGAGAGGAAAGCCCTTTCTCTTGACTGCACCAAATGCCTAGAAGATATCTCTTTGGTTCTAGGTTGGAGAGTGACGTGTGTTTATATTTTATATATTCACGCACGTCTTCTTTGTGTTTTTCCGTTATTTCCCGCCGTCCCGTATCCATTTTCTCGTGTTTTCTAGTTTTCTTTCACTTTTTCATGTTTTTGCGTGTTTGCAGGAGATCACCAGTGTAGGGGACACATAACAAAGATATCATGAGTCCCCAGAGCAACGGGAAGAGTCACGCATGATCCAGGGGGTCAAACGACCAAGATTGCCATCTTTCAGCCCCCACCCGATCGGTTGGGCATAGCCAACCGATCGGGTGATGCACGCGTGTCCGACCCGGACTGAAGCTGAAGCGAAGTGCAGCATCAACCGACTAGTTCGACGATCGGTTCATCCCAACAGAGTTCTCGGGAATTTGGAGCTGAATTCCAACCGATCGGGTGACATTCACCCGATCGGTTCATCTGTAGCGAATTCTCCGAACGACGACCCGAAGAGCTCACTCGACGGCTCGCTAACCGTGCCATGTCGACAAAAGTATCTGTTCTTTTGGGCGATAATTCCAACCGATCGGTTGATTACTCAACCGATCGGTTCTCCTGATGACCGCAAGATCCAACCGACGAGCCGCTTGCGTCAACCGACCGGGTCAAGCGAGCGGGTGAAGTTTCTGAAGCCCGCAACCGAAGCACGTAGCAGCTCACCCGATCGGTTGATTCTTTAACCGATCGGGTGAAGTCGTTTTCTATATATAACTGCCCTAGGTTTTCAGAAACGGGAGCTGTGTATATTTCTATCTTTTTTCCCTATTGTGACGGCTGGAATTTTATTGTTATTTGTAAGTGTTCTGATCTTTGTGAAACTTTGATATTATCTTAATAGCATTGCTACTACTTCATTTCAATTGCCTGATTATGATTTTTACGGTTGATTTTCATTTAGATTGCTTTTTAGCTATAATGTGTGAGTAGTTCTCAAATCTGGGATTTTGGTGGAAACCCCTTCGTGGGTTCTCCCTAATGCATCCATAGGACTAGGAAATCGATAGGGAATAGGAATTTAGAGGTTACGCGGGGTGTTTCATTGTCATCGATGGGAAAAAGACTGCCTTTGACCGTTGGGCCAAGGGGGAATAAACTTGGCGGTTGACTCTCTAGCCATAGCTCATGCCCTTAGCGTAGACATCGAATCCTAGTGTGTGGGAACGGCAGGATGAGATGTTAGGAGTTACCGTTGCGAGCTTAGTGCTCCCGGAGTCGGTCAGTGTTAATGGACATGGGAATGCCCACTGACCGAACCTGGGTAGTCTGGCGTATCATCCTGGGCACCGATCGGAATATCGGGCCCATGGGACACTGGTATCACTTTTAGAGGCAACGTCTCAGCACTAAACCCTAATTCCGATCGTTGTCCTATCCGCCGGTCGTAATAGTGAGAACACCTGATAGGGTGGAAATCGAAGTCCTAGGTTTCCTTTTATATTGTTTAACCTCGTATCTCTAATTTGTGACAAACCATCTATCGATTCGGGCTAGCTCAGCCATAGGGTGAACCGGTTCCTCTCTGACACAAGCACAACCACGCCTCCCTGTGTTCGACCCCCAAGCCACACTACAACACCGTGCGCTTGCGGTATAAATATTTAAATCTGGTATCCCCAATCATATTGCACACTTTGCATGCTTACATCTAGGTGACGTCAAGCTTTATGTCACCGTTGTCGGGAAGGCAACGTGCTTGTTAATTTTAGGACCTATTGAACCCTTGAGTCTAGCTCATATCCCTATCTCGCGATAATTTTCGCATTCTACTTTTTCATTTTTATTTTCTAATTTTTATTTTTATTTCTATTTTTATCCGTTTCTATCCCACACTTGCTTCACGTGTGTTTGTTGCTTTTCATGTGCAGGAATACAAGGAGTCTTGACGACTTGATTCCTATTGATCCGGAGATAAACGCCACCCTGAGGCGTCTAAACGCAGAGAGGCAAAGAAGAGAAGAGTTTGAAGCCATGGGGGAGAATACCCCCACCACATAAGTCCATCCTGGAGTACTCGATGCCTTCCATCGGGTCCACCTCCTCCATCCAACCTCCAGCTATTTCGGCACAGAGCTTCGAGCTCAAGCCGTCCTTAGTGACGTGGATCCAGCAGGATCAATTCTCTGGGGCATCCATGGAGAGCCCTATCGAACATCTGGACTCCTTCCTAGAGAAGTGTGACACATTCCGGATTAATGGTGTCACAACTAAAGCAATCCGACTGAAGCTATTCCCCTTCTCTCTGCGGGATAAGGCCAATCAGTGGCTTAGGGGAAAGGACCCGAACACCTTCAACACTTGGGAGAAGCTATCGAATGCCTTCTTGATTAAGTTCTTTCCTCCGAGGAAGACCATGAAGCTGAGGAGTGAGATCTCCTCCTTCTCCCAAGCCAGCCATGAGTCCCTGCATGAAGCTTGGACAAGATATAAAGAGATGCATCGGAGATGCCCTCATCACGAGCTTCCAATGTGGCAGAATATAAATCTGTTCTATAACGGATTGAGGGATGACTTGAAGTTTTCAATGGACGCCGCGGATGGGGGGTCCTTTATGTCAAGAAGTGAAGAAGATGTCGGCAACATTTTAGAAAAAATGGCATCAAATAATGAGCGGTGGTGCGATGAGCGTGCCACACCCAGATCTGGAGGCATTCATAGAGTCGAGGACGTCGACAAGTTGTCTAGAAAATTTGATTTGCTATCGACCCAGATCTCAGCGCTCATGGTAGGAGCTAGTGGTGCCGACACCCAACAAGTATCGGCGGTGGAAGCGGAAGTCCTGGGAGACTTCGAGGGTGGTGACATTTCACCACCGGTGGATCAAGCTAGTGTGCTTTTCTTCAACCCGACGTGTAATGCGCCGTATCCACCGAGGACTAGCTCAAATCCGGTTTATTCTCCTAATAACCAGAACCACCCCAATTTTAGCTACCGGGCACCGTATCAGCAGCAGCAGCAACAACAACAACAAGTATATCAGCCGCAGCAGCAGCAGGTATATCAGCCACCCAGGCAATAGCAGCGGCAGTATCAGCAGCCCATGCAGCAACAGCAGCAACAGTATCAGCAGTATCCCCACAGGAACCAGCAGCCCATGCAGCAGCAGTAGCAGCCATATGGCCAGCAGTGGGTTATCTCCCCGGTTGAGTCTCTCTTGACCCAATACATTACCAACCAGGAGAAGATCAACTTGAAGCTGGAGATGGGGCAGAGGGCTCTCACTGACCAAGTAACCCAGCTGGGGTTGTATGTGGCGAACCTTCAAAGGTCACAAAATCAATTACCGCCACAACCAGAAGTTAACCCGAGGGGGCGAACCAGACTTTGGCACTAACGCAGGATCATGCGAATGTGTCCACTATCGTCTTGAGAAACGGGACACAAATTCCTACAAGAGTGCCCGCCAAGGAACCTGAAGCTCCGTTGGTCGTAGAGCGACCAATTGAAAAATCAAAGGACCACTGAACTTCGTCACCAAAGACTACGACTCCGGAGGGAGTCCTTGAAGAGGAGAAGAAGAAGGACAAGGAGGGGGGCCTGAGAGTGTTTATGCCCGTTGTGCCTTTTCCACAACGACTTGCCCGAGCAAAGATAGATGAAAAATACGGCAAGTTCTTCGCTATGGTAAAGGATTTTGATCTTGCAAATCCCATTCCTCGAAGCCATTGAGACAATTCCCTCATATGCGAAATTTTTAAAGGACTTGGTGATGAGGGGTTCGAGAAAGGAAAAGGTTGTTCTCACGGCAGAATGCATCGCTCTCATTCAGAGAGCGAATCCGCCCAAGCTAAAAGACCCGGGAAGCTTCTCCATTCCTTATTCAATTGGGGGAAGTGAATATCCATCGAGCGCTCCTGGATTTGGGATCGAGCGACAGTCTAATGACCCTGTCATTATACAGGAGGATAGGGATGGGAGACCTGGAGCCCACCGGTATGACCCTTCAACTAGCTGATAGATCGGTCAAATATCCGGTGGGAATTGCAGACGACCTACCTGTTGACATCAGTGGATTGCAAGTGCCGGTGATGGATATACCCGAAGACACTCATACACCCATCATCCTTGGACGGCCTTTCATGGCCACCGCTAGCGTGCTAATAAACGTGAAGAAAGGGAAGCTTTCCCTTAATGTTGGCGACAAAAAGGTCGAGTTTGACTTAGGGTTATCTATGAAGAACCCCCAGATGAACCTGTTTGCAATATGCTGGACAATGAGGAAGAAAGAGCTGTGGAAGCTGGGGCCTGGGACATTCTCTCAAGGAATCCCCCCGACAGCTTGGGGGACCTTGAAGAACATGTCGGTCTGAAGAAAGAAGATGTTACTGGAGAAGCGGTTGTCCCACATACGATCCCTCCCGAATTCCACAAGGATCCTCCGACGAGGAGAAAAGGGAAAGAGCCCATGTGGCTTACTGGTGATGAGATCCGGATCTTGAGAAAAGTGGCGGTCGACGCCAATATGAGGGAGAAGCCCCCGGATACCATCAACGGAGGGAGGATCGTCGAGCAAGTCTACTTGTCACCGCTGCCAGCACCGGAGACCACCTCTCCAAAATCTGAAAGGATGCCAAACATTGGGCATCACCCCCGTCCACCTTGAAAATCATCTACGAGCATCGAGCAAACGACGTTAAACAAAAGCGCTTCATGGGAGGCAACCCATGTTCTAAACCCTCACCTTTGTTTTTAGGATTATTTTTAGCTTTATTTTTCCTATTTTGATAAATAAATCCAGCCACGGGAACTTTCGTCGAAGGACTTAGGCCATTTTTGGACTTTTGCAGGAAACGAGCCCCCAACTGATCGGTTGATCCCTCAACCGATCGGGTGGGACGTATCAGAAAGTGACCTATATCTGTCCATCTACGAACCGGTCGGGTGGCGCAAGCAGAGACCGGGTGGCTGATCGTGTGAGAACGGCTGAATTCTCGGGAAATTTGAGGATTTAATCAACCGATCGGTTGATAGAAGCAGTGGTCGTGTGACTGACCGGGTGAGCTGCACAGAACTCTAGGGAAAATCGTGAAGCGGACAACTGATCGGTTGAGATATCAACCGATCGGTTCGCCTGTAGCCTCTTTTCAATAGAATTTTCGAGATAATAACCAACCGATCGGGTGAAAACTCACCCGATCGGTTCGACTTAAACCCTATAAATACCCCCACCCTCACCCGTTCATTTCCCCTCACCCGATTTCGATTTCCCATCGCCGTTTCGACTTCCCACCCCTCAACCGGCCTCGTACTTCCCCCAAACGACATCCAACCTCCCTCAATCAATCTCTCCACTTCCTCTCTCTCTCTCTCTCTCTCTCTCCCCATCAATCTCTCTCTCCCTCTTCCATTTAACCCCATCCAAGCCCTAATTTTCGCCCGACTCCCACCATTTTCAAAAATTCGTTGAAAAGAAGTGCCGCGGCTTCACACTCCCACCCATTGCACTGCGTTGGGTAATCTACGAGCAAGGATCGTCATCTCTACTGGGTAACTTCGCTCCTTAGCTCCATTTTCAATTTTACCCTAGTATTACTATCTGCTCAACTGCCATCGATTGTGTGCATTCGTCATATCTTGCATACACCAGCATCACACACTCACATGGCCCGTGATAAAGATAAGGGTAAGGGTATTATGCGTGAGGAGGGGTCGTCTCACAAGAGACAAAAGACCACACATCCACCACACTCACGCCCTCCTCCTACACAGCCTGCACAACCCCAACCCCAACCAATTATCCCAGCTGAGGACCCAATGATGGGCCCGCATGGCTACCGCTTTTTGAGTCAAGACCAAAAAGATTTTTATCATAGACTCGATGCACGTGGACACCTATCAACCAAATTTGCCCATGCCCAAACGCTTATTGATCTCGGTGTGTTCACCGATGTCGAGACTCTCTTCGCCAATTTAGGTTGGATAGCTTTCCTGAATGCCACCGCAGTATCCTACCCCGACCTCACACTCGAATTTCTACCCTCCCTTGTATGTGAGTCGGGGTCGATCTTCGTTTTCCGCGTCCGTAACAAAACCATCCGCACCCACCTGAATACTATTAATAACATCTTTGGTTTCCCCATTCTTAGGGACGACGCTATCCATCATTCCGGATACCACCGTGATTTCAACGTCGATTAATTTTGGTTTCACCTCACCCTACACGACCATTATCCTCGAGGTAAGGCCAAGGCCTCCTCCATCATTCACACCGTATTTCGTCTGGCACACCGAATCATTTCTTGCACATTTTCCCCCAGGGATGAGTCAGGCACCGTGACCATCCCTGATCTTGTTATTTTGTGGGCCATGACATTCGATTTCATTCGTGGTGATGACAGGATCGCCTTCGAGGCCCCTCGCATTCCCATTCATGCTGGTGATTGTCTTATCTACAAATTGCTTGAAATTAGCCGTGCCGGCAAAGGCAAGTTTTGTTGCGGGGGCCTCATTACTATCATAGCTTCATATCCTCAGTTCAACATCGCCATCCCCCGAAATTTTCCTTCTGCTGCAGGACCTCCACGTATAGATCTTGATGTCCTGCAGCACATACACATGATCAAGACCCACCCCAACGGTCATTTCACTTTCTATTACGATACCCCCTGCTCCCTATACCATTCTGCCCAACCCCGCTCGCATGCCTATCCAACTTGTGGCAGATTGGACATTCCCACCTGACCCCGAGTTTCTAGGGGGGTTACGTCTTCCATTTCTCCCGGGCGCACCCAGATCACCTCCCCTTTCCACCCACTTAGGCGAGCAGGACATACCTGCGTCCCGAGGAGACTCCGGGGCTGGCCCTAGTAGGGTCATCCCGGCTTCTGTCCCCATCACCACCGTCGCCACCTCTCCGGTCCGTACGACCACTACTTCCTCCTTTTGTCGAGCCACCTCTGCTCGCCTCGGTCTCGAGGCTGAGTTAGCTGCATTGTGCACTGGCGCATCCTCTTCAGCCTCCTCGGTCCCATCCTCTTCCATCTTCACTCACCCACGTTTCCTCGCACTTGAGAGGAACGTGGCCACCATCCTCCGCATTCTCACTCACGTTCATGGACCACCCCCACCCACACCACCACCTTCACCCCCTCGACGATCTTCACCCCCACCTTCACATTCATCCCCTACCACTACCACTTCCATTCCCACCACTTCCTTCACACATACCGTTTCCATTCCCTCCACCTCACCTCCACTCACGACTACTGCCGTCGCCCCCACATATCCATCACCATCCACTTCCATCACCCCATATGCGCGCCGCAAGAAATTGCAGGTGCGATCACGATCACTTCCCCCACCTTCCTCTCCACCACCTACCCCCATACCTCCTCCTTCCACCACCGCATTGGTCGCCATTTTACTACCACTCACCATCATCACCTCCACACCACCGATCGTCCACACCTCCTCCGCACCCACCCATCCATCACCTCGACCCCTTTCTCCACTTCTCCGCACACCAGTCACCTCTCCCATCCACTCCCCCACATCCCCCACATCTTCCACCGAGGAGGACGAGGATAGCTCCTCTCCTGCTTTTTGATTTCTTTTTTCTTCATTGACTCCCCCCTCGCATATTTCTGCATCATCATGATTATATCTTATTTCTAGCATTGTCATGTCTAGCTTGGGTGAAGTCGTATTTTGTGTGTTTTGTCGTGTGTTGTTTTTATGTGTGCTTGTTTATATATGTCGTGTGGTGTGATTTTCTATCTTTTTTTTTCTGTTTATATGTCGTTTGGTGTGATTTCCTTTATTTTTCAGTTTCCTTTGTGTGTTTGTCTTGCTTTTCATTTCTCTTTGAGTCGGTGCGTATTCCCCCTATTTTCATTGCCCTCCCGTATTTACTTTTATTGCATTGAGGGCAATGCAAGTTTCAGCTTGGGGGAGTCGCACTTCGTGCGTCATTTGTGTCTTTTTCTTCGTTTTGAGTCGTTTTCTTCGTGTTTTTCTTTTTTTCTTTTCTTCTTTTTATCTCTTCCTCCTAGAGATGACCCCATATGATGAATTGCCATAGAATCACACACACCTAGCATGGCTTCGATAATCACCTTCACTAACCCTAGGAAGCCGAGTCCTCTTGCATTTCATGCATCGTGGGTCCGCTTTGCTTTTACGTGAGTCGTGTGCCGTGCCTAGCTGTATAGTGTGCTTCTACTTTGTGATTTTGATTTATATACCTGTCCTGAAATGACCCCTAGATTATCACGCTTCGATTTGCATATGCGGTATTTGCTTCTCCTGTCTACCTCCATATGCATAGGGCTGTTGACGAACGAGCTTGAACGAGCTTGAACAGGGAGCTTGGTTTTGTTCATGAACAAAATCCATGTTCAAGCTCTGTTCGTTTACTAACCGAGCTTTAAAAACATGTTCAAGCTTGTTCGTTAAGCTTACCGAACGAACGTAAATGAACGTAAACGAACATTTACCGAGCTTGTTCACGAGTAGTTAATCGAACGTTCTGTTCGTTAACAAGACTTATCGAGCTTGTTCGTGAACCTGTTCAGGAACATGTTTGTGAACACAAATCAATCTTGTTCATGAACATATTTTCAAACAAACAAACGAACGTCAATTTTTTAATCAGGTATAATAATATTTAAACATTATTGCCAATGACTAAATCAATTAAATAAAAGGATTAAATATTTGCAAGACAAAAATAAACAAATCCAGCATAATAGCTCCATATATACCATTACAAGCATATATTCCAAGCATAATAAAAAAATATAGTATTTGTCTAAATGTACTATTTTCGGTACATGTTCGTTCACGAACACTTAACGAGCTTGTTCATGAACATCACTTAACGAGCTTGTTCACGAACACTTAACGAGCTTGTTCATGAACATAAATGAACGAACACGGTTATGTTCAAGCTCTGTTCGTTTACTAACCGAGCTCTAAAAATCTGTTCAAGCTTGTTCATTAAGCTTCCTAAACGAACGTAAACGAACATGTACCGAGCTTGTTCACGAGTAGTTCGTCGAACGTTCTGTTCGTCAACAGCCCTACATATGCATGAATATTTTATATCGTATACTTCAATTCGCATGTGTCGGGATTTCACAACTAGGACTAGGATAACCCATTTAGCCTATGCTCTGATTAGCAAAAAAATCTCCTTTGCCCAAGTGTTTAGAATCCCATTTCCTTTTTATTTTACTTGGTGCAAATCCCCTCGTCGTGTACCGTTCTCCCACTTGGGAGAGTACACATGTATATATCCCAAAGGCACAAAAATCCAAAAAAAGAGAAAATAAAAACCCAAAAAGAAAAGAAAAGAGAAAAGAAAGAAAAAGATATATATATGCCAAAAATCCAAAAAAAATACATATATCCAAAACCCAAAAAAATTCCAGTGTGAATATTTTCCTACCTACCGAAAATAAAGGGAACGCGATAGTTTGCACCGAGTGTTCTTCTCCACATCATCTCAACCTCCATCGTTTTTGAAAACACTTGGAATAGGGACTTTCTAGCTATTATCTAGGCAATAGTGAGGCGATTTCCTAGTTCCTAGCTGTGGAGTCCCCGATGCATGATACGTTTCTATTCTTATACTCTTCTCATGCATGCTTGAGCTACTATTTGCCGCTTATTCTAAATCGAATCGATATTTAGGTCTTTTCTTGGATTTGAGTATATGGAGCTTATTACACAATGTAGATAGCGACACCGTCTGCTAGCACACGACCACACTCACTCGCGCTTCACCGCGCGGGTTCACGACACTTGTTTGGACTCGTTTTCTTTGGTTTAGTGTTGTGATTTGTCGCTTGCTTGCTTGGTGTGGCGTTTTTGATTTTGTTGGCCCTGACGGGCGATTTAGGATTTTGATTTCTCTTTTTCTCTTTTTCTCTCTATTTTCTCCCTCCGAGCTCCTACTCTCACTCATCTTTTTTCCCTATTGTTCACGTCAGCTTGGGGATTTTGACGTGTGATTATATTTTATATATTCACGCACGTCTTCTTTGTGTTTTTCCGTTATTTCCCGCCGTCCCGTATCCATTTTCTCGTGTTTTCTAGTTTTCTTTCACTTTTCCGTGTTTTGTGTGTTTGCAGGAGATCACAGTGTAGGGGACACATAACGAAGATATCATGAGTCCCCGGAGCAACGGGAGGAGTCACGCGTGATCCAGGGGGTCAAACGACCAAGATTGCCATCTTTCAGCCCCCACCCGATCAGTTGGGCACAGCCAACCGATCGGGTGATGCACGCGTGTCCGACTCGGACTGAAGCTGAAGCGAAGTGCAGCATCAACCGACCGGTTCGACGATCGGTTCATCCCAACAGAGTTCTCGGGAATTTGGAGCTGAATTCCAACCAATCGGGTGACATTCACCCGATCGGTTCATCTGTAGCGAATTCTCCGAACGACGACCCGGAGAGCTCATCCGACGGCTCGCTAACCGTGCCATGTCGACAGAAGTCTCTGTTCTTTTGGGCGATAATTCCAACCGATCGGTTGATTACTCAACCGATCGGTTCTCCTGATGACCGCAAGATCCAACCGACGAGCCGCTTGCACCAACCAACCGGGTCAAGCGAGTGGGTGAAGTTTCTGAAGCCCGCAGCCGAAGCACATAGCAGCTCACCCGATCGGTTGATTCTTCAACCGATCGGGTGAAGTCATTTTCTATATATAACTGCCTTAGGTTTTTAGAAACGGGAGCTGTGTATTTTTCTGTCTTTTTTCCCTATTATGATGGCTGGAATTTTATTGTTATTTGTAAGTGTTCCGATCTTTGTGAAACTTTGATATTATCTTAATAGCATTTCTACTACTTCATTTCAATTGCCTGATTATGATTTTTACGGTTGATTTTCATTTAGATTACTTTTTAGCTATAATGTGTGAGTAGTTCCCAAATCTGGGATTTTGGTGGAAACCCCTTCGTGGGTTCTCCCTAATGCGTCTATAGGACTAGGAAATCGATAGGGAATAGGAATTTAGAGGTTACGTGGGGTGTTTCATTGTCATCGGTGGGAAAAAGACCGCCTTTGACCGTTGGGCCAATGGGGAATAAACTTGGCGGTTGACTCCCTAGCCATAGCTCACGCCCTTAGCGTAGACATCGAATCCTAGCGCATGGGAATAGCAGGATTAGATGTTGGGAGTTATCGTTACGAGCTTAGTGCTCCCAGAGTCGGTCAGTGTTAATGGACATAGGAATGCCCACTGACTGAACCTAGGTAGTCCGGCGTATCATCCTGGGCACCAACCGGAATATTGGGCCCATGGGACGCTGGTATCACTTTTAGAGGCAACGTCTCACCACTAAACCCTAATTCCGATCGTTGTCCTATCCGCCGGTCGTAATAGTGAGAACACATGATAGGGTGGAAACTGAAGTCCTAGGTTTCCTTTTATATTGTTCAACCTCGTATCTACAATTTGTGACAAACCATCTATCGATTCAGGCTAGCTCACCCATAGGGTGAACAGGTTCCTCTCTGACACAAGCACAACCATGCCTCCCTGTGTTCGACCCCCAAGCCACAATACAACACCGTTCGCTTGCGGTATAAATATTTAAATCTGGTATCCCCAATCATATTGCACACTTTGCATGCTCAAATCTACGGGACGTCAGAGAGCAAGAGATTGAAGATAGGAATTCTTAGGGCTTTAGGGCTTGAGAGCTTTGATCTTGAGAATGAAAGCTTGAATGAATGAGTGAGTAACTAAGTAACCTCTCAATTGAACAGTAGAGCCTCCTTATATAGGTTTCTCAAAGCCCTCAACCGAAAATAGCAAAAACACCTTTGAAATCCGTGAGAAAAATCTTAACGGATAGAATCTGAGCCCGCGACAGTCGACTGTTGAGGAAATCACAGTCGACTGCTGCACAGTCAGATAGGGTAGGTGAGAATTCATAACGGTAACTTACCACGTGGACAGTTGACTGATGAGGCATAGACAATCAACTGTTGAACCAACAAGCGACTGTAAATCCTACTGCAGGCGATTGGCCGTAAGTTGGGTAAGTTGATGAATTCTGGAAAACATCCGGGAGAACAGGACAAACGACTGATAAAGAGAAGACAGTCGACTGTTAATCAGAATAGGCCACTATAATTCCTTCTACAGATGACTGTCAAAATCCTGAGATTTTCCAGAGAGTTGATTCAACAAATTGGCTCACAGACAGACAACTGTTGCAGCATTGACAGTCTACTGTTCCATTGGACAGTCGACTGTAAATTCAACATAAGTCGACTGGCCAGAGTAATCAGAGAAATAGACTTTGGGCTATAGATAGACATGCGACTGATTAACAAAACAAAGTCGACTGTCACTTGGACATGCGCCTGTGAATCATTCATAAGTCGCCTGTGGGAATTAAAGCAGAGAAGCCCAAAACTAGACTGTAAAAGTTTGTGCATAACAGGCGACTGTAGAATAAAACACAGTCGACTGTTTTTGAGACAGGCGACTGTAAAACGTTCATCAGTCGACTGTTATAAATAGTACATGCACAATCAATATAGAAATGAATTGGAGTCTAAGGACGATTGATCGAATGATGTCCTAAGACTGAAATGAAGATGTGTGTGTGCTCCAACAATGTTTTACTTCTAAGCTACATACTAGAAGAGATATAAGAAAGTTACATTTGACGAACTCTCTCTTCTATCCAAAGCATGAGCTTGAATTCTTCATGGAGCTTCAATCACCATCTACGATCATCCAATCCATGTCATTTGCCTTCAATGATCTTTGAGTGTCATCCATTGCAAGTAGATCTTCATAATAAGCTTAGGCAATGGATTAACTGCAAAATAGGGGATTAGTCACAAGTATTTATGTTTGCTCATCATTAACACCAAGTCGGGAGAAGTCCAATACTCAACACAAACGTCTTATTTAAAATAACAGTAAGCTGTTTGGTAAGAATTTACCTAAGTTAATAATAATGTAGTCGACATTAGAACTTAGGTAAAAGTAACGACCAATATTTTGATAATACATTTTTTTCATATCCTATCCCTTGTCGTACTTTTCTGTACCCGTAATTAATGCGTATATGTATTACGTATTCGTACTACGTACTCGTATTAGCTATATGCCCTAAATACGTATTAGCTATAACTTCTTTCAATCTATCATTATGTTTCTCATTAAACTTTCTTTTCAAAATTTGAATTCAAATTTTAAATCTACTTCCATATCTATATGGGAGACTCTTCATTTTCTTTTTAATTAGCTAATAATCCCCTCTTAATCACAATTAATCCTTTGGTTCTTTCCTTTCTCCTAATCTTTACATCCCTCTTATTTAATCAAATCTTTCTTTTATCCCAAACCTGTTTTCCTAGAGCAGCCTCCACATGGACCTTCCCCTTTCAAATTTCGTGCACATGCACCTATAAACCCAAAGGCTCTTATGTACACCTTCTATATTAAGAACCCAACCACTATAAACTAGAGCCCTACCCTTTTTCTTCCTCAGCCGCACATACGAAGCAACCTAACCCTCAACCCAGGCCAGTCCCACACCCACTCTTCTATAATACAAACCCAACTCCTATAATTAAAAAAACCCCTAGAGACTACATTCCTTAAACACATACAATGCAAATGAAACACAAAAAAATACTTTTAGCCGGACCCTACGGTTCACGTGCAACCCGAACCCAGCCTACATACTTTAAACCTCAACCCTACAATAGAAACTAAAAACCCTAAGCTTTTAAAAAGGAAACCTGGCAACCAACCCTAAGGCCATCTCTCCAAGCCCTCATGTGTTTAACTCAGCCGCCCCCTACATTAAAAACCATACAAATCCCCAGGCTATATCAATTCACCCATCAGCCCTCCCATATTAAACAAAACCCAAACTAATAACCTGGGCACTCACATGATAACCCGAAACCCTTCCCTCTCTACCAACTTCTCCCTTATAAACCCTAGACTCAGGCTCTCCTCCAGGCCGCACAAACCCCACCTCCAAGTAACACCACGCACAACCCAGCTCGCGGCGAACTCTCCACGCGTGCAGCCCCTCCTTTCTCCACCGTGCGACCCCCACCCTAATCTCTTCCTCACCCCGACTACCAAAGATCCGTGCCCAACCCCCGCCCAGGCCTCCGGCCACCTCCTTTCCCCTTCAACCGCCGCCTTCCACCCTCCTGATTGCCGGATAACGCTGTAGACCGTCGCCATCCACCTACAGCTCCCCTCCAGCACCGACAGCCTCTCCCCACTTCCTCCTCCTCTGTGCACACCCTCAGCCATGCTCCAGCTCGCTGCAGACCGCCGGCCAACCCCTAAGGCCGCCTGCTTGCTACCACTGCCTCCCCTCCGGCCAATTACAGACCCTGGTGATCCGTAGACGCCACTGTCCGCTTCTCCTCTCGCTGTCGCAACGTGTTCCCACACCGTAGCCGCCGTTAGATGCTGCTGTCCACTTCTCCTCTCGCTGCCGCAATGTGTTCCCATGCCGTAGCCGTCGTTAGACGCCGTACATGCCATCGCTACCCCTTGTTACCTTCTATTACACCCCTGCGACAACGGTTAGTAGATCTATCTATATTACAATTGAGGGCAGATTTTGAATTTGTCCTATGTGGCAATGTCACATCAAGTTTTGGAGGAAAAATTTTGGGTTGAAGAGAAATTTGTTGGGAGAAAACAAAAGCTTTTCGTTTTTGAAATTGGCAACATCAGCCCTTAATACCATTCATTCAAAAATGACCCAAAAAAATGAGACCCAAAAAATGAAACCAAAAAAACACACAAAATAAAATGAAATAAAAAAAACACAAAAAAATGAAACCCAAAAGTGGACGTCGCTTGAACTTTATTTCGGCTGACCCAAAAAAATTGAAACCCAAAAAAACACAGTGAATGTGCATTCAAAGAGGCGGTCTGAGCTTTTTGGGCGTCCGTTTCAATTAACCCCTCAAGTAGAGGTCTGACCAACCCATCCATGCCCCAAGCCGAAGGCGCCTGCTAAATTTTTATACGCTAATTTGTTGTTCTGCGACAAAAGCGCCCGCACAGAATTATTTGTTCCTCGCCGAAGGCGGGCATGCCTCTAAATTTTTTACGCAAATATGTTTTTCTTTTAAATTTTGGGTGTAGAAATATTTTTTGGGGGACAAAAATTTCGCAGGGAAAAATGTTAAATGCACCGTACCCCGCGGGCACGGGTTATGACTAGTCCCTTAACATGCTATAACCCACACACTAGGTTAGAGAACTTAATAAAATCTCGTAGGGATTATTTTAACATTTGATATGTCATAAAAGACCTAATTCTGTTATATGTCTAATCAAACCAGACGACCGATCTCACCGTAGCGTAGTGCTCGTCGAGACGAACCTAATGACACCAAGAACGCTAAAAACAGGAAAGTGTACAATTTGTTATGAATTTTTGATGTTCAAATGTTAAATCGTCTTTTTCACTTAAAGCTGAATAACAAGAATTTGACCCGTGAAATGACACTCACTAAAAATACCATGACAACCTATACTTTTGACCGCCCGTCCGTTTGGCACTCAAATCAGGACGGGGATACTAGGATTAGAATTTGTAAACCGCAAGCGCACGGTGTCAAAGTGTGGCTTGGGGGTCGATCACAGGGAGGCGTGTGTTGTGCTCGTGAACAATCAGGAACTGGATCACCCGGTGGGTGAGCTAGCCTATTCTCTTGTTGGATGTCACGATAGTAAACTAATGAAAAAGATGTAAGAGATAAAAAGGTAACTTAGGACTTTGGCTTCCGCCCTATCACGAGTTCTCACTATTACGACCGAAGGATAGGAATGGGATCGGATTCTAGGGTTTAGGGGTGAGACGTTGCCTCTAATAGTGGTACCTAGCGTCCCTTGGGCCCGATATTCCGTCGATGCTTAGGATGATACGCTAGGTCTACCCGGTTTCGGATGGTGGGCATTCCCATGTCCAACACCGCCCGACTCCGGGAGCACTAAGCTCGCAACGATTGCTCTGGACATTTCATCTAAGCCGTTCCCACATGCGAGGAATCAATGCATATGCTAGGGGATGAGCTGTGGCTAGAGAATCAAACTCCCGTTTTATTTCCCCTTGGCCCGACTGTCAAAGGCGGTCTTTCTCCCGCCGATGACAATGAAACGCCCCAGTGTAACCATCTATATCCATATATCCTATCGGATCCATAATCCTAAGGCCGTTCTAGGGAGAACCCACGAAGGGGCTTCCACCAATGTCCCAGATTGAAGAACTACTCACTATTCATGTCATGAAATGCAACAAAACAGATTATAGCCATAAGAATGTAAATCATGCAATCTTCCTCGGGATTGATCGGTGGATTTGCCTCTTCCTCGGGACTGATACGGCCGCATGAACCGATCGGGTGGATCTGTCAACCCGATCGGTTGAGAGCTGATACATGGTTTATCTTGATGATTGGCTCTCAGGGTCTCGTGCGACACCTCCCGTTGCTCCGGAGACTCATGATGTTGGCCTTGTATGTCCCCTGCGCCAGTAATATCCTGCAAAAGAACACAAACACAACAAAAGTAAAAAGGAACTAAAAACACAAAGGAATGGACTCGAAACAACGAAAAAAGACGGGAAATTATGGAGAAGACGTGTGTGAATATATAAAATATAAACGCACGTCAAAATCCCCCAAGCTGAACCCTACCTCGTCCTCGAGGAAGACGAGTGAGAATAGAAACTCGGAGGGGAAATAGAAAGAAAGAAACAGGAAAAGAAAAGGAAATCCTATATTACACGTCAAAGCCAACGGAAACTAACACGACACACTAAGCAAGCACGCGAGAAGCATAGCACTAAGCCCAGGAATACGAGTCCCTACTAGTGTCGTGGGTCCACGCGGTGAAGCGCAAGTGAGTGTGGTTGTGAGCTAGCCAATAGTGTAACTATCTAAATCATGCAATCAAGCTCCATATACACATATCCATGGAACGACCCAATTATCGAATCAATTCGAGTTAGCAGTGAATAATAGTTCAAGCATGCATGAGAATAGAGTAAGAATAGAAACATGTCATATGTCAGGGACTCTACTGCTAGAAACTAGGAAATTGCCGCATGATTTCCAAGATGATTGCTAGAAAGCTCTTATGCCAAGTGTGTTCGAAAACTAAAGGGGTTGAGTAGGTGTGGAGGAGAGCATTTGGTGCAAATTCTTGCCTTCCCTTTATTCACGACGGTAGGAGTATATTCACAACAGAAGATTTTTGGGGTTTTGGATATTTGTATATATTTTTTGGATTTTGGCTATACATATTCTTTCTTTTCCCTTTCCCCCCCTTTTTTCTGACTTTTCTTTTTCCTTCTTTTTTTGTAGAAGTGGGATAATGCGCATTCTCCAAAAGTGGGAGAACGATGCGCAGGTAAGTGGCAAAATTGTGTACTCTCCCAAGTGGAAGTAAAGTACACGACGAAATTCTAAACACTTGGCAAAAGGAAATTTTTCGCGGATCAGAGCGTAAGCAGCATGGGTTATCCTAGTCCTATTGGTAGAGTCCCGACACGTGCGATTTGAAGCGTAAATATATAGATGATTCATGCATAATGAAGCAGAAAGTAGAGGCAATATACCGTATATTCGAAATTGAAGCATGATAGTCTAGGGGTCATCCAAGGATATGCATATAAAACAAAATCACGACCTAAAACACACCAACTAGCTAGTCGAAAAACACAACTCAACACAAAAAGCAAAGTGAACCCACGGAGCATAAAATGCAATAGAACTCGGCTTCCTAGGGTTAGTGGGGATAGTTATCGATTCTTAGCTAAGTGTGTGTGTGTGTGTGTGTGTGTGTGTGTGTGTGTGTGTGTGTGTGTGTGTGTGTGTGTGTGTGTGTGGTTGAGTGGCAGTTTCATCATGCGGGGTCATCTCTAGGAGAGGAAGAATAAAAGGAAGGAAAGAAAAAGAAAAACACGACGAAAACAACTCAAAAACGGTGAAAAAGACACGACTGACGCACATAGTGCGACTCCCCCAAGCTAAACGTTGCATTGCCCTTAATGCAATAGGATCTAATGCGAGAGGGAAACGAAAGATGGGAGGGAAGTACGCACCGACAAAGAAACGGGAAAAACATGAAAAATACATAAAACGAGATGTAGAAAAATAAAGAAAATAGATACCGAAACCAACTATACAAAAGACATACACACGAACACACAAGACAAGCATACAGTAAACAAGCGACAGGACGACAATCACAAAATATAGATCTCTCACAAGCTGATCTCAACAATGCCTGAAAAAAGATATGATCATGGTGAATCAGAAAAACTGGTTAGGGGGAAATCAGAAAAAAGGAAATCAAGGTGCATGAGCGAAATGCTCCTCATCCTCCTCGGAAGAGAGTGGAGGGGTGTGGTCAAGAGATGTGACGGGCGTGCGAAGAACTGGAGAAGGAGGTGGAGATGGTGCAATGGTGGGCTCGGTGGGGATGTGAATGATGGGTTGGGTATCGGTGATAACGGAGGGTGGTAGGGATACGGTGACTGATGAGGAGGGTGTGGGTAATGATATCTCACGCACAGCGACCTATTTCCTGCGACGCAAGTAGGCGGTGATGATAGAAGTGAAAGGTGGTGGAAGTGGAGGGTCAACGGTAGTGGTGGGGAGAAGGGAGACAATGGTGGTGAGAGGGGATGATCGTCTAGGGGGCGACAGAGGAGGTGATGGGGGTGGAGATGGTGGTGGAGCACCATGGATATGGGTAATAAGACGGAGAATGGCGGCGACGTTTCGCTCGAGAGCGAGGAAACAGGGATGGGATAGGAAAGAAGTAGAATCCGAGGAGGTGGAGGAGGATGCGCCAGCGTACAAAGCAGCCATCTCGGCCTTAAGAGCGAGGCGAGCAGAGGTGGCACGGCGCACATCAGAAGGGGTGCCGGCGGTAGTGGTCGTACAAGCACCATAGGCTAGGCCAAGGAGGGCCGTAGTCAGAGCCTCGTTAGAAACCGCTACAGCAGCCGGGAAGGTGACACTGAGTCCAGCCCCGGGGTCTTCTCTGAACTCAGGAATATCCTGCTCGCCCAAGTGGACGGTAGGGGAAGGTGATCTAGGAGCGTCAGGGAGAACAAACTGAAGGTGTAGCCCCCCACAAATTCAGGATCGGGTGGAAATGACCAATCTGCCGGAAGTGCAATGGTGACATGGTCAGGGTTCGGCAGAATGGTATAAGGTGAGGGGGGATGGCCATAGTGGAAAGCAAACCGACCGCTGCCTAGTGGCTTGATCATATGAGTGTGCCTCAGGACATCGATGTCAAGATAGGTAGATCCTGGGGCACGAGGCAAATCGGGGGGAAACTCGATGTTGAAGGGAGGATGTATGGCAATGATAGTGATGAGGCCACCGCAGCAATATTTTCCTTTGTCTGTATGGCTAATATCAACAAGCTTTTGAATTAGCCACACAGCGACATTTATGCGAACGTGCGATGCCTCGCAAGTAATACCGTCAACACCAGGAATGAAAGGAAAATTCATCTCCCAGAAGATGAAAATATCTGGGATGGTCACGGTGCCGGACTCATCCCATGGAAAGAAAGTGCTTGAGATAATCGATGGGCGAGATGGAAGACCGGGTGAATAATCGAAGAGGCCTTGGCCTTGCCCCTAGGATAATGATCGTGTAATGTGAGGCATCCCCAAAAGAAGTCGACATCAAAGTCGGCATGCAATTCATTGGGGAGGGAGCTGCCTTCAAGATTGGGGAAACCAAAAATATCGTTGATAGTAGTCAAAGGGGCACGGAAATTTCGGTTCCGAAGGCAAAAAGCTATATTTGACTCCGGCTCGATCTTGATAGTGGAGAGAATTTCTAGTGTGAGCACGGGGTAGGATTGAGCATGGGCATAGAGGAAACCAAGCCAACCCAAGTTCGTGAATAAAGACTCGCCTTCGGAGAAAACTCCGAGGGTGAATAATGTTTGATCGTGTGCGAACTTGGTGGCGAGGTGAGGGTGTTGGTCCAAGCGAGAGTAAAAATTCTTGTGGGCTTGGCTCATAAAGCGAATACCTTGAGGTCCAAGCAATGGGTCTCTCGCAGGAATGATAGGTGGGGGTGGTGGTTGGGTAGGCGGTGGCTGAGGAGCACGTCCACGCGTAGGACGTGTGGGTCGTTGTCTCTTGCGAGACGGCTCCTCATCCACCATGGGTTGCTTACCCTTATCTTTGTCTTTTGCCATGATGTTGTGGCGATTTGATGTGATATGCAAGATGATATATGGGTGCACGCAACAAATGAAAAAGTGACAAAATAAAAATTCTTGGGCAATGTAATAATCAAGTTATGGAGCGAGTTTACCCAGCAATGATGCGACTCCTAGCTCCCAAAAGATCCCAAAATGCAAGAAGGAGTGATCCGGGGAGCCGCCACACGCTAATCCAAAGAAAACAGAATTTTTGAAAATTGGGGAGATTAGGGCTAGGGTTTGAGGGGTTTGCGGGTTGAACGTGGTCGACGAAGGGGCCTTTGTCACGCCCTGCTTCCCAAAACTACGGAGGTGAAGCATGACTAAGGCCCGCTTGGGCCGGAGCTGTGAGGCTCGGACCCAATAAGCGTCTGTGTGGTACTCCAAGACGAAGAAACAGGTCCCAGCAGAAAAGTACGGAACAACAAAAGTAATAAAAAGGAAATGCATTCATTTTATTCCAATAGATATCTAGAAAAGTACGAAAGTCTAAAACAAAAGCCCAAGACGGCTACAAACAGCTGAAAGTAAACTAATGGTGCAAGCACCCAACCTAGACGGAAAAGTAAACGGTGCTACGCACCCAACTAGAAAGCAGTAAGAACTCTAAATTAGCAACGTAAGGAACCTTTAGCTCTGGTGCTCCTCAGGTACGTACTCCGGGTCGACGTCCTCTGGCTCCACGTACTCTGGTAAGTCCGGCTCGTCCACGTACTCCGGCTCCACACCTGACGTACATCACCAAAGAGAAAAGGAACTGTACATCAGGTAAAGTCTACAAAGAAGTGTTAGACTCTACCGCAAGTGTAATGTAATTTAGAGCAACATTTTACTGGTTGTGTCACGCCCCGCTTCCCAAAAATATGGAGGCGAAGCGTGAGAAGGTCCGCTCAGACTTGAAGCTGCAAAGCTGCAAGTCCGATAAGCGTCAATCAAATTTAAAACTGCAGGTCCTTGCAACGCGAACGAAACAAAGATAATAATAATGAAATGAGACAAAAGAGATATATCAGAATATCCATAAAATAAGTTTCAACATCACAGACAAAGCCACCAGGCTGAAATAAAAGAGAGTCTAAAGGCCCAAACATGGCCAACAAAAGTACAGCGTACAAAACAAAGGTGCCACGCACCGACAACTAACAACAGAACCTAAAACAAAAGAAGCTCAGTAAAATCACCAAGAAAGGTCTCCGGTGTCCACAAAACTCCTCCTGGGCAAACATGGACTCAGGCTCAGCGTCAGCAAAACACCACGTACACAGCAACGGTCTCTGGCTCAAGGTCTAACATGTGACACCCAAAAGAGCAAGGGGCACATGTCAGCAAGTAAGCACCTCGTGCACAGAGATTCCGCCTTTTGGCTAGAGTGGCTGATCGGGCCAACTCCTAAGCTCAAGTGACCGTTTATCCCTACCCCTCCATATGTATCGAGCCAGGGCCTTACCCCCGAACACGGAATGCTCGCTTCTGGATCACGAGCCAGGAAGTGTTTTTAACAAGTATGGCATAGGGGTTCACCTAGCCGGAAACACGGAAACACGGATTGTACAAGTATTTTGTAGCGTGTGCTACGATGCAATAATCAATTTGGATGACATGTAAGATGCAATGAATGGCAGTTAAAAGTGCGTACAGATAAGGAAAGTAAACGTGACAGTTTAGTATGCATGATTAACAAGTTTAAAGAGTTGGATCTAGCTTCGTTGTCAAGCTAGATCAATTAGGTGACGGATCTAGTTTCGTTGTCAAACTAGATCAAGTAGGCGTCTAGCCAGCTATCATTTCACTGACTAGTCTCTTTTACGCTGAAAACAAGGAAGTGGCCTACAAACATGGCCCTACACAAGAGTTGGCAAGTTTCACTTGCCTGCAAGTACGACGTCTGAGAAACACCGTCCAAGAGAGTCCAAAATCACAATTATCCTACGTGCACAAGTCCACCGGCCTAAAGTCCATATTATTAATCTTGATTAGTGAATTTAAAACATTTAAAATACTTTAAAAATACTGATTTTAGTCTTGATTAGCATGCATTGGGTTGGGGGTCCTAGGGGTGCAAAGCGTTACCTCAACACGACGCGAAAGCTACACCGGCGTCGGGTAGCGACGCCGGGGGTTGGAAGAAAATATCGTGCTCCAAGTCCTGATTCCAAATTAGTTTCCTCGCTGGAAGGTTCAGAGCATCAACCGGAGCAACGGTTCCAGATTCCAAAGCTAGCACGTGCGACGACGGGCTATGACGTGTCGCAACGTCGTACGCGGCAAATCGTCGGAGAGAAAGCACCTAGGTGGGGCCCACAGTAGTCCTAGGGACCTTTGGGGGACCCACAATACCTCTGGAGAACTTGGGGGGCCCACGGTGGCAAGTGGTGCGACGGGCTTGCGAGCGGTGCGGGGCGATGCGGATGAGCGGTGCGGGCGACCGGTCTGACCGAGGGGATCTCTCGGTCGGAGCGGGCGAACGGGGCGGCTGCGACAGCAGCGGGTCGGTGCGAGGCTTGGTGCGGCGGCTGCAGCGGTCGGTGCGGGGTTTTTGGCCTTGTTTCCTCGGTCGGAGCGGGGGAGTTCGTCGCAACGTTGCGACGATTCGTCGCAACGTCAAATTTGGGTTTTGGGAGCGGCTAGGGTTATTTTCTTGCGAAAATAGGTCTTCCTAGAGGTTGTTTATATAGTGTAGATGGGTTGACTAGGTCTAGGGCTAATCCTAATGAGATTAGGACTTTAAAATAATTTAAAATTTGAATCTCAACTTCTCCAACTCACACAAGGATTTGATGCGGTCCAAATGAGCTGGAAATTGGCTCAAAAATTCTTTAAAACGTTTTAAACTCAAATAAATTTTCTTTGGCCGAAATTAATTTAAAACGTAATTATTAAAAATATTATAAACCTTGTTAAAAATATAAAAGTGGTCAAATAAACTCCAAAAATTATAAAATAAATATCGGGGTGATCATGGTGACGAAAGTGAGCTAACTAAGAAGACGGATCTCAATTTCAACGTCGGATGACGAAACTAAAAATAGGAACGTCTCCCGTCAAAAGTGAAAATCGCCACGTCTCATCGAATAAGATTAAATTGTGGGAAAACGACTCGAGAAACGTCGTTCCAATTTAGTGCCACTATTTAATACTCTCAGAGGCGTTCACAATGGCATATCACACTGAAGTGTTCACAAACAAACAAAGTCTAAAATAAACACGTGCACGGCCAAAAGCACTTGCACGAACAACGTACAACGAAAAGTGGTCGTTACATCCTCCCCACCTTAGAATAAAGTCCGTCCTCGGACTTTCTAATATAGCTAGTCACTCTAGTAACTACCCCAATCAAGTCACTTTATATTTCAAACCAGGTATAGTCATTACAAGTGCTTATATATGCACTAGGTAGTCAAACATCATCACTACCAACACGTATATATATACATTCACGTACGTCATATACTTATACGTATTATAGTCAGTCAACTTCATACATGTATTTCAATCATGTATATAAACATACATCCCTTATATAACTGCTACTCACAAAACAATAGTTCAGATACTTATATAAGTATGATCTCATACTAGCAAATACAATCATTGCTCTACGTATAGATAGCTACCTATGCACAAACGTCAAGGGTATAATACCATCTAATATTTCCTAGTATACATCCAATGCATCAACTCATGTAGTCACACCATACCATAATTAAATCCAGTTTCAATATATGTATATATTCACCACTACTATAGTTTCACAATATATAGTCATTCAATGCATGCAAATAGTTCACCATATATTCTCATCGCATACGGTCCTATAACTGTATTTACGACACGCCACATATATCATAGTCACCAATAACTATAACTAAGCACATACTTACCCGTGCATGGTGCACACCCATACACGCTAACATTTCATTTACGCATACCAATCATACCATTATATTACTAGTACATCTACACACCTAGTTTAGCTAGCACACATACGTTCACACGAGCAAGTCCTTAGTAATTAACTATACCACAAGACCAACACATATAACTATACACTGGTGTAGCGACCCACAATCATGTGTGTAACACAACCAGGCACAAACACTCTTATCACTATACATACATCAAACATTGCTATATTCAACTACAAACATACATTCAATATACTTAGAGTACACCCACTCAAGCTTGAGTGAGACTCAGTACACATATCAGAATATTCTATATACGTAGCACGACATTCATACTTATACCAATACCACTCCAATATTTATACGTCTACCAATACAATCATATACATACCTTAAGTCAATCACACTTAATATTTAGTCAGGCAATACTCACGTAGTTCAATCATTCTATATACCATAATAATAATACAGACATCAGCACACGTATATTTATAATACTCTCCCTAGTACAAACATTCACCGTATAGTCACACATAAGTAATGTATATATTCACACTATAGCCTACTACCTATAATTAGTATACTAACACATCTATACGTACATAATTAAGATGTGCAATAGTCATGTATACCTCACGGTATGCACGCATGCAACATCCCGAAAAAGCAAGCAATACCAATCAAAATTATAATCCTACTACCATATGTATATCACATATATACTCGGGCAACAAAACATAACTACTTATGTCTAAACACTATATATATCTACCTACGAGCACATACTCATACGTACTAATATATGGGTCACTCAATAGGCCTACTTTCTTATCTATATGTACACCTATTATCATCACACCTAGCATATACATAGCTTTATCAATCATTTTATTTCAACCATTACAAGTATCTCTAACTACATACACAACTTAGATATTTCAACGCTAACTCTTATATACACAGGCAACCCTAGTATAGTATAGCTATCACACAAAAATCTATAACTACTAACACACAACAACTTCATACCATCACGAATAACTCCGAGTATATATATATCACACAATAGGCAAATCTCAATATACTATGGGGGGGGGTATACTCATTCAAGCTCACGTACGTAACTCAGGTACATGCACAACGACTACCTCACAAGGTCCAAGGGCCTACTGACAATTTAGAGTTGACACAGACATTGGCGAGCACTAAAGCCCTAGCAACACAGGGGGGTCGAGGTCGAAAGCGTGACGAGAGGAGGATCGATAAGCACGAGTTCAGATAGGACGAATGCAAGGGGACAGCTTGGTTAGACGAAACTTTGCCTCAATGGTGATGTTTAGGTTGAGGGAAAAGGGAGATGTAGTGATGCTTATATAGGAGGGGGAAAAGAAATAGGGTAAATAGCATAAGCTAAAATACGTGGAGTTTGAAAACTGTCGTACTTCAAAGTTAAAATCCTCGTTTGTAAAGAAATATTTGGAGATCGATAAAACGAGTTGTTCAAAATAAGTTTGAGTCGAATATTCATAATAAGAGAAAATGGTTTATTGGTTTTTAAAAAAATCATTATAAAAGGAGGTAAAATCATTTACACGAATTTTAAGGACGTAGTTTAGAAAATTTTTATACGTCAGTAATTTAATATAATGTTGTCAAAAGTTTTGATAGTTAAAGAATGAAATTAAGGAACGGAAGAATGTAAACTCATGTTAAATGCTTTCAAAACTTTTAGGCTATGGAAAATCAATATTGAAACTCCTTTGAGAGAAATCAGGATTCGTCAAAAAAATAAAACTGGTTACACTAAGCTCTTAGCGTACAAGCACAACAAGCCTGGTACGGGTATAAAAATAATTGAAATTCAATTTGGTTTAGAAATTTTTTTCTAAAAGCGTGTATGGTGAGCGGAAAGAAAATAATAATGACTTAGTATAAGAATTATCAAGATCGAATAACAAATATTTAAAATCAAATCATGGAGGGTCTAAATCAGGAAGTAGTTATGAAAGAATAATTTTACAAAAATCTGAAACAGGAAGGCGATGAGCATAACATCGACTGGCTGAAAACTAAGATTCCAGGTGACTTGAAAAGTATATTAAAAGGAAGCGCGATGTGTCGTTTGAGAGGCATAATAAGAAAGGAAATTATAAGTCGAAGTGGACAAAATAAAAGTACGGTTCAAAATAAAATTAATATATGAAAGGGAAAGTGTATTTTCATAGGTGCAAAAGTGTAGGCTGAGAAAATACCATAAGCTAGTATTCAAAATTTCGAAAAAAAATTCTAAGAGTTCAAGTTAACGAAGGAGTATGAAATATATGATATATATATTAAAAATTTGAACAAATTTAAACTTAGGAAAAGAGGAAATCGAACAATACTTTCAGAAGTTTCAAAACTTGTAACGGAGAGATTCGAAAATTGGCGACGATCGTCATGAGGCGATCTCGTGAATCGAGACAAGGAAATTGGTCGGATGATCAAAACATACATACGCCTATGATATGAATCTGGGGAATCTACGGGGAAACTCCTACGGTCGACCAATTAAGGATTAAGATCTAAGCACTAAGACCTTCTAAGGAGCTAGACGGTAATGAAATGCGTTCAGCTTGGTCTGAAATCGATGAACCCAAGCAAATGACTGAAGGAAATTCTAGAAGTCTAATATGGACAGAGGTGGACAAGGACCACTGGGGTAACTCCTACGACGATTAAATCAATTGCTGACAGGGGGGTATAACTAACAATCCGAGGCCTCTAACTAGCAAGCACAGACGTCTAACTAAGTCTTCTTATCACATAGTGTCATAAGGAAACGACTAAACTCAGGGCTTATTACTCGGATGTTGCAATTTATTTAATGGACATTCCGTTATTATCGTTGTTCCGTTAATTCGCAATTGCAAGACTGGACCTGCATGGGCCACCAACAAAACCTGTCACGCCCCGCTTCCCAAAAATATGGAGGCGAAGCGTGAGAAGGTCCGCTCAGACTTGAAGCTGCAAAGCTGCAAGTCCGATAAGCGTCAATCAAATTTAAAACTGCAGGTCCTTGCAACGCGAACGAAACAAAGATAATAATAATGAAATGAGACAAAAGAGATATCTCAGAATATCCATAAAATAAGTTTCAACATCACAGACAAAGCCACCAGGCTGAAATAAAAGAGAGTCTAAAGGCCCAAACATGGCCAACAAAAGTACAGCGTACAAAACAAAGGTGTCACGCACCGACAACTAACAACAGAACCTAAAACAAAGAAGCTCAATAAAATCACCAAGAAAGGTCTCCGGTGTCCACAAAACTCCTCCTGGGCAAACATGGACTCAGGCTCAGCGTCAGCAAAACACCCCATACACAGCAACGGTCTCTGGCTCAAGGTCTAACATGTGACACCCAAAAGAGCAAGGGGCACATGTCAGCAAGTCTACAAGAGACTTGTGCAAGGAAACTGAAAGCAGGCACAAGTAAAGCAACCTAGCAGTTCTAGCATGAATGCAATGACATGGCAGTTTAAGTATGAGTGCAACAAGTAAAGTAAAGTAAAGTAAGGTACGAGCATGGCATTCAAACATGGCATGGATGACAAGTTTTACAAGTAACACTCACTAGTACAAGACAAGTAAAGTAAGCACCTCGTGCACAGAGATTCCGCCTTTTGGCTAGAGTGGCTGATCGGGCCAACTCCTAAGCTCAAGTGACCGTTTATCCCTACCCCTCCACGTGTATCGAGCCAGGGCCTTACCCCCGAACACGGAATGCTCGCTTCTGGATCACGAGCCAGGAAGTGTTTTTAACAAGTATGGCATAGGGGTTCACCTAGCCGGAAACACGGAAACACGGATTGTACAAGTATTTTGTAGCGTGTGCTACGATGCAATAATCAATTTGGATGACATGTAAGATGCAATGAATGGCAGTTAAAAGTGCGTACAGATAAGGAAAGTAAACGTGACAGTTTAGTATGCATGATTAACAAGTTTAAAGAGTTGGATCTAGCTTCGTTGTCAAGCTAGATCAATTAGGTGACGGATCTAGTTTCGTTATCAAACTAGATCAAGTAGGCGTCTAGCCAGCTATCATTTCACTGACTAGTCTCTTTTACACTGAAAACAAGGAAGTGGCCTACAAACATGGCCCTACATAAGAGTTGGCAAGTTTCACTTGCCTGCAAGTACGACGTCTGAGAAACACCGTCCAAGAGAGTCCAAAATCACAATTATCCTACGTGCACAAGTCCACCGGCCTAAAGTCCATATTATTAATCTTGATTAGTGAATTTAAAACATTTAAAATACTTTAAAAATACTGATTTTAGTCTTGATTAGCATGCATTGGGTTGGGGGTCCTAGGGGTGCAAAGCGTTACCTCAACACGACGCGAAAGCTACACCGGCGTCGGGTAGCGACGCCGGGGGTTGGAAGAAAAGATCGTGCTCCAAGTCCTGATTCCAAATTAGTTTCCTCGCTGGAAGGTTCAGAGCATCAACCGGAGCAACGGTTCCAGATTCCAAAGCTAGCACGTGCGACGACGGGCTACGACGTGTCGCAACGCCGTACGCGGAAAATCGTCGGAGAGAAAGCACCTAGGTGGGGCCCACAGTAGTCCTAGGGACCTTTGGGGGACCCACAATACCTCTGGAGAACTTGGGGGGGCCACGGTGGCAAGTGGTGCGACGGGCTTGCGAGCGGTGCGGGGCAATGCGGATGAGCGGAGCGGGCGACCGGTCTGACCGAGGGGATCTCTCGGTCGGAGCGGGCGAACGGGGCGGCTGCGACAGCAGTGGGTCGGTGCGAGGCTTGGTGCGGCGGCTGCAGCGGTCGGTGCGTGGTTTTTGGCCTTGTTTCCTCGGTCGGAGCGGGGGAGTTCGTCGCAACGTTGCGACGATTCGTCGCAACGTCAAATTTGGGTTTTGGGAGCGGCTAGGGTTATTTTCTTGCGAAAATAGATCTTCCTAGAGGTTGTTTATATAGTGTAGATGGGTTGACTAGGTCTAGGGCTAATCCTAATGAGATTAGGAGTTTAAAATAATTTAAAATTTGAATCTCAACTTCTCCAACTCACACAAGGATTTGATGCGGTCCAAATGAGCTGGAAATTGGCTCAAAAATTCTTTAAAATGTTTTAAACTCAAATAAATTTTCTTTGGCCGAAATTAATCTAAAACGTAATTATTAAAAATATTATAAACCTTGTTAAAAATATAAAAGTGGTCAAATAAACTCCAAAAATTATAAAATAAATATCCGGATGATCGTGGTGACGAAAGTGAGCTAACTAAGAAGAGGGATCTTAATTTCGATGTCGGACGACGAAACTAAAAATAGGAACGTCTCCCGTCAAAAGTGAAAATCGCCACGTCTCATCGAATAAGATTAAATTGTGGGAAAACGACTCGAGAAACGTCGTTCCAATTTAGTGCCACTATTTAATACTCTCAGAGGCGTTCACAACGGCATATCACACTGAAGTGTTCACAAACAAACAAAGTCTAAAATAAACACGTGCACGGCCAAAAGCACGTGCACGAACAACGTACAACGAAAAGTGGTCGTTACAGGTTGATTAACATGCTGGGGTTATGACATGGTAGAAAGTAAAACGGTGCAGGAAAAGTAAAACGCGACAGGCAGTAGCCGTAACGTGTGCTACCGACTACAGGACTAACCTAGACGGGACAAGGCAAGACAAGACGTACCGTGTGTGTGTCACGAAGGGTTCACGCCTTACGGTTCGAGGGGGATCAAACCCTCTCCCCGTGCGACCACTCAACCCTACCCCAAACCCAAATGCTCAAGATAGGACCACTCGCTCTAGCTTGGCGAGTGCCTCTATCCCCATGGTCAGTAGGGTATCCCCCACTCCCTTGGTGGGCGACGAACGTTCCGTAGGTGAAACTGTAACATAGGCCCACTCTCTCTAGCTTGACGAGTGCCTCTATCCCCACGGTCCGTAGCGTATCGCTCACTCCCTTGGTGAGTGACGAACATTCCGTAGGTGAAACCGTAACAGAGATCACTCCCTCTAGCTTGAGGAACATCTGAAATGCGCAAAGGCTTTTGTAACAGGATACGACTTGACAAGTATAAGGAATGGTTCTTCTAGAGGGTCCACACGCACACACACAGAGGAAAACCCTAAGGTGTCAGTTGTTTGTTGTTGTTGTTGTGCTTAGACTTCGTCGTCAAGTCTAAGCTGTCAAGGGGGGTCCCGGACGCTATCATTTCACGTCCGGCTCTCTTTTTCAACAGTTTACAATTCCAAGAAAGAAGTGGCCTAGACGTGGCCGTAACTACACAAGTGGAGACACTTGCCTGCGGTGGCGAGTGCGTCGTCCGTCTGAAGCGTCCTGTCGAAGCAGTGCATCGGCGAGATTCAGTCCGTCGGGAGCGTCTCATCATGGTCCGAGTGTCGGGTAGGGTTCGTTGAAATGAATTAAGGGGACTGTATCAAGTCATGTTTTAGCAATCCTATTAGGTGTATCTCTAGGTTAAGCGTTACTATCCTATCGGTTTCCAGATGCGGTGTTTAATTGTCAGGTTCTACTCTACAGTTCTCTACGTCGACATCTACCCTATGTGCACAGTCAAAAGTCCGATCGACGATCTAGATTAGCACAACATTTTAAAGGAGCACAAAAATAAATTTAGTGATATTAAGTTGCTGATTTTTAGTTAGGGTTTAGATGACGTATAGTTTGGGTTTCTACGAGTATAGGACACCAACCTGGTTCGACGGTCACGTGTAAATTTGACGTCGGATCTGAAAAAGGCAACGTATCGCGTCGCCTTCGCTCCGATTCCCCGACTGCAGGTAGCGTGGATTTATCTGCGACAACGAAGTCGTGATATTAAACTAAGGTCTAAAACTCAATAAAAATTATTACATCCACCTTGTATATATGTGCTCATTGTTTACTAATCTATATATGTATAATTCTACACAAAACTAACCTATACTAATTATATGATTTATTATCATACGGCTAACATATATTATTACTGTTAATATCCCAATTACCTTACGCAATAGGCCTTACTGCTAATGTTATGCAATCGGGTTATACTGATAGAGCTTAAAACAATTATTAAAACGTATTATCAAATTACCATAGCATAATATATACACTAAATATAACAACTAATAACACGTGCTACTGCTAAAATGTGTTGCTATTGTTATCAAAGGGACGTGCATGCAGATCGAAACACTTAAGGTTTCGGTTCACGTTGCCCTCGCTTGCAGGTGGGGTGGTTCTCGGGCGACGGGCGACGACTTTGGCGAAGGGAGAGGCACCATGGCGATGTGCCGGAGATGAGGGCCGGTTGGCGTCGTGCGGGCTCGGGGATCCTGCAGGTGATCAACAGGTCGAAGGAGTAACTCGCGGGGTCCGTTAGGGTTGCTCGCTGGCTCGGTGTCGGAGAGGCCTGGGCATTGGCTTTGTGGTGTGTTCGCCGGAGTTCGAGCGACAATGGGGAGAGAGGGCAGGAGGCAGGAGGAGATATGGCCGGCGTCGTACGGGTTAGCTGCGACAGGGCGGCGTTGCGAGGGTGCAGTTAGACCCAACCGCGGTTCGGTTCCGGTTCGGTTCCGGTTCCGACAAAATCCGGAACCGGAACCGAACCACTTTAGAAGCGGTTCGGTTCCGGTTCCGGTTCTCGGGCGGTTCCGGTTCCGGTTCCGGTTCTGGTTTCATTTCGGTTCCGGTTCCGGTTCCGGTTTGGGGTCGGTTTGGGGTCGGTTCCGGTTCAGTTGTGATGAAAATATATGAAAAGTAAACAAAATTTAAAGGCTATAACTTAAAAAAGAAATATATCTTGTCACTAATCAACTTAATGCAAGTTACATATGAGAAAATTCAGTATGTAACAAATCAAACCGGGGAATGGGAGAAAACTTTGTGAGAAAATTGAGAATGTGAGCAAATTGGCCAAAACCGAATCGGTTCCCCGGTTCCGGAACCGGGGAACCGGGGAACCGGAACCGCCGGTTCCGGTTCGGTTCCACAAAAGGGCAAACCGGAACCGAACCGGCTTGGCACGGTTCCGGTTCCGGTTCTTGGAACCGGTCGGCCGGTTCCGGTTCGGTTCGGTTCCAAATCGGTTCGGTTCCACGGTTCGAACCGAACCGTGGTCGGGTCTAGGTGCAGTTCGAAAAGAGAGCGAGAGAACGAGAGAACCTCTGGTGGATGGGCATGAGAGAGGGGAGAGAGCTTTCGTAAGCGGCTGTTGCTTTATCCCATCACGTGAAACCCTAGAGTAGGTTTTAATAGGGTAGGGGTGAGAGAGCAGTACATGGGAGAAGAGTTGGGTGACGTGTGAGAGTAGGTTGAGATTTTTAGGGGGTACGGTTGTTGGCCTGTTGAAATAATAGGGAAAGTCTGTTATGATTTTAATAGGTTTAGATTTCAAAATTTAACAGCACGAAGCCTTAGGGGTTAGAATAAGATAATGATTTTCAAGAAGAAAACGTACTCACAGATAGCAATAGGATTGGTTTTGATTTTGGTTTAAAAAAAGTTATTAAAGGTTTGGTCCCCTTTTAAACAAAACGATCAGATTTAAAAATTAAAGATTTTGTTTTATAAAATATTTTATAAGTTAGTAACAAGATATGCAGATTGGTCCATCGATGTCCAAAAATTACAAAGAAAATACCAGGGCGCTAGCGTCTCCGAGAGGAACGTGAATATGGGGTTCGGTCGCGCGTCTGAACTACGGACAATAGTAATAAAAATCAAATACACAAATTGCATACGAAACATAGCTACACGCTAAAATACGTACGGTCGGAAGTGACCGTTACATCCCACCCACCTTAAGAAATGATTCCACCCTTGGAATCAACATCAACTACTGCTCAGGGAAAATATGCGGGTAGCGCTCTCTCATCTCATCCTCGCGCTCCCAAGTGCACTCTCCAGGTGATCCGTGACGCCACATCACTCGCACAAGGTCGACTACCTTGTTCCTCAAATGCTTTTGTCGACGGTCCAAAATTTGCACGGGCTGCTGGTCATAGGTCAGGTCCGGACGGACCGTGATCTCTGAGAAATCAACAGTGTGCGATGGATCATTGACGTATCGACGTAGCTGAGATACATGGAATACTTCATGAACACCCTCCAAAGATGGTGGTAGAGCAAGGCGGTAGGCCACTGCTCCCACACGCTCGAGCACATCAAACGGTCCAATATACCTCGGACTCAGCTTTCCCTTCTTCCCGAAACGAATGACTCCGCGGTTCAGAGAAATCTTCAGGAAGACATGATCCCCAAGCTGAAACTCCAAAGGTCTCCTCTTGGCATCTGCCCAATGCTTGAAAAGGTCCTACGCAATCCTGAGCCTCTCCCTGATGTCTCTCACGACATCCACAGCTTCCACTATCATCTCTGGACCCAACAGCTCCCGATCTCCGATGTCATCCCAGCTCAGCAGCGATCGACATTTTCTTCCATATAAGGTAGCAAACGGCGCCATGCCAATACTCGCCTGGTAGCTGTTGTTGTATGAAAACTCCACCAAGTGGAGGTGGTCCTCCCATAAACCCTTCAGATCGAGCGTACAAGCTCGCAGCATATCCTCCAGGATCTGAATAGTCCTCTCGGACTGGCCGTCGGTCTGCGGGTGGTACGCCGTGCTGAAGCTCAGACTCGCACCCAAATTCTCTTGCAGACTTCTCCAGAACTAAGATGTGTACCTCGAGTCTCTGTCAGACACGATGCTCACGGGGAATCCATGTAAGCGTACAATCTCCTGCACGTACACGGTCTTCATCACAACTAACTCAAAGAGGAAATAACAAGAAGTAAAGCAAAATTTACCTCTAGATATTTCCTCGCCAAGACTTCTGTAGACTGTCCCACTCGGAAAGGAATGAAGTGCGCAGACTTGGTCAATCGGTCAATGATCACCCAGACTGTGTCGTTCTGCTTCAGGCTCCGAGGTAAACCAGTCATGAAGTCCATCGTGATATGTTGCCACTTCCACTCCAGGATAGGAAGCGGTTGTAGTAAAACAGCTGACGATGGTGCTCAGCCTTCACCTGTTGGCATACTAGACACTTGGCAATGCTCCGTGCCATACTTCTCTTCATGCCGATCCACCAATAATTCAGACGGAGGTCCTTATTCATCTTGGTGCCTCCAGGATGTATAGAATATGGTGAGCTATGAGCCTTGCTCAATAGCTCCTCTCGAATTTCACCTGCAGGTATGCAGAGCCTACTGCCGTACCTCAGCGAACCATCCTCATGAATCACGAACTCCGTCCGAAGTCCAGCATCAACCTGCCTCCTGATCCTCTACAACTTTGGATCTTCTGACTGTGCTGCCTTGATACAATCCACGATTGTGGACTGAATCTGCGAACTCATGAATGAAAGAACCACACCAGGTAGGACGACCTCAATTTCCATCTCCTTCAGCTCCCGCTGTATCCTCCAGTCGGTAGTATGCATCATCATGGCGGGGAGTCTGCTCAAAGCATCTGGCACTACATTCACCTTCTCCGGGTGATACTGCAGATCTATCTCACAGTCAGCTATAAGCTCCAACCATCGTCTTTGACGCATGTTGAGCTCCTTCTGTGTAAAGATGTACTTCAAGCTTTTGTGATCGATGAAGATCTTCATGCTCTCACTCAGCAAGAAGTGCCTCCAGATCTTCAGTGCAAATATCACCGCTGCCAACTCCAGATTGTGCGTCGGGTAATTCTTCTCATGAGTCATCAACTGACGAGAAGCGTACGAGACCACGTGGCCATGCTGATGCAACATGCATCCTAGGCCCTTCCCCAATGCATCACAATATACCTCAAAGCCTCCGCTCCGATCCGGTACAGCCAATACCGGTGCCGTAGTCAACCTTGCCTTCAAGACACTGAAGGCCTCCTCACAAGCTTCTGACCAATGGAACTCCACGTCCTTCCTCGTCAGCTTTGTCATCAGCTCCGCAATCCTCGAGAAATCCTTGATGAACCGCCGATAATAGCCGGCTAAACCAAGGAAACACCTGATATCTGACGCTGACTGCAGAGTCGGCCAATCTCTGACTGCTCTGACCTTCTCCGGATCCACAGATATGCCATCTCCAGACACTACGTGTCCCAGGAATGCGAATCTGTCCAACCAGAACTTGCACTTACTATATTTGGCATATAACTTATGACGTCTCAGCGTCTCCAGCACTGTCCTCAGATGACAGCTGTGCTCCTCCTCAGACTTCGAGTAAATAAGGATGTCGTCTATAAAGATAACAACTAACTTATCCAGGAAGTCGTAGAAAATTAAGTTCATCAAATTCATGAACACCGCTGGAGCGTTGGTCACGCCGAAAGGCATAATCACGAACTCATAATGTCCGTACTTCATCCGGAAAGCCGTCTTCTGAATATCATCCTTCTTCACCTTCAGTTGATGGTATCCGCTCCTCAAGTCCAATTTCGAGAAAACTCTCAAACCTCCAAGCTGGTCGAAAATATCGTCGATACGCATCAGCGGATACTTATTCTTCACGGTCACATCATTCAGCCCTCAATATGTAGAGGAATATGCCCTCAGATCATTTGTATTTGATGCAAATGAAAATTTAAGCCTAGATAGGGACTAATTTGCATATGATGCAAAAGAATTTAAATGTGTCTTAAATTGTTTAAGACTATATTTAATTAAATAAACGTGTTGAAAAGGTTACCTAGATGACAGGATCGTCCCGCTGTAAACGCAGGTTCAAACCACGTCAAAAACAGAGTCCAAATGCACAAGTTATAGCCAAAACAAGTCAGCCCAAACTGTTGGGCTGAAACCAGCGAAAATGGAGGCCCACCAAGCCCGAATTTTCTGGTTAGGGTTTTTTGAAACCTGGGATTTTCTTGACGGCTACGTTTCTAAGAGAAGCATGACTTTTGGCTAATTTTGGACAATTGTTTGAAGGGTCAAACGGACTCGGATTGACGAGCCGTTTTTTCCTACGCGTTCACCGTTGAACCCTCTTCGATTTGGTAGGTTGTACCAACATTGAAGCTCAACGATGAGGGAGTTAAAATTTGAGGAAGTTTGCCCTTTGTGAAAGGCAAACTAACTTGATTTAATTAATCCCAAATTAATAGTCCCACCTCGGTTGTGGAGAAAAGGGGAGAGTCAGCCGCCTCTATAAATAGAGGCCCTCCCCCTTCCTCATAACTGGTCCCAAGCTCTAGATCTGAGCGGCTATCGTAAATGTTGGAGCACGCTCGGATCTAGGCTTAAATTAATATTCTTCTATCTCCCTATATTTCTACCTTACTCTTGAGGGCTCTAGCAAAGCCGCAAAGGAGTTCGGATTCAGATCCGAAATCTAGGCGAAGGTTTCACTCGCGTGAAACTTTCTTCGGCGCGTGGTTGGCTCGGTGACAAGGGGATTGATCGCCTCGGGATGCGGAGCGGTTCGAGGAGCGGTTCGGAGAGCGGTTCGAGGAGCAGCTCGGTGTGGGACGGGGAGCGACTCGGAAGACGGTGCGGAACATCTCTCCTGCCCCAGGGCTGAGATGCCGGGTATGTGTTTAATTAAGCATTAGTTTAATTTAATCGCAGTAGGTTAGATCCTTCTTGGGATGGTCAGCTCCATCCCAAGTTGGCATAGATCTTGGCTAAGGGTCTTGGACCTTAGGGCTAAGTTAAAATTGTTTTAACTACATGTTAATTAGATTAACAAGTTTTTCTTCCGCTGCAATTGTTTTTCTGTCTATGTTCCGTCCGACTTAGGACGGGACTAGAGTTTTTGTGCCCTAAGGGTACCGCAAAACCCTTCAGTGGTATCAGAGCCTAGGTTTGCGTAGTCGATCTAGCACTGCGATTTCATTAAACCTGTTAATGCTTTTTAAAATACTTTTAAATTTTTTAAAGTTATAAGATAATTTTAAAAATGTTTTTGATGTTCAAAATTCTATGTGATAAAATTTTTGAACATGAAAATTTTAAATGACGTTTTAAAATTTATGTGATAATTTTTAAAACTAATTTTAAATCTTTTAAAATTTATGCGATACGTTTAAAGTGCCTAAAAATTTTATATGATAAATTTTTAAGCATGAAAGTTTTTTTTAAAAATGATGTTTTAATTTTATGAGATATTTTAAAACTGATTTTAAAGGTTAAAATTTTTATGCGATAAATTTTTTAAAGTAGCATGCAAATATGTGATTTTAAAAACAAGTTTTTATGAGATAAAAATAAAATATTTTTATAAATCATATTTTAAATTTAAATGTTAAATTTATGTATGCATGCTAAAATTGTTTATGAGATAAACTTAGTCTATTTAATTGTTAAATAGTTGTACACTTCTTATGCAATAAAATTAGTGTAATTTTTTTAATGGCTATTTCATCTTGTCCCTTATTTGATAACACAAGACAACCCTTTAGGTTAGCCATTAAGAAATCATTAAAATTGATTAATTGAATTTTAATGACATGCTATGTTTTAATAAAACATTAACAACAATATAAGACCTAATTCCTGATTAGGGTAGTCCTTTTAATGTTTTTTAATTCTAATTGTTATTATTAATTCTCATTAAAGGACTTCGCTTTTAGCGTTGTTAATAAAATTTATTAAAATCCTAATAACGATTAGGATAGCACGTGAACCTTATAGTTGATAAGGACTTAATAAAAGTTATTAAACAAATCCTAAAATTTTGAATTTAAGGATTCAACTAGTTGATAGGATTAATTAGTTGTTAATAAAAGCAGTTTAGTCTATGGCACACATATAAAAATGACAAGATTCATTCAATGGACCATGATCCAGTCAATGCGCTTGGCTAAGTTTGCTGGGTCAACCCTTGCTAGTCCAAGGGGCAGTGATCCTGGCTTAGTCAATTCCCTGGCTGTGTTCTGCTGGACCGCAATGTCGCGAATCATGATTGTATGACACCCTGGACTATATCTAGTCAATGCGTTATAAATCTTATTAAAGATTAATCCGTATCCCTCCTTGATTTTGGAGCTTGGTAACTCAAAGAAGACAATTATAGTTGTTGAGTCTCCTCAAGCTATGACATGTTTATCTTTAAGGAACAAACTCCAACATACATGTGATGTAGTCTAGACTTGACACAAATCGATACGTCGGGTCTCCTCGAGCATCGATCTAAGTCAAATCTGGACACGAAATCAAGGGTCTGACTAGACCAGTCATTATGATTTGTTGAGTCTCCTCAAGATCATAAGTGACTGTGGGTAAAAAACGATAGGGAGTCACATGTGATGTGATTGACTAAGAGTTAGTCTACCAATCATGGAACCAATCAACTTGTTGAGTCTCCTCAAGGTTGTGAGGTTCAGGATGATTGGATCCCTCTTTCACTAAATTTTAAATATTTTAATTCGATTAAATCGTTCGTTATTAAGCTTTGAAACGATCGTAAAAATAGTGAGAGGATATAGATAGATGAATGCCAATATACCTATATTTAATATTGAACATATGCTAAACTAGGGCAAGACTATGTTTACCGAAGGAATCGAAATATAATATTTTAATGGAATAAGTTAATTGGTCAAATATGTTGATTAATTGAATATCAAGTTAAATTCTAATTGATAGAATTAAAACTATATTATCATTGACATTAAAATGACCTTTTAAAGAACAGACTTAAGAAATATGATTTCATTAAGTTCTGGGTCCAACAAATAAATTCACGCTACATGTCACTCGTCTCTATATGAGGCAGCTTGAACATATAGGAAATTCGAAGTATGTTTCTCCCTACAACTTGTCGAGCTACCCTCAAGGTTGTATGGACAAACAATTTTGATCCACAAAGTTCAAGAATTCAATCAAATTGTTTGAGTCGAATACGAGTGCATGAGCGGTGCAAGGCTATGTATCCCAACCGGATCTTGAGACAAGTAACTTCTTGAGCTACACTCGAGATTGCAACTCTCAGGCGTTTGGATACATGAGATGCTTGTATAGCTATTTATTTATATTGGGCTATTTATATCTAAATGTGATTTAGAAAAGGAAGAAGGCACTCCGGAAAGTCAATGTAGAAAGTTAGTTTAATTTATCATTAGTAAAGGCATAAGTAGGAGGAAATAAAAATGTGACATATTTTGATGTCACGATTTCATAATAATTGTTATACAAAAGGTTAACACATTTTGACGAATGTCGTCACATTTCTTCTGAAGTAATAAGTAATATGTATAACGATAATATATATATTAAATGTTAATATATATATAAACACACAAGATAGTAGCTAACTTGTATGTCAAAATAGACTAGGCTGTATCGAGAGACTAAGCTTCATAAGTCACATAAAGAGGGGTCTGACCTCTCGTATTATGAAGTCTACGGACACTTGTGAGTCTTATCCTCTTAGATATAATGGCGGAAACCCATCTGTGAGACAGTAGGAGAATGAGTTGTCGAACTCAGTCTAGTACATACTGATGTACCCGAGTCTAGATTAACCAAAATAAGTTATTCGTATATTTTAATAAGACACGTGTTCTTGATGAAACACAAGTCTGATAAAATAAAGAACGAAATGACTAAAGTATTTAAACTGATTCGATTAGATCGAATGGTCAAATACTTAGCTACATTAAATCTTGCGTAATTAAAAGAAAATGTGATTTTCTCTCAGGTCAAGTCTGTTAACACATCCGTGTGTTAAAAGGTATGAATCATACTTAGTTAGACTTGGTGTGATCCATTGTAAGTCACTCTGAGTTAAGTCCTCCTTCTGGGTTAAGTCCCAGATAGTAATGCCTAGGTTTTGATAATGTCCTGTGAGGACATTATCAATAAGATATTCATTAAATCAATCATTAGGAAGTTGTATAATTACTCGAATTTCGTGAGACGAAGAGTCGAGTTAAACATCATAACAGATGATGACTTAGTCAACTTCCGGGATGAAATTCGGAGTAGTAACTCCGATTTATAACTTGAAGCAATCAGAATAGGTCCGTGTGCGTAAATAAATTTCGGAATTTAGTTTACGTGCCCAAGGAAAATGTTTCCTCACTTTCTGCAAGTAAATCTTTAAGTTGAAAGATTGGTGCAGAAAAGAAAATAGTGAAGTGCAATCATGTTGGTCGAGAACAGTTTTCATATTAATTCCTATAAACGGATTATGTTGAAACCGTCTCGCCAGCAGATGTGCACAGATATACTCGGACCAAGCTCGATGTAAAATGCTCAAAGTTGACCATGAAAATTGGAACATTCACTTATAAGTTCGTTTTTCTAAATATGATTTAGACGGGCCAACTTATATGAATTACCCAGAAAGTTTTCAAGGTCAGTGGGAGCGTATAAATTACATGCGAAACATCAAAGGACTGGAACATATATTTTGACAAAGTGATCAAAAGAGTTTGATACTTTATCAGAAATAAATATGAGCCATTTAAAATGACCAGAAACTAATTTAAATGATTATCGTAAGGTACGATGAACTGGATAAGATCCAAGTAAATAAAAATATTATGGATTCCGAACGACCAAGTGAATTATTTGAATGAGATTCAAATGGTTGGTCTAACATGAACATAAAAACCCCTTAAGTCTATAGTGTAGACGGTTTTAGTAGATCCACTCACGAAGGCTCTACCACATAAAGTCGGGAAAACTTATGTGTAAAAACGGTATTAGATACCGAGATAAATGGGCCTGAGTGCAAGTGGGAGAGATGATACCCTCGAGGCTATCTATCTTCATGTGTGAATAGCAGAAACATCTTGTTCGAAATAACAGTAAGCTGTTTGGTAATTATTTATCTAAAGTTATGTTATAAAGTAGTTAACATTAGATATTAACTTAGGTAAAGTCCTGAGACTTTATGCAAGGTCAAACATGTATCGAGATGAGTATCTCGATCATAGAGAAATGTTTGACCGTCTGTAGCATAAGTCCAAAAGGGTTCGTGGTCATAGATGTTTCGAGACAAGGATATCGAAACATCAGATAGACCATTATGTCTTAGTCTTTACCGTCAAGCGGTGGCGATGATCTCATGATCGCTTGACTTGGCAAAGTCGTAGACGAGACACAGGTGCTCATTAGAGAATGAGTTCACTGAACGATCCACAAGAGTTATCATTTGGTTATATTGACCAATCTGTCAATGATGACTCTGAGTGATGATAGGCTAGTTGGTCTTTTGACTTGAGGTCATTTTGACGAACCTGTGCGTAAACGGTGCCACTTAGATCAAATGACCTAGCTTCGAGGCAAGGCCTGTCGAAAGTTCTTTGATTGGGTGACACTTGAAGCGTATGAGGAGAGTAATGCCCAAGAGAGGATTCATCTCTCCCGGTCAATGGGAGTTAGTGTCGTAGGGTTAGTTCGGTCTTTAGTAAAAACTCTGGCCAGAGTATGTTGGAAGAAGTCCAACATTTTTGACTAAAAGATCGATAGAAACTAACTGGAGTCAAGTTATTGGGGTTGACAGTTTGACCATACCCTAGACTTGATCTATACAACATAGTTTAGACGAAGAGACTATAACTGCGGAATTCATCACGTAAACAGTTAGGGTGGTCCCGACAATACTCATGTCAATGAGTCAACCACATAATGATGATTCCTGAAGTAGGGACGGTAACCACTGCTCGTGGTCACTGCCGTATAGGGCTTCGAGCCCAACCTGTTGTAAGGGCCAGGCTGTAGGGTCTCACACAGAGTGCGATCTTCATCTAGTAAAAGGTAGAAATCAGTTAGGGAGAATAATTTGCATTTGATGCAAGGGATAAATATTGCAAAAGACGTTTGCAATAATCTCCTGCATTCGGGATAATTGATCCTGAGTGCAAGTGGGAGATGTAGAGGAATATGCCCTCAGATCATTTGTATTTGATGCAAATGAAAATTTAAGCCTAGATAGGGACTAATTTGCATATGATGCAAAAGAATTTAAATGCGTCTTAAATTTTTTAAGACTATATTTAATTAATTAAACGCTTTGAAAAGGTTACCTAGATGACGGGATCGTCCCGCTCTAAACGCAGGTTCAAACCGCGTCAAAAACAGAGTCCAAATGCACAAGTTATAGCCAAAACAAGTCAGCCCAAACTGTTGGGCTGAAACCAGCGAAAATGGAGGCCCACCAAGCCCGAATTTTCTGGTTAGGGTTTTTTGAAACATGGGATTTTATTGACGGCTACGTTTCTAAGAGAAGCAGGACTTTTGACTTACTTTGGACAATTGTTTGAAGGGTCAAACAGACTCGGATTGACGAGCCGTTTTTTCCTACGCGTTCACCGTTGAACCCTCTTCGATTTGGTAGGTCGTACCAACATTGAAGCTCAACAGTGAGGGAGTTAAAATTTGAGGAAGTTTGCCCTTTGTGAAAGGCAAACTAACTTGATTTAATTAATCCCAAATTAATAGTCCCACCTCGGTTGTGGAGAAAAGGGGAGAGTCAGCCGCCTCTATAAATAGAGGCCCTCCCTCTTCCTCATAACTGGTCCCAAGCTCTAGATCTGAACGGCTCTCGTAAATGTTGGAGTACGCTCAGATCTAGGCTTAAATTAATACTCTTCTATCTCCCTATATTTCTACCTTACTCTTGAGGGATCTAGCAAAGCCGCAAAGGAGTTCGGATTCAGATCCGAAATCTAGGCGAAGGTTTCACTCGCGTGAAACTTTCTTCGGTGCGTGGTTGGCTCGGTGACAAGGGGATTGATCGCCTTGGGATGCAGAGCGGTTCGAGGAGCGGTTCGGGGAGCGGTTCGAGGAGCAGCTCGGCGTGGGACAGGGAGCGGCTCGGAAGACGGTGCGGCACATCTCGCCTGCCCCAGGGCTGAGATTCCGGGTATGTGTTTAATTAAGCAGTAGTTTAATTTAATCGTAGTAGGTTAGATCCTTCTTGGGATGGTCAGATCCATCCCAAGTTGGCATAGATCTTGGCTAAGGGTCTTGGACCTTAGGGCTAAGTTAAAATTGTTTTAACTGCATGTTAATTAGATTAACAAGTTTTTCTTCCGCTGCAATTGTTTTTCTGTCTATGTTCCGTCTGACTTATGACGGGACTAGAGTTTTTGTGCCCTAAGGGTACCGCAAAACGCTTCATAATAGTCCACGCACATTCGACGGGACCCATCCTTCTTCTTCATGGGCAGAACCGGTGCACCCCACTGTGACACATTAAGATAAATGAAACCCTTCTACAGCAACTCATCCAATTGCTTCCGTAGCTCCTCAAGATCAGCGGGAGCCATCCAATATGGCGCCTTCGATATAGGTTGCGCTCCCGGCATAAGATCTATACCGGACTCTAAAGCTCGGTCGGGTGCCAAACCTGAGATATCCTCTGGCAAGACGTCGTCGAAATCTCTGACGACTGCTGGTCGGCTGATCTCCATCTGCATAGCTGCAACAACCGGTACCTTCGGCTTGGCCCGAAATCTGATGGGCCCAAGCGACTCATCTCTGCTACGGAACTCGAACTATGGATGGCTTGGAATCCTGAATACCACCTTCTTACTATGGCATTCGATCGAGGCATGGAAGTCTCCCAGCTAATCGATGCCAAGGATGACATCGAAATGCGGCAGATCATGGACAATGAAATCTGCAAAAAGTTCGTGTCCACTGACCACCAACGGGATCGATCGACAACCCAGATTCACCGTCACCACTCCGTTCCCTGTGGTGATGTCCCAACACTTGGAAAGTGTATGGGTGGGAATAGAGTGCCTTGTTACAAATCTCCGGGATATACTGCACATAGATGCACCGGAGTCGAACAAGGCCAAGGCCATGTGAGATGACACTAGAATGGTGCCTAAGATATAAAGGAACTAAGGTCAAACAAAACTACTCTAACCAACAAGGTAACAAACAGGGCTAAGCAATAAGATCTAAACTATGAAATAAAAGACTAGATCTGAAGAAATACCTGCAATAACTTCATCCAAGTCTTCAGCCTCAACGGCTGTCATGGTGTAAGCCGGCCTCTGGGGTTGCACTGCCCGCTGAAACATCTGCTTCTATGGTGCCAAGGGTGGTCCACAGACAGCATCTCCTCTCTGGACTGGGGCAGGCGCTCTACTCTGCACTGGAACTGGCACTCTGACTACAGCTTGACGTACTCTCAGACAATCTTTAGCAGCGTGCGAGGCATCTCCACACACCAAGCACAATCCCATCTTCCTCCTGCAATTGTCCTGAACATGCCCTGGCTTGCCGCAGAAGTGGCATGGGCCCTTGTTCTGACTCTGCACAGGTGCTCCAGGCCTCTTGAAAGGCACTGTCTGAACTGGTCTCATCGCTGGCCTAGCGGGTGCCCAGTATTGCTCCATGGGACGCTTTTCTTCACAACTGGAGGGTCAGGTAGACGCGATATGCACTCATGATTCCTGGCGGCATTCTGCACAGCTCCCATGGTCAAAAAGTCTGCCGAGGACATGGAAGCCTGAATCTTCGGACGCAGTCCCTGACGAAACCGATCAGCTCGGTTCTCTTCCTTCTTCACCATATGGGAGGAAAATCGACTGAGCATCTTAAACTCTGCCTCGTACTCATCAACTGTCATATCCCCTACTTCAGATTCATAAATCGGCTCAAAGCTCCCACTTAGCAGCCTTGGGGAAATACTTCTCTCGGAACATAGACTTGAAGGTCTTCCACTCCACTGGCTTCGGCAGGCGCCTCTCCTCAATACGCCACCAGTTCCTAGCATTCTCGGTCAGCTGCATCTTCGATATCTCAACTCTGGTATCCTCAGAAATCTTTGCAGCTACCAGCTTCTCTTCTGTGCTCTGAATCCACTCGTCAGCAGCTATCGGTCCTTCCCACCCAGAAAATGTCTTCGGCTGAAGCTCATTGAACTGCTTGACTCCAGGAGCAGCTCGAGGGGCAGCAGAGGTGGTGGTGGTGCAGCCGGAGGAGCCTGGGCAGTACGGTGGGACTACTGAACCAACTGATGCTGCACGTCCAGCGTCTCTCTCATCACGCCCAGAAACTGACGGAACTCACCACCCTGGTCTGCCAGGACTCCATCGCCTGAGCTCCTGGATTGGGTGTTGCATCGTCCTGCCATCCTATTGACAAGAAGACATAATTTAGACTCGCACATAAAACTGGATAATAAAAATGAATGCTAATACTTTTATTTTTCCAAACATGCAGAAAGGGGACCTGCATGTGCCACCACTAAAACCTGTCACACCCCACTTCCCAAAACTTCGAAGGCGAAGCGTGACTAAGGCCCGCTTGGGCCGGAGCTGTGAGGCTCGAACCCAATAAGCATCTGTGTGGTACTCCAAGACGAAGAAACATGTCTCTGCAGAAAAGTACGGAACAACAAAAGTAATAAAAAGGAAATGCATTCATTTTATTCCAACAGATATCCAGAAAAGTATGAAAGTCTAAACAAAAGCCAAAGACGGCTACAAACAGCTGAAAGTAAACTAATGGTGCAAGCACCCAACCTAGACGGAAAAGTAAACGGTGCTACGCACCCAACTAGAAGGTAGTAAGAACTCTAAATCAGCAACGTAAGGAACCTCTAGCTCTGGTCCTCCTCAGGCACGTACTCCGGGTCGACGTCCTCTGGTTCCACATACGCTGGTAAGTCCGGCTCGTCCACGTACTCCGGCTCCACACCTGACGTACAGCACCCAAGAGAAAAGGAACTGTACGTCAGGTAAAGTCTACAAAGAAGAATTAGACTCTACCTCAAGTGTAATGTAATTCAGAGCAACATTTTACTGGTTGATTAACATGTTGGGGTTATGACATGGTAGAAAGTAAAACGGTCGAGGAAAAGTAAAACGCGACAGGCAGTAGCCGTAACGAGTGCTACCGACTACGTGACTAACCTAGACGGGACAAGACAAGACAAGACGTATTGTGTATGTCACGAAGGGTTCACGCCTTACTGTTCGAGGGGGATCAAACCCTCTCCCCGTGCGACCGCTCAGCCCTACCCCAAACCCAAGTGCTTAAGATAGGACCACTCGCTCTAGCTTGGTGATTGCCTCTATCCCCACAGTCAGTAGCGTATCCCGCACTCCCTTGGTAGGCGACGAACATTCCGTAGGTGAAACTGTAACATAGGCCCACTCGCTCTAGCTTGACCAGTGCCTCTACCCCCACGGTCCATAGCGTATCGCTCACTCCCTTGGTGAGCGACGAACATTCTATAGGTGAAACCGTAACATAGATCACTCCCTCTAGCTTGAGGAGCATCTGAAACGACCGAAGGCTTTTGTAACAGGACACGACATGACAAGTATAAGGAATGGTTATTCTAGTGGGTCCACACGCACACACACAGGAAAACCCTAAGGTGTCAGTTGTTTGTTGTTGTTGTTGTTGTGCTTAGACTTCATCGTCAAGTCTAAGCTGTCAAGGGGGGTCCCGGATGCTACCATTTCACGTCCGGCTCTCTTTTTCAACAGTTTACAATTCCAGGACAGAAGTGGCCTAGACGTGGCCGTAACTACACAAGTGGGGACACTTGCCTGCGGTGGCGAGTGCGTCGTCCGTCTGAAGCGTCCCGTCGAAGCGGTGCGTCGGCGAGAGTCAGTCCGTCGGGGGCGTCTCATCGTGGTCCGAGTGTCGGGTAGGGTTCGCTAAAATGAATTAAGGGGACGGTATCAAGTCATGTTTTAGCAATCCTATTAGGTGTATCTCTAGGTTAAGCGTGACTATCCTATCGGTTCCCAGATGCGGTGTTTAATTGTCAGGTTCTACTCTACAGTTCTCTACGTCGACATCTACCCTATATGCACAGTCAAAAGTCCGGTCGACGATCTAGATTAGCACAACATTTTAAAGGAGCACAAAAATAAATTTAGTAATATTAAGTTGCTGATTTTTAGTTAGGGTTCAAATGACGTATATTTTGGGTTTCTACGAGTATAGGACACCAACCTGATTCGACGGTCACATGTAAATTTAACGTCGGATCTGAAAAAGGCAATGTATCGCGTCGCCTTCGCTCCGATTCCCTGACTGTAGGCAGCGTGGATTTATCTGCGCCAACGAAGTCATGATATTAAACTAAGGTCTAAAACTCAATAAAAATTATTACATCCACCTTGTATATATGTGCTCACTGTTTACTAATCTATATATGTATAATTCTACACAAAACTAACCTAAACTAATTATATGATTTATTATCATACGGCTAACATATATTATTACTGTTAATATCCTAATTACCTTATGCAATAGACCTTACTGCTAATGTTATGCAACCAGGTTATACTGATAGAGCTTAAAACAATTATTAAAACGTATTATCAAATTACCATACCATAATATATACACTAAATATAACAACTAATAACACGTGCTACTGCTAAAACGTGTTGCTATTGTTATCAAAGGGATGTGCATACAGATCGAAACACTTATGGTTTCGGTTCACGTTGCCCTCGCTTGCAGGTGGGGTGGTTCTCGGGCGGCGGGCGATGACTTCGGCGAAGGGAGAGGCACCGCGGCATGGTGCCAGAGATGAGGGCCGGTTGGCATCATGCGGGCTCTGGGATCCTGTAGGCGGTCAACAGCTCGAAGGAGTAACTCGCAGGGTCCGTGAGGGTTGCTCGCTGGCTCGGTGTCGGAGAGGCCTGGGCGTTGGCTTTGTGGCGAGTTTGCCGGAGTTCGAGCGGCAGCGGGGAGAGAGGGCATGAGGCAGGAGGAGATGTGGCCGGTGTCGTACGGGTTAGCTGCGACAGGGCGGCGTTGTGAGGGTGCAGTGTGAAAAGAGAGCGAGAGGACGAGAGGAACTCGGGTGGATGGGCGTGAGAGAGGGGAGAGAGATTTCGTGTGCGGCTGTTGCTTTATCCCATCACGTGAAACCCTAGAGTAGGTTTTAATAGGGTAGGGGTGAGAGAGCAGTACGTGGGAGAAGAGTTGGGTGACGTGTGAGAGTGGGTTGAGATTTTTAGGGAGTACGGTTGTTGGCCTGTTGAAATAATAGGGAAAGTCTGTTATGATTTTAATAGGTTTAGATTTCAAAATTTAACATCACGAAGCCTTAGGGGTTAGAATAAGATAATGATTTCATTTCATTTCAAAAAGAAAACGTACTCACATATAGCAATAGGATTGGTTTTGATTTTGGTTTAAAAAAAGTTATTAAAGGTTTGGTCCCCTTTTAAACAAAACGATCAGATTTAAAAATTAAAATTTTTGGTTTATAAAATATTTTATAAATTAGTAACAAGATATGCAGATTGGTCCCTCGACGTCCAAAAATTACAAAGAAAATACCGGGGCGCTCGCGCCTCCGAGAGGAATGTGAATACGGGGTTCGGTCGTGTGTCTGAACTACAGACAACAGTAATAAAAATCAAATACACAAAATGCATACGAAACACAGCTACACGCTAAAATACGTACGGTTGGAAGAGACCGTTACAACCTTGATGGTGGGGAAGTTGTGGAGGGAGTGGGGGAGCACGATTATGAGCAGTAGGAGCGATGGGAAAGATCGTTTTGGAAGAAGGCGAAACGAACCGCTCGAATGAATATTTTTGGAGGTAGGGTGAAATGGAAGTCGGGTCGGGGTTGATATATATAGGGTTTGGGTGAACCGATCGGGTGAAAATCACCCGATCGGTTGGATCAATTTTCAAAAAAAAAATCCATTGGATCAGCAGCTACCGGTCACCCGATCGGATGAGATCTCACCCGATCGGTTGACCGCTCTCTGAAAAACTTCCCAAGCCTCTGTTTTCATCATCCGATCAGCGACCCGATTTCCGACTTTATCACCCGATCGGTTCACTCTTCGACTGAAGCTGGCCACTTACTGAAACGATCCACCCGATCGGTTGATGTATGACCCGATCGGGTGGGGCAATTCCTGCACAAAAAGTATAAATCCTCTAAGTGTCCCAACAAAAATTCCCACATCAGTATTTATTTACAAAAATTGATAAACTAATCTTATTAAAGACCAACAGAAGTTTAGGGCATGGGTTGCCTCCCATGAAGCGCTATTTTTTATAGTCGTTTGCTTGACTCCTAATATGATGTTCAGGGTGGCTTGAAGGGGTGACGCTCAACGGTCGGAGTCCTCTCAGCGGTTAGGGCAGAAATTCTGGTTGTTAACAGCGACGACAAATGGATGGTCTCAATAACTCCCCCACTGGTGATATCAGGGGGCTTCTCCTTTGTGTTGGCGACACTCGCCACTCTCTTCAAAATTCAAACTTCATCAGCGGTCAGCATCAAAGGCTCTTTTCCCTTGCTCTTCGTCCGAGCATTCTTTCCAAGTCCAGGGGGAGTTGACTGGGAGACACATTCTGGCTCAAGAATTTTCTATCCGTCCAGCTAGTGTGCTCCTCAATTCCATCCAAGTCTTCAGGGGGTTCCTAGAAAGAACTTCCCATGCTCCTGCTTCCTTAACTCTCTCTTCTTCAATCTCCAGAAGGTTGCATTTGGATTCCTCGGGTGGTAGCTTCATAGACAGCGCCAAGTCAAATTTCACCGTTTGCTCACCGACGTTTAAGGCCAATTTTCCCTTCTTTATGTCGATGAGCACACCGGCGGTTGCCATAAAAGGTCTTCCGAGAATAATCGGAGTGTGATTATCATCGGGCATATCCATCACCACAAAATCCACCGGCACACGTACACCGCAGACATTAACTGGTAAGTCGTCGACGACTCCCATGGGGTACTTCACGGATCTATCTGCTAGCTGTAGGGTCATCCCCGTAGGTTCTAGTTCACCCATATTGATCCTTCTGTAGAGCAAGAGGGGCATCAAACTTACACTTGCTCCCAAATCAACAAGCGCTCTATTTATAGATACTTACCCTATAGAGCACAGAATAGAAAAACTTCCTGGGTCTTTAAGCTTCTGTGGATTTGCTCATTGAATCAAGGCGCTACATTCCGTCGTAAGGATCACTTTCTCTTTTCTTGTCCCCTTCGTCACTAGGTCCTTAAGAAATTTCACGTACGAGGGAATAATCTCAATTGCTTCCAAGAACGGGATCTGAAGACTTAGGTCCTTCACCATCTCAAAGAACCTGCCATACTTTTCCTCAATTTTGGCCTTGGCAAGCCTATGCGGAAATGGTACTGAAGTCTTGAAAACCCTCAAGTCGTCGTCCTCATTCTTCTTCGTCTTCTCAGAATCTCCCTCCGGAGTCACGGGGCTCGATGTTGAAGCTCCATTGTCGTCCATCTCCATATTTGGTTTCTCATTGACAAATGGTGCTTCATTATATTTCTCTGCCTCCCGTGCCGGAATCTTCTTCCCACTCCTCAGAACAATGTCAGAGACATTCGATTGACCGTGTGTCAAGGCTAGAGTTTGGCTTGGTCCCCTAGGGTTCACCTCCGGTTAACCCGGTAGTTGTCCTTGCGCCTTCTGGAGGTTGGCTACTTGTAACCCCAACTGGGTCACTTGGTCGGCCAAGGATTTCTGCCCAAGCTTTAGTTGTTGAGTGATCTTCTCCTGATTCGAAATGTACTGAGCCAGGAGGTTCTCGATCAGAGAGACCACTCGTTGTTGTTGATTGTACTGTTGTTATTCAGGCGGAGGTTGCTGATGTCGAGGAGGAAACTGTTGATACATTTGTTGAGGAAGAAGAGGCTGATATTGTTGTTGCTGAGGAGGTTGCTGAAATTGTTGGTAGGGTGCCTTGTAGCTAAAATTTGGATGATTCCAATTATTGGGAGAATATGCAGGATTAGAACTTTTTCTCGACGGATAGAGTGCATTTCCCGTAGGATTATAAAATAGGGCACTTGCTTGATCCACGGGCGCCGAAATGTCTCCAACATCGAAGTCTCCCATTGCTTCAATTTCCACGGCCACTATTTGTTGTGGCTTAGCGGCACCGGCTCCAACCATAAACGCTGAAATTTAAGTGGAAATCAAATCGAATTTGCTTGACAGCTTGTCCACTTCCTCAACCTGATGCATTCCACTAGTTTTTGGTGTAGCACGCTCATCACTCTACCTCTTGTTGTTGGATGCCATGTTCTCCAAGATAGTTCCGGTATCCACTTCATTTCTTGTCATGAAAGATCCACCCGCTGCGGCATCCATAGAGGACTTCAAATCGTCCCTCAGTCCATTATAAAATAGGTTGATGATCTGCCAACGGGGGAGCTCGTGGTAAGGACATTTCCTCTGCATTTCCTTGTACCTCACCCACGCTTCATGTAGCGACTCATGGCTAGCCTGGGAGAAAGAGGAGATCTCGCTTCTTAGCTTCATCGTCTTTCCCGGAGGAAAGAACTTGTTCAGGAATGCATTTGAAAGCCGCTCCCAGGTTGTAAACATGTTGGGGTCCTTCCCCCTCAGCCATTGCTTCGCTTTATCCCGTAGAGAGAACGAGAATAATCTTAACCGAATAACCTCGATTGATACGCCATTGATCTTGAACGTCTCGTACTTCTCCAAAAAAGAGTCCAAGTGCACGATGGGATTCTCCATGGGAGCTCCAGAAAATTGGTCTTGTTGGATCCAAGCCACAAGTGATGGCTTCAGCTCAAAGTTTCCAGTCGCAATGGCCGGAGGATGAATGCTGGATGTAGACCCAATAGACGGCATCGATATTCGAGCAAAGACTTTGGAGGAGTGATATTTCCTGCCATGGCTGCAAATTCTTCTCTTCTTCTTCTTTCTGTGTTCAAACGCCTCAGGGTGGCATTGATCTTGGGATCCAAAGGAACTAAGTCGTCAAGACTCCTCGAGTTCCTGTGCATGAAAAATCAAGATATACTATGAAGCACGTAAGGTATGATGCGAAATAAAAACAAAAATAAAAACAAAAGTGTAGAATGTGAAAATTATCACGGGGTAAGGATGTGAGCTAGTCTCAAGGATAACAGGGTCCTAAATGTAACAAGTCGTTGCCTCCTCGGCAACGGCACCATAAAGCTTGACCGCCCGTCTGTTTGGCACTCAAATCGGGACGGGGATACTAGGATAAGAATTTGTAAACCGCAAGCACACGGTGTCGAAGTGTGGCTTGGGGGTCGATCACGGGGAGGCGTGTGTTGTGCTCGTGAACAATCAGGAACTGGATCACCTGGTAGGTGAGCTAGCCTATTCTCTTGTTGGATGTCATGATAGTAAACTAATGAAAAAGATGTAAGAGATAAAAAGGTAACCTAGGACTTTGGCTTCCGCCCTATCACGAGTTCTCACTATTACGACCGAAGGATAGGAATGGGATCGGATTCTAGGGTTTAGCGGTGAGACGTTGCCTCTAATAGTGGTACCTAACGTCCCATGGGCCCGATATTCCGGTCGATGCCCAGGATGATACGCTAGGTCTACCCAGTTTCGGACGGTGGGCATTCCTATGTCCAACACCGCCCAACTCCGAGAGCACTAAGCTTACAACGATTGCTCCCGACATTTCATCCAAGCCGTTCCCACGTATGAGGAATCAATGCCTACGCTAGGGGGGTGAGCTGTGGCTAGAGAATCAAACTCCCGTTTTATTTCCCCTTGGCCCGATGGTCAAAGGCGGTCTTTCTTCCACCGATGACAATGATACGCTCCCGCGTAACCATCTATATCCATATATCCTATCGGAACCCTAATCCTAAGGCCGTTCTAGGGAGAACCTACAAAGGGGCTTCCACCAATGTCCCAGATTGAAGAACTACTCACTATTCATGGCATGAAATGCAACAAAACAGATTATAGCCATGATGTGTCCATATTTTCTACCTTTTTCATATCATCATGACATCACATTCCATGATATTTTCGCATCCAAATCCCATATTTTCCTACGATATCACATTTCTGACGTTATATTCGAGTTTCGTAGTTTTTATGAGTTTTCAGGGATTTTGGAGCGATTTGGGACCCGATCTGGGTATGGACACACCTGACACGCCCGTGAGCTCGTTGGCGAAGCTCTACAGGAGTTCGCTGTGGTTTTGGAGCCATAAGAGGAGTGGAGGAGAGAGCAAGGGGAGAAGAGGAGCTTCAGCTTCAGCAGCAAGAATTTTCCCAGATGACTCGACCGAGCAGAGCAGCTGCTCGGTCGAGCAGATGCAAATGAAGAAACATCAGCAGATACGTAGGCTGCTCAGACCGAGCACTCATAGTGCTCGGTCGAGCAGCAATTCTCTCCGAAGCCGACTAATTTTCACACGGCCCAAGCAGTTCCTTCAAGACCGAGTCAGCCATCTGCTCAGACCAATCAGAGTTGACTCGGCCCGTGCAGATAGAGTAATGATTTTGGAGGAGCGTGATTTCCTGTCGTGCTTGGTCGAGCAGTACAACTGCTCGGACCGAGCGGATGACCGAGCAACACACTGCTCGACCGAGTCGCCCACTCGGTCGACGATGCTGAGGCCATTTTGGAAGGATCTTTGACAGCGGCTGTTGCACGATTTGGGGGAGTGAAGTCTGGGAGCTGCGAAGCGTCGAGGGGAGCGAATTCATTCTGAGTTTTTGGGGAGTTAGTTTTTGAGCGGAGATTAGAGAATACTTTTTGTTAGATCTAGATTAATTTTTGTTGAAGATTATTGGATTGATTATATCAGAGTTTTGTTTTCTATCGCTTGCGTTCTTGGAATCTGAGTTTTTCTTTGAGATCTATTATTCGCTGTAAGTTTCTAAATCTTTATTCTATCAATTGCCATGATGTTTTCATCTCTAAAAATTATGTTTTTATTCGTTAATAGTGCTATGAGTGAGTAGTCCTTTCTAGGGTTGATGGGTTAGCCCTAAGATCCTAGGGGGAAGACGTAGATCTGGATCCCTATGTTGAATTAGGAATTTAGGTGAATATTTCGGTCGATCCTACCGAATCCCTAGATAACCCGTACTGAGATCATGCCCACGGTCTGTGGAATTGATGTGCTTAAGGCGTATTCTTGGGATTCGAATAGGGAAATCGGTGGATACAACCAAGGCTCGTGACATGCCCGGCTCGTGCCTTGAGGGGATCCCTCGACGAACTATATCGCTACGTTGATGGCTACCGCTATTGCGTCAACGAGAGCCATCAAAATACCTCGCAATTCTAACCCACGAGAGTGGTACGAATTGGGAGATTAATCCCCTAACCCTAATGCAATGTAAGCATTCTATTCCAAAGTCGATCCCCGACGATCTTAGCGGTGATCCCTAACGCCCAAGTCCTTTTTATTATTAAAACAACATCAACACAACAACCAATTCTCTCAACCCGATAGCTATCTCACTTCGAGATATAGAAGTAAAATGAGAACCCAAATACCCTATCACCATTCCTGTAGGATTCGATATCTTTTATACTACAACTTGACACCGTCTGCTTGCGGATAGAGCCCGGAATTGACACATAGGGGCCATACCACGCCTGGCGATCGTGACACTGCCGGGTGGAATCTATGTGTAGGTTTCGAGAGCGTCAGGTTTTTGGCACCGTTGTCGGGGAGGCGTTCCGCCATATTATCTATTTACCACAATTAGGTTGATTAGATTGCGTTAAATAAAAAACAAAAAAACAAAAAAAAACAAAAAAAAACAAAAAAAACAGAGATAAAGATTTTTCCCCATCACCTGCTATTATTATTATCTTTATCTCTTCTTGTACCATTGATATCTTTTCCAGGTTGTTTGTTTTTAATTATTCAGGTACAATGGATCAATCTTGGCATTATTCAGGCAATGATTATTCGGCACAGTATGAGGCTCCAATGGAAGAATGCGAATATTATTCACAGGACATATACTATCAGATGGAAGGATATGATCAATATTCAGAGTGCTATGCCTATTGCGAGTCTTGTGACAAGGAGGGACACATGCCCTACGAAAGCCGAGTTTGTCTCTTGAGTCCTGACCATCCTCTCAATTTGACACTCAATGCATTTATGGCATCGGTAACGGAGATCATGTTGAGTATTGGACTCCCCGGATTTGGTTTTGGATGATGAACAAACATAAATATCGTGAACTAACTCTTTGTGAGCACAGTTATGGAGATCGTCGCCAAAATTCCATGTATATCAAATGCGACGTCTCAAGACTTCTCAAAGCGCATCGTGTGCTTGAAGCTTCGTTGAAGCTCAAGGACCATTATTGAAGTCAAGAAGATTCGATTGAAGATTTTGAAGACGGTTCGTCAAGTTTTATTTATAGTCTTCTAGCTTCCTTTCGTAGAATGTTAAGACTTGTGTAGGTCTTACATTTTAATCTTCATAACGATCCTATCTTAGAGCTAGGATCTTATTAGAAGCCCATACAAACTTTCCCGAAGCATCGTACTTCGTTTCGTGGCTTCTTGTGCATGTTAGTTGGTTCAAGAAGAAGAACCAACCGACTAGATGGCAATCTAGTCGGTCGGCAAAGCTTCTTGAACCGACTAGAATGCCTTGTTCATTTTAAGCTCTTTACTGTTTACAGTTAGTCGGTTCATGTTGAATCACCGACCGACTAGTTGATGAACTAGTCGGTCAGTGATCCTTCTTAAACCGACTAGTTGAGCTTTCCATGTACAGCCATAGTTACTGTTTATCGTTAGTCGGTCAAAGAACGTTTGTCGACCGACTAGTTGAGAAACTAGTCGGTCAGCATTTGTTCTTAATCCGACTAAATCAACTTGAAGTCAGCGTATTCTATTTCGACTATTATTCGGTCAAAGAACACTCACCGACCGACTAGTTGTGAAACTAGTCGGTCGGCAAGTCTTCTTAGACCGACTAGATGTCTATCTCATGTACTTCACCTTTTGGCTGTTCAACCGTTAGTCGGTCTACGTTGTATCACCGACCGACTAGTTGATGAACTAGTCGGTCAGTGATCCTTCTTTGACCGACTAGTCTGGTTCAGAATAGAGCCGTTGGAGCTTTAATCGAAACGTTTTTCTCTCTCTCTTTCCTCTATCCTATATATACTTGGAGTGCTGCTTTCATAGCATTCAAGGCTGATTATTACTGAAGTTTAGAGATCAAAAGAGAAGCATTAAATCTCATTCAAAGCTCATTCATTTCATTCTTGAATCTCTCCCTCACTCTTATTTCAAAAGAGAGATTCATTGATTGTGAGACTTCCAATCCAAGAGCTTGATTCTAGGTCACCAACAACTTCCTAGGCCTCCATTGCTGGTCATCTACTTGGAGCTAGGGTTTGGTGCCTTCATCTTCTCCAAAATCCTCTTTGCCCTAAATCGTAAGTTTTACTCAAGGCATAGGGTTTTTGATAAGCATTTCATATTTCATTATATTCGATATTGCAAGTGTTTTTCTCTCGGTTTGTGAGAGATTGTTTGTAATCCCGGGTTGTGGGAGTCACAATTTCATTTGTGTATGATTTGACCTTGTAGAGGTTTCTACAAGTATTTCATAGTGCAAATTTGAGTTAGGGTTTCTAACTCAAGTATCCGGAGGGGATCCGGGTGGTTGGGACGTAGGATCACCGGGAACAAGTCGGGGAGACTTGGGTGGATTCGAACCCGTTAATATCGTGTGTTTGCGATTGTTTCTTTGTTGTCAATAAGTACATTTCCGCATTGTTGGTTGAGTTTGCAAGATAATTAGGAATTATCTTCTTAATTATTTTAAAGTACTATTCACCCCCCCTCTAGTACTTGTGCAGTAGCTACGTAGGGCATTACATTTGGTTTCAGAGCCAAGTCTATATCTATGTCTGCCAACTACAACAAGACCGTTCTTCCACCTTCAGATTATAGCACCTTCAAGAACCGTGAAGGAGCTTCTTCGATGATGGAAGGACACTCCTCAACAAGGCCTCCCTTCTTCAACGGTACCAATTACGGATACTGGAAATGCCGGATGGAAACGTTCCTCCGGAGTGGTTCACTATGGAGAGCCACGATGTCGGAGTATGTCGAGCCCGTCGAAGAAGATTTCGCTAAGTGGACTCCCGCGGAGGTCGTCGCGGAGGTAACTAATGCCAAGGAAATGAACGCCTTGCAATGCGCCTTGGAGCCCGAGGACTTCAATAAGATATGTACATGTAAGAGTGCATATCAAATATGGAACTCACTCCTCATCTTGCATGAAGGAACGAATCGGGTAAGAGACTCCAAACTCGTAGTTGTAAATAAAGATTTCGGATTATTTCATATGCAACATGGTGAGAAGATGAAGGAGTATTATGCTCGCTTCATTGACATCACCAACGAGTTGGAGGCCCTTGGGAAAACTTACACCCAAAAGGAGAAAGTCTCAAAGATAATTGACGGACTTCCTTCTTGTTGGGAGAAACATACCTTCGCCATCGAGGAAGGTAACTACATGAGTAAGTATACGGTTATTCAACTAATGGGTACCTTGATGTCTTATGAGGTACACAAGGATAGCAAGCTAAAGTTGCCGGACAAGATGACGTCCTACTTGAAGCAAGACGAGCCAAAGAAGAAGGCGATTACTTTTAAGGCCGCTCCATCAACATCCATATCTGCCGATGATGAAGACTTGGAAGACGAGTTGGACTTGGTATCCATGGCCCTCATGGCAAAGAAGGTCAACCGGTTCTTCCGGAAAGGTAATTACAAGAACAAATGTAAAGTTAGTTCTTCTAATGCCTCCGCTCCATTGTGCTTTAAATGCAATAAGCCAGGACACATGAAAACAGATTGTCCTCAAAATAAGCAAAAGGAGAAGTGGAAGGCACCAAAGATCGACAAGTCAAAGAAGTACAAGAAAGGGTACAAAAAGGGACTTGTCAGGACATTCACTGACTCCGAGGATGACTCCTCAAGTGGAGAGTCGAACGATGAGCAAGTGGAGAAAGCACATATGTGCTTCATGCCTAGAGAGGAGCAAGATAAAGATTCCTCCTCTGATGATAGCGACAATGAAGGCGATGAGGTAACAATGAATGACCTTAGAAATGCTAATGAGCAAATATGGTCTAAATACACTAAATTAGTAAATAGATACACTAAGGTAAAAGATGATTTAGCTAGCTGATTCGGGTTCAATATTACATATTTAACCCCCCATTTAGCCCTATTTTGTGCCCAGGCGATGCTACATTGTTCTCTAATTCATACGTATTTTCTACACATTTATTTATTAGAGAAAACACACTAATTGAGCACAAAACAGCATTTAACGACGTATTTCTGCACATTTTATATTTTTCCTAGCTTGGTCTCGATCTCACGATTCCAACGAATATTTATTTGTATTTTTCTGAGATCTGTGCTAATTACTATGAATTTTTGAATGAAGAATACATTTTAAATGGAGAAAATACGAATATACGGCTTAAATACGCTCGTACGCTGCCACGTGGCACGATCCAGACCGTCGGCGCTTCATCCTACGGCGCTGGGAGCATCGACGACGTGGCTTTATTATGGCCGTTGGATCGAGATCCAACGGCCCGCAACCAAACAAAACGCAGCTTCTCCATGGCCACGTGGCGAGATCCTATGCAATTGCCGCTCGAACGAACGGTGCCGATGAATCTCAATTCGAAATCGGTTTCGATCGTTAGCGGGCAACGTGGCTGGCTGTGAACCGTTTGATATCCATCTGACGGCCACCGCTTCGCCCGCTCGAACGAAAGCAGTGCGAACTTCTGGGACGCGTGGCGTGATCTGCTGCGACGACCGCTCGATCGGACGGTGCACAGCGTCCCTTGCTGCGACAACGAAGAGAACGAAGCGCGAGATTACGAGGGCGACGTGGCAAAATCCTAGGCGGTTGCCGCTGAAATGAACGATCGAGATGTACACCGACGCGAATTCGAATTTAAACGAAGCGGATCGCGATTCGTTGGGACACGCGGCAGCTATCCAAACAACATCCGATCGATCCAACGGCCAATATTGAATCCAAGTTGAAAGCGGATCGGATGCGGGCTTCGCGCGAGATTTAAAGCACACGTGGCACGTCCACGTTCAATCCCGCTTTGATGAGCGGTTAATAATTACCCCGCTTTAGATCTACGGTCTGGATCAATTCGGGTGCGGTTTTTGTGCGGGTTTGAACCCGATAACACAACCCAAACCCGCAATCTCTTTATAAAAGGTATTTTAGGGTTTTTTGAGCGTATTCAAGCAGATTGGGGCGTATTTTGGACGTATTGGAGGCTCTAGAAGCCGTATTTTCCCCCTGAAAAATTCTGTAAAATTCCAGAGGCTTGTTTCTAATTTCCAGAGAGTTTTGAAGACTTTTCAGAGAGATTTGGTGATATTCTCTTCAACTTTAGCTTGTATTTGGGTGTTTTAGCTTGTATTTTGCCTCTAAACTTCCGTATTTTGCTATTAAACCTATGAATTCTGATCTGAAAATTGTTTATTCTGATATTATGAGTAGCTAAATTGTTATTGTGCATGGTATGGAGTAGTTAGGGGATATTATTTGTGTTAGTTTGGTTGAAATTCCTTGTGCTTAATCGTTTAACGTCGCTAAAATTGTAATCGTTGTTCGTAAATCGACTTTGTTAGATTCCAAAAGAATTAATTAAGTTGATGATCGCCCCAAAAGGGTGAGTTTTGATCTCCCCAAAAGGGAGTTTCATCACGTAGTTTTGATCTCTCCAAAAGAGAGTTTCATATCGTATTATAATCTTAGCGACGATCTTTTTGAATATTTTGTTTGAACCCCCAAAAGGGCATCTTCCGATGAATTGCTCCCAAAAGGAGAATTCATTGAGTTATATTGGGTATTTTCCGGTGAATTGCTCCCAAAAGGAGAATTCATTGTGTTATACCTATCAACCAAATTAATACGAATCGTTGACCCTAACGAACCCATACCTTGCGCATACTCTTTATAGGTATTTTCATACACGATTCTCTATGTTTATTTTGTTCACGTGCTCACATCACCATCACCGTCACCATTGTTGAAGTGTTTAGTTTCTTTCCGATAGATTTCTATTTGATTTGAACTGTGGTTGCAACAGATTTCTTCCCGTGGATTCGACACCTGGACTCCCAGGTTTTACTACTTGTACGGACTCTTGCACTTGAGAGAGAGCACCTTTTCGGTCCCACCAAGTTTTTGGCGCCGTTGCCGGGGAGGAATGGTTTGTGACTACGGTTTATTTCATTTAGAGGACCTTCGGTGAGATCTTTCCACTTTACTGTACATAAACGTTTTTTTATTATTTTATTTTAATTTTTTTTTTTAAAAAAAAATGGAATATATGAACTTCTACTGCACGAACAATCTTTATGATGCACGATATGCGAATGCACACAAACATAGAATGGAAAAGCTCAAAATTGTTAATTTTAATCAAACTGACTGTGAAACTTTCTTTCAGGCCTGGAGGAGGTTCACAGACCTAATATCGAGCTATCCGCAGCATGGTTTCACAAATGAAGAGCTCATGGAGTTCTTCCTAGAAGGACTACAACCTCAGCTGCAGGAATTATTGGGAGGCATGACGCCGACAGTGGCGTGGGAATACATGGAGTCTCTGCAAGAAAACGAAAAAACCGTGGAAGAGACTTCAGAGAGCGATTCAACGGAGCCTTCGTGCCTCGACCAAGAAGAGCAAAGCGTAGACGTACCTTTGCAATCCTTGAAAGAGGAAGCTTACCAGACTATTCAGACACAGGAGGCCACATCCCATCAATTCCAGGAGAATTTCCTTGCTCGGAGTCGGCAGATTCAAAATTCCATTGAAAATCTTAATTTGATTGCCGCTTGCTTAGAAGAAAATAATTTTGAAACTCAATTTCAAGAATCTAATTCGAGTTCATCTTCTATTGCAGGAATACCGAGCGAGGACACGAATAAAAACATATACATGGCAGAAAGTGTGCGCAAAAGAGAGGACGAGCTAGCAATTTTGGATGAACGAGAGGAGGAAACAGCTAGGGACAAGGGTTTTGAGATTATCGCCATGGAGTCAGAACCATTCCCCCTTCCAGTTTTGTCCCAAAATCATTTACCCCTCTCCACAATGAACGAGCATCGTACAGAGAGTAGTGCAAATATTTCAGGGAGTAGTCGTCAACTTATTTTAATTTCTTTCACTTATTTTGATGACTATATTTGGAATATTTTTATTGCGAAGAATCTTAAAATAATTTGGACTGACATAACTCATCTCTCGCAGGACATTAACAAAAAGCTTATAGAGATGCTTGGAGTTGTGTTGCTGGGGTCCAAATTAGTTTTTGGAGGAAGAATAATCGCCGAGGAGCGCAAGGAGCAAATTGAACAACTTCCTCCACCATCAAAGATTCGGGATCCGCCATTTGATCACGGTGTGTTCTTTCCAGTAGTGTAGTTTTTATATGCTTTCTAGGTTGCTTGCTTGAATAAACTCGTACCTCTTCCAACATTGAGGACAATGTCCATCTTTAGTTGGGGGGTGTGTATGAGACCTTAGGATTTTTTTTTTGAGAAGAATAAATCACCAAATCTCATCATTTAAAACTCTTTCATATGCCTCTAATACGGATGATTACGCATTAATTGAGTTCTGAAAATTTTTATGGCTTGAGTTAATTGTTTTTCCTTCATGGAATTGCCGTTAATATGCTATTCAAGAAAATTTTCAATTTCCATGATTAATATCTCGAAATAGTTTGAATTTATTTCATGCATGCTAATGTGATGGAAAAAGCTTAAGTATACACGATTTTTAAGAATAGTCTTCAAGTTGAAGAGGGATTTGGCCTCTGTTATTAATGTTTATATTCATGTTGATGGGTTTTGAGTTGCTTACAAAGAAAAGAAAGAAAAGAAAATGAAAAGAAAAATGAACGATGAAAAATGAATGAATATGTATGTCACTAATAAATAACTTGGTTGGCTCGAGTAGTACAGTCCGAGGGGTCCTTCTTGGCCTAATGCCCTATTATCGTCTGATTTGGGAGCCATTGACCGGAACCTCACTCATTTGATGGAGCGATCCAAGTTATACTTTTTTCTGCGAATGTTGCTTGAGGCGCGTTACGCGGAACGAATAAAAGAAAAGAAATGGTGAATATACTAAGCAACTTCAATACTCATGTCTTGAATGATTGTTTTGATAGGCCAATTCCTTGGAAACACGAAAACTAGGATAAAACGACGTGTTATACTTTCTCTTGCGCAAAACGATGCTTGCATGCTATTTATTCAAATTAAATTAGAGAAAATATCGTGTGATTGATTTTGTTCATGGATGTGTATATTGATGGCCAAGACCATGTTGGAATGCGTATTATTGAGCCAGGCCATAAGCAATTCGAAAGAACTTATTGTTTTATTGATCGTCCGTATTTATCGCTATTTTTGCTAGAGACTAGCAAATCGCTAGTTGGGGGGTGTGATTCGGGTTCAATATTACATATTTAACCCCCCATTTAGCCCTATTTTGTGCCCAGGCGATGCTACATTGTTCTCTAATTCATACGTATTTTCTACACATTTATTTATTAGAGAAAACACACTAATTGAGCACAAAACAGCATTTAACGACGTATTTCTGCACATTTTATATTTTTCCTAGCTTGGTCTCGATCTCACGATTCCAACGAATATTTATTTGTATTTTTCTGAGATCTGTGCTAATTACTATGAATTTTTGAATGCAGAATACATTTTAAATGGAGAAAATACGAATATACGGCTTAAATACGCTCGTACGCTGCCACGTGGCACGATCCAGACCGTCGGCGCTTCATCCTACGGCGCTGGGAGCATCGACGACGTGGCTTTATTATGGCCGTTGGATCGAGATCCAACGGCCCGCAACCAAACAAAACGCAGCTTCTCCATGGCCACGTGGCGAGATCCTATGCAATTGCCGCTCGAACGAACGATGCCGATGAATCTCAATTCGAAATCGGTTTCGATCGTTAGCGGGCAACGTGGCTGGCTGTGAACCGTTTGATATCCATCTGACGGCCACCGCTTCGCCCGCTCGAACGAAAGCAGTGCGAACTTCTGGGACGCGTGGCGTGATCTGCTGCGACGACCGCTCGATCGGACGGTGCACAGCGTCCCTTGCTGCGACAACGAAGAGAACGAAGCGCGAGATTACGAGGGCGACGTGGCAAAATCCTAGGCGGTTGCCGCTGAAATGAACGATCGAGATGTACCCCGACGCGAATTCGAATTTAAACGAAGCGGATCGCGATTCGTTGGGACACGCGGCAGCTATCCAAACAACATCCGATCGATCCAACGGCCAATATTGAATCCAAGTTGAAAGCGGATCGGATGCGGGCTTCGCGCGAGATTTAAAGCACACGTGGCACGTCCACGTTCAATCCCGCTTTGATGAGCGGTTAATAATTACCCCGCTTTAGATCTACGGTCTGGATCAATTCGGGTGCGGTTTTTGTGCGGGTTTGAACCCGATAACACAACCCAAACCCGCAATCTCTTTATAAAAGGTATTTTAGGGTTTTTTGAGCGTATTCAAGCAGATTGGGGCGTATTTTGGACGTATTGGAGGCTCTAGAAGCCGTATTTTCCCCCTGAAAAATTCTGTAAAATTCCAGAGGCTTGTTTCTAATTTCCAGAGAGTTTTGAAGACTTTTCAGAGAGATTTGGTGATATTCTCTTCAACTTTAGCTTGTATTTGGGTGTTTTAGCTTGTATTTTGACTCTAAACTTCCGTATTTTGCTATTAAACCTATGAATTCTGATCTGAAAATTGTTTATTCTGATATTATGAGTAGCTAAATTGTTATTGTGCATGGTATGGAGTAGTTAGGGGATATTATTTGTGTTAGTTTGGTTGAAATTCCTTGTGCTTAATCGTTTAACGTCGCTAAAATTGTAATCGTTGTTCGTAAATCGACTTTGTTAGATTCCAAAAGAATTAATTAAGTTGATGATCGCCCCAAAAGGGTGAGTTTTGATCTCCCCAAAAGGGAGTTTCATCACGTAGTTTTGATCTCTCCAAAAGAGAGTTTCATATCGTATTATAATCTTAGCGACGATCTTTTTGAATATTTTGTTTGAACCCCCAAAAGGGCATCTTCCGATGAATTGCTCCCAAAAGGAGAATTCATTGAGTTATATTGGGTATTTTCCGGTGAATTGCTCCCAAAAGGAGAATTCATTGTGTTATACCTATCAACCAAATTAATACGAATCGTTGACCCTAACGAACCCATACCTTGCGCATACTCTTTATAGGTATTTTCATACACGATTCTCTATGTTTATTTTGTTCACGTGCTCACATCACCATCACCGTCACCATTGTTGAAGTGTTTAGTTTCTTTCCGATAGATTTCTATTTGATTTGAACTGTGGTTGCAACAGATTTCTTCCCGTGGATTCGACACCTGGACTCCCAGGTTTTACTACTTGTACGGACTCTTGCACTTGAGAGAGAGCACCTTTTCGGTCCCACCACTAGCATCCAAACCTCGCCTAACCCTATCATCACCAACAACGACACCGTTGTTGACGAGTTGAGAAATGAGATTGTAAATCTCAAATCTCAACTTGAACATGTTCATATTGAGGAATCGGATGAACATGAGATAGCGGATTTGACTTCTCGGAACTCAACTTTGAGTATCGAGAATGAGAATCTCAAATCTCGTGTTTATGCACTCACATCGCAAGTATCCACTTTGGATGCTTCGATGCATTCTCTCACCGAGAAATATGAGTGCACATTAGGCCGAATTAATAAATTCAATAAGGGTAAGGACCCTTGGGATAAAATCCTAAATGACTTACTTCCGGCCAATCACCACATTGGCTTGGGGTATAATATGGGAAGTTCATCCAAATCGGCCACTACCTTTGTTAGGCCAACTTCCGGTGACTCAACGAGTGGGAGCAAACACTCTATTGGTAGTTCATCTACCAATGTTGCTTCCACCTCGTACACACCCTCATTTGGAAAGAAACCCACTTTGGGTGGACCTCCAAAGAAGGGTCATGCTTACAAGTACACAAATACCATGCCACGTAGGAACACACGTCCTACTCCACCGGCTCACACTTATCATGATTTTTATGCACCACATCTGTCACGCCCCGCTTCCCAAAAATATGGAGGCGAAGCGTGAGAAGGTCTGCTCAGACTTGAAGCTACAAAGCTGCAAGTCCGATAAGCGTCACTCAAGTTTGAAACTGCAGGTCCTTGCAACGCGAACGAAACAAAGATAATAATAATGAAATGAGACAAAAGAGATATTTCAGAATATCCATAAAATAAGTTTCAACATCACAGAAAAGCCACCAGGCTAAAAGAAAAGAGTCTAAGGCCCAAACATGGCCAACAAAAGTACAACGTACAAAACAAAGGTGCCACGCACCGACAGCTAACAACAAAACCTAAAACAAAAGAAACTCAGCAAAATCACCAAGAAAGGTCACCGGTGCCCACAAAACTCCTCCTAGGCAGACATGGACTCAGGCTCAGCATCAGCAACACATCACGTACTCAGCAACGGTCTCTGGCTCGGGGTCTAACATGTGACAACCAAAAGAGCAAGGGGCACATGTTAGCAAGTCTACAAGAGACTTGTGCAATGAAACTGAAACTGAAAGTAAAGCAACCTAGCAGATCTAGCATGATGCAATGACATGGCAGTTAAAGTATGAGTGCAGCAGGTAAAGAAAACAACAAGTAAACTAGCATGGCATGGCAAGTGTGGCAAGACTAATAATATTTACAAGGATTTCTCTAGTCATGTTTTCATGTCATGTGCAGGGTTTACGCCTTACAGCTGAAATGAATTTCTTTCACACTGATTGGTCGCTTAACTCCGCCCCACCCAGAGTTTACGCCTTACAGCTGCAGTTGCTGATCAGGCAGACTCCCAGCTGATTGGCCGCTTAACTCTTACCCCTCCCACGTGTATCGAGCCAGGGCCTTACCCCCGAACGGTAATGCTCGCTTCTGGAACACGAGCCAGGAAGTGTTTTTCATGATGGCATAGGGGTGCACCTAGCCAGGACAAGCAAGTACAAGTATGTAGCGTGTGCTACGAATGCAATATTCAACTTGGATGACATGTAGAATGCAATGCATGGCAGTTAAAAGGGCGTACAGATAAGGAAAGTAAACGTGACAGTTTAGTATGCATGAACAAAAAGTTTAAAGGGTTGGATCTAGCTTCGTTGTTAAGCTAGATCAATTAGGTGACGGATCTAGTTTCGTTGTCAAACTAGATCAAATAGGAGTCTAGCCAGCTATCATTTCACTGACTAGTCTCTTTTACGCTAAAAGCAAGGAAGTGGCCTAAAAACATGGCCCTACACAAGAGTTGACAAGTTTCACTTGCCTTAACGACCAAGCTGTAGTCACGATCAATCAGAGTCCAAACTACCTATGTGTTCAGTTCACAGACCAGCCTACATCCCAATTTATTAATCTTGATTAGTGAAACACAACCATCAAACATTACCAATTTTAGTTGATTAGCAGGCAAGTGGTGATTCCTACGGGGCAGATCTTACCTCAACACGACGCGAAAGCTACTCTGGCGTCGGGTAGCGACGCCCGGGGTTGGATTCTGGTAGCGTATAAGGTAACGGTGTCGACTCGGAAACGGTAATGGGTCGCGAAGAAAATGTATCACATCTGCGTTAACAGATTAATAATCAATCTAAGGAATGCTCAACCAATAAATTACCATTAAACCCAACCCAATATATACTGCATAAAGTTTACTAATATCTTACTTGTATTAAAATAATATACAATAATAAATACCAATACTCACTAACAGCACATATACTACTAACCATTTATTTTTAAATTATAACACTAACTTTATAAGATAACCGAATTTATGTTAAAATAAATCACTAACTATCTTACGGGTGCATAAGCACACACTAACTAATGCAATAATGGAGCTAACGTACTAACATGCTAATCATATGGGTTAAACTAACTAATAACTTTAGCTGACAGACCCTAAAGTTAATGCATGCATTAAAACTTACATGTTTACCTCTCTCTTCGTTACTTCGTTGCAGGGGTTGAGTCACAGCTGGGCGACGGCGACGATGAGCGTTTCCGGCGACGATGAGGAGGAGAGCGCGGGGCAATGGCTAGGGTGCTGGCGTCGAGGCCGTGGCTTAGGGCTTGCGATGGCGGGTTTCTCTGTTTTGGGGTGAAGCAGGGGATGATGTCAGTAGGCGGGGGCGCTGCCTTGCGAGGGGAGGTGAAGGCCGGAGCACGTCGAGCGGCGCACGGGGCGGTCTAGTCGGAGAGGAGGTCGGGGAGATCAGCGATGGGTCTCAGGGCGGGCTAAGCGGAGTCCAAGGGGAGGAGCTGCGGCCGATTGGTGGGGGTGAGGACGGCGGAAGGGGGCTCTGTTCCGAGCAGGGGAATTGAGAAAAAACAGAGGAGGTGGGTCGGCGTTCAACGGGAGGCTGTCGAGGGCAGGCGATGGATGAGAGTAAGCTCCGGAGAGGCGCCGGCGGCGCTGAAAACCGATGCACTCTGCAGCTAGGGCGGGGATCCAGCGGGGCACCGGAGGGAGGCTGGGGTCGTTGGCTGTGCGAGGCAGCGCCGCCGCTGCAACCGGGAGCCGCACAGGCCGAGGGATAAGGTGTTTGGCCGAACGGTGGCCGCTGCTGTCGCTTGGCAGCGAACTCCGGCGAAGGGGGGTTGGTCGGGGAAGCACCGGAGGGAAGGTCGTCGGGAGGCGCTTGAAGTTGTGTTGTGCGAAAATACAAAGGAGGCGGCGGCTTCTCATATATATATATATTGGCTGCGAAACAATCGCCTAGGGCTAACAACAATACCCTAGTTGCTTTTGCAATGGGTTCCCATGTGACTAGGAGTAGGTCTAGGGTGAAAACGTGGGCTTGTGCTGTAGGTTAGAGGCTAGGGTTATTCTCCTATATCAATTATTTATAAGATAAAAAGCCCAACAAAAGTGTGCTGTGATGATGCGTGGGTATAGGTTCGGCCCTGTAGCAACCAAAGGCTAGGCTAAGTAAGGTGAGATTTAAGATTAACATAATATAATCATTAGAGTGATGAAATTTATTAAAATTAGGGTTATCTCAATAATGTGTTGGCCAAAAAGTGAAGGTAGGTCAAACGAGGACCAAAAAATTGTAAAATAAATATCGGGGTGATCGTGGTGACGAAAGAATGCTAACTAAGAAGACGGATCTCAATTTTGCCATCGGACAACGAAACTAAAAATAGGAACGTCTCCCGTCAAAAGTGAAAATCGCCACGTCTTATCGAATAAGATTAAATTGTGGGAAAACGACTCGAGAAACGTCGTTCCAATTTAGTGCCACTATTTAATACTCTCAGAGACGATCACAACGGCATATCACACGAAAGTGTTCACCAACAATCAAGGTCTAAAACAAACACGTGCACGGCCAAAAGCACGTGCACGAACAACGTACCACGAAAAGTGGCCGTTACATCCTCCCCACCTTAGAATAAAGTCCGTCCTCGGACTTTCTAATATATCTAGTCGCTCTAATAACTACCCCAAATCAAGTCACATTATATTTCAAACCAGGTATAGTCAGTACAGGTGCTCATATACGCACTAAGTAGTCAAACATTAATACTACCAACACGTATATATTTTTATATATAAATTCACGTACGTCATATACTTATACTTATTATAGTCAGTCAGACTCATACACGTATTTCAATCATATATATAAGCATGCATCCCTTATATAACTACTACCTACCTAATCACAAAACAATATTTTAGATGCTCATATAAGTATGATCTCCTACTAGCAAATACAATCATTGCTCTTCGTATAGATAGCTACCTATGCACAAACATCAAAGGTATACTACCCTCTAATATTCATCCAATACCAAACATCTCAACACATATAGTCACACCATACCATTATTAAATCAAGTTCACCATATATTCACATCACGTACGGTCCTATAACTGTATTTACGACACGCCACATATATCATAGTCATCAAAACCTATAACTAAGCACATACTTACCCGTGCATGGTGCACCCCCATACACGCTAACATTTCATTTACGCATACCATTCATACCATTATATTACTGGCACATCTATGCACCTAGTTTAGCTAGCACACAAGCAAGTCCTTAGTAAATAACTATACCACAAGACCAACACCTATAACTATATACTGGTGTAGCGACCCACATTCATGTGCGTAACTCAACCAGGCACAAACACTTCTATCACTATACATACATCAAGCATTGCTATATTCAAACTACAAACATACATTTAATATACTTAGAGTATACTCACTCAAGCTTGAGTGAGACTCAATACACATATCAGAATATTCTATATATGTAACACGACATTCATACCTATACCAATACCACTCCCATATATATACATCTACCAATACAACCATATACATTCCATAAATCAATCACACTTAATATTTAGTCAGATAACACCCACATAGTTCAATCTAATTATATACCATAATAATAACATTACAGACATCAGCACCCACATATTTATAGTACCCTCCCTAGTACAAACATTCACCGTATAGTCACACATAAATAATGTATATATTCACACCATAGCCTACTACCTATAATTAGTATACTAACACATCCACACATACATAATTAAGATGTGCAATAGTCGTGTAGACCTCACGGTATGCACTCATACAACATCCGTAAAAGCAAGCAATATCAATCAAAATTATAATCCTACTATCTTATGTATATCGCCTATATACTCATGCAACAAATTCATAACTACCTATAACTAGTATACCACACCTATACATACACATAGCTTCACCAAATCAAATTATTTCAACCGTTATAAGTATCTCTTACTACATACACAACTTAGATACTTCAACGCAAGCTCTTATATGCACAGGCATTCTTAGTATAGTATAGCTATCCACACAAAAATCTATAACTACTAACACACAACAACTTCATACTATCACGAATAACTCCGAGTATATATATATATCACACAATAGGCAAACACCAATATACTATGGGGGGTACACTCATTCAAGCCCACGTACACAAGCTAGGTACGTGCACAAAGATACCTCACAAAGGTCCAAGGGTCTACTAACAACTTAGATTTGACACAGACATTGACGGGCACTTAAGCCTAAGCAATAGAGGGAGGTCAAAAGCGTGACGAGGGAAGGATCGTTAAGCACGAGTTCAGATAGGACAAATACAAGGAGACAGCTTGGTTAGACGAAACGTTGACTCAATGGTGATGTTTAGGTTCAGGGAAAAGGGAGATGTAGTGATGCTTATATAGGAGGGGGAAAAGAAATAGGGCAAATAGCATAAGCTAGAATACGTGGAGTTTGAAAACTGTCGTTCTTCAAAAGTTGAAATCCCAGTCTGAAAAGGAATATTTGGGGATTGATAAAACGAGTTGTTCAAAATAAATTTGAGTCGAACATTCATAATAAGAGAAAATGGTCTATTGGTTTTAAAAATCGTTATGAAAGGAAGTAAAATCATTTATACGAATTTTAAGGACGTGGTTTAGAAAATTTATACGTCAGTAATTTAATATAATGTTGTCAAAAAAGTTTTGGAAAGTCAAGAATGAAATCAAGTAACGGAAGAATTTAAACTCATATTAAATGATTTCAAAACTTTTAGGCTATGGAAAATTTAAAATAACCAATCATTGAAACTACTTTTTAGAGAACCAGGGTTTGCCAGAAATGAGAAACTGATTTACATAAGGTTCTTAATATACGAGCACAACAAGTCTGGCACGGATGTAAAAATAGTTGAAAGTATGTATGGTGCACGGAAAATAATATTAACTTAGTAGTAGAATTATCGAAATCGAATAGCGAGCCTTTAAAATCAAATCATGGAGGGCCTAAATCAGGAAGTGGTTATGAAAATAGTAATTTTGCAAAAATCTGAAATAGCGAGAACGACCAACTTGATGAAAGCTGAAATTCCATGTGTCTTGAAAAGTATATGAATGACATAAATCAGGAGGGAAAATTTCAAGTGGAATAAAAGTACGATTCAGAATAAAATTAATATATGAAGGGACGACGCATTTGCATAAGTACGAAAAACATAGGCTGGGAAGATACTATAAACTAGTATCCAAAATTTCCGACAAAGTTTTAAAATTTTTAAATCAACGAAGGAGGATGAAGTATAAGTATATTAAAATTTTGAACAAATTAAAATTAGTGGAAGAGAAGATTGAAAAATACTTCCAGAAGGTTCAGGTTTTGCAGTGGAGATGTTTGAAAATTGACGACGATCGTCATGAGGCGATCTCGTGAATCGAGGCAAGGAAATTGGTCGGATGATCAAATCATACATACACGTAGGATATGGACCAGGAAAGTCTACGGAAACTCCTACGGTTGACCAACTAAAGATTTGGAACTTAGGCACTAAGACCTTCTAAGGGGCTGGACGGTAAAGAAATGCGTTTAGCTCGGTCCGAAATCGATGAACCCAGGCGAACGACTAAATTGAATTCTAGAAGTCTAATATGATCAGAGGTAGACATGAACCACTAAGGCAAATCCTACGACGATTAAATCAATTGCTAGAAGGGGGGTCTAACTACAATCAGGGCCTCTAACTAGCAAGCACAGACGTCTAACTAAGCCTTCTTATCACCCAGTGTCATAAGAAAACGACTAGACTCAGGGCTTCTGACTCGGATGTTGCAATTTATTTAATGGACATTCTGTTATCATCGTTGTTTCATTAATTCGCAATTGCAAGACCGGACCTGCATGGGCCACCAACAAAACCTGTCACGCCCCGCTTCCCAAAAATATGGAGGCGAAGCGTGAGAAGGTCCGCTCAGACTTGAAGCTACAAAGCTGCAAGTCCGATAAGTGTCACTCAAGTTTGAAACTGCAGGTCCTTGCAACGCGAACGAAACAAAGATAATAATAATGAAATGAGACAAAAGAGATATCTCAGAATATCCATAAAATAAGTTTCAACATCACAGAAAAGACACCAGGCTAAAAGAAAAGAGTCTAAGGCCCAAACATGGCCAACAAAAGTACAGCGTACAAAACAAAGGTGCCACGCACCGACAGCTAACAACAAAACCTAAAACAAAAGAAACTCAGCAAAATCACCAAGAAAGGTCACCGGTGCCCACAAAACTCCTCCTAGGCAGACATGGACTCAGGCTCAGCATCAGCAACACATCACGTACTCAGCAACGGTCTCTGGCTCGGGGTCTAACATGTGACACCCAAAAGAGCAAGGGGCACATGTCAGCAAGTCTACAAGAGACTTGTGCAAGGAAACTGAAACTGAAAGTAAAGCAACCTAGCAGATCTAGCATGATGCAATGACATGGCAGTTAAAGTATGAGTGCAGCAGGTAAAGAAAACAACAAGTAAACTAGCATGGCATGGCAAGTGTGGCAAGACTAATAATATTTACAAGGATTTCTCTAGTCATGTTTTCATGTCATGTGCAGGGTTTACGCCTTACAGCTGAAATGACTTTCTTTCACACTGATTGGTCGCTTAACTCCGCCCCACCCAGAGTTTACGCCTTACAGCTGCAGTTGCTGATCAGGCAGACTCCCAGCTGAATGGCCGCTTAACTCTTACCCCTCCCACGTGTATCGAGCCAGGGCCTTACCCCCGAACGGTAATGCTCGCTTCTGGAACACGAGCCAGGAAGTGTTTTTCATGATGGCATAGGGGTGCACCTAGCCAGGACAAGCAAGTACAAGTATGTAGCGTGTGCTACGAATGCAATATTCAACTTGGATGACATGTAGAATGCAATGCATGGCAGTTAAAAGGGCGTACAGATAAGGAAAGTAAACGTGACAGTTTAGTATGCATGAACAACAAGTTTAAAGGGTTGGATCTAGCTTCGTTGTCAAGCTAGATCAATTAGGTGACGGATCTAGTTTCGTTGTCAAACTAGATCAAATAGGCGTCTAGCCAGCTATCATTTCACTGACTAGTCTCTTTTACGCTAAAAGCAAGGAAGTGGCCTAAAAACATGGCCCTACAAAAGAGTTGACAAGTTTCACTTGCCTGAACGACCAAGCTGTAGTCACGATCTATCAGAGTCCAAACTACCTATGTGTTCAGTTCGCAGACCAGCCTACATCCCAATTTATTAATCTTGATTAGTGAAACACAACCATCAAACATTACCAATTTTAGTTGATTAGCAGGCAAGTGGTGATTCCTACGGGGCAGATCTTACATCAACACGACGCGAGAGCTACTCTGGCATCAGGTAGCGACGCCCGGGGTTGGATTCTGGTAGCGTATAAGGTAACGGTGTCGACTCGGAAACGGTAATGGGTCGCGAAGAAAATGTATCACATCTGCGTTAACAGATTAATAATCAATCTAAGGAATGCTCAACCAATAAATTACCATTAAACCCAACCCAATATATACTGCATAAAGTTTACTAATATCTTACTTGTATTAAAATAATATACAATAATAAATACCAATACTCACTAACAGCACATATACTACTAACCATTTATTTTTAAATTATAACACTAACTTTATAAGATAACCGAATTTACGTTAAAATAAATCACTAACTATCTTACGGGTGCATAAGCACACACTAACTAATGCAATAATGGAGCTAACGTACTAACATGCTAATCATATGGGTTAAACTAACTAATAACTTTAGCTGACAGACCCTAAAGTTAATGCATGCATTAAAACTTACATGTTTACCTCTCTCTTCGTTACTTCGTTGCAGGGGTTGAGTCACAGCTGGGCGGCGGCGACGATGAGCGTTTCCGGCGACGATGAGGAGGAGAGCGCGGGGCAATGGCGAGGGCGCTGGCGTCGAGGCCGTGGCTTAGGGCTTGCGATGGCGGGTTTCTCTGTTTTGGGGTGAAGCAGGGGATGATGTCAGTAGGCGGGGGCGCTGCCTTGTGAGGGGAGGTGAAGGCCGGAGCACGTCGAGCGGCGCACGGGGCGGTCTAGTCAGAGAGGAGGTCGGGGAGATCAGCGATGGGTCTCAGGGCGGGCTAAGCATAGTCCAAGGGGAGGAGCTGCGGCCGATTGGTGGGGGTGAGGACGGCGGAAGGGGGCTCTGTTCCGAGCGGGGGAATTGAGAAAAAACAGAGGAGGTGGGTCGGCGTTCAACGGGAGGCTGTCGAGGGCGGGCGATGGATGAGAGTAAGCTCCGGAGAGGCGCTGGCGGTGCTGAAAACCGATGCACTCTGCAGCTAGGGCGGGGATCCAGCGGGGCACCGGAGGGAGGCTGGGGTCGTTGGCTGTGCGAGGCGGCGCCGCCGCTGCAACCGGGAGCCGCACAGGCCGAGGGATAAGGTGTTTGGCCGAACGGTGGCCGCTGCTGTCGCTTGGCAGCGAATTCCGGTGAAGGGGGGGTTGGTCGGGGAAGCACCGGAGGGAAGGTCGTCGGGAGGCGCTTGAAGTTGTGTTGTGCAAAAATACAAAGGAGGAGGCGGCTTCTCATATATATATATATATATATATATATATATATATATTGGCTACGAAACAATCGCCTAGGGCTAACAACAATACCCTAGTTGCTTTTGCAATGGGTTCCCACGTGACTAGGAGTAGGTCTAGGGTGAAAACGTGGGCTTGTGCTGTAGGTTAGAGGCTAGGGTTATTCTCCTATATCAATTATTTATAAGATAAAAAGCCCAACAAAAGTGTGCTGTGATGAAGCGTGGGTATAGGTTCGGCCCTGTAGCAACCAAAGGCTAGGCTAAGTAAGGTGAGATTTAAGATTAACATAATATAATCATTAGAGTGATGAAATTTATTAAAATTAGGGTTATCTCAATAATGTGTTGGCCAAAAAGTGAAGGTAGGTCAAACGAGGACCAAAAAATTGTAAAATAAATATCGGGGTGATCGTGGTGACGAAAGAATGCTAACTAAGAAGACGGATCTCAATTTTGCCATCGGACAACGAAACTAAAAATAGGAACGTCTCCCGTCAAAAGTGAAAATCGCCACGTATTATCGAATAAGATTAAATTGTGGGAAAACGACTCGAGAAACGTCGTTCCAATTTAGTGCCACTATTTAATACTCTCAGAGACGATCACAATGGCATATCACACGAAAGTGTTCACCAACAATCAAGGTCTAAAACAAACACGTGCACGGCCAAAAGCACGTGCACGAACAACGTACCACGAAAAGTGGCCGTTACAACATCCACGGGCACGTGCACACCAAGTGAGACACCCTCACGCACGTGTTCCTTCACATGCATATGTTCATCCACACCATCATATGAACCATTCTCATCATGCACCATTTCATCATGTTCCTTATGCCTATCCACGACATGCATCACGTAGAAATCAACAACGCATGCATGCTCCCAATAGGATTAGGGCTCCCAAAATCTTCACTATTTGGAGCCCAAAGGACACAAGCATGAATGAAAAACAAGTTTACATGAATTCATATTTTATGAATGTGGTTCATAATGATAATTATGTGGGGAAGTCTAAGTCCAATTGGACTTGGCTTCCAAAGGTCTAATCTCTTTGGACCCAATGACCTTGGGTACCATGATACGATATTTTCTATCTTTAGGTACTCAAGAGAAAGAAACGGAGAAACACATTCAAATTTAGCTCTAAGAATAATTGGATACTCGATAGCGGGTGTTCAAAACACATGACGGGTGACGCTCAATTGCTCTCCGGATTGGTGCCCATTGCAAATGGAAACCGGGTAGTCTTTGGAGGCAACGAGAGCGGAACCATCATAGGTGTTGGTAAAGTCGGTAATCCTTCTAAACCTCTAATAAGTGATGTTTACCTTGCTAAAGGATTAAACCACAATCTCATTTCAATAAGCCAACTTTGTGACAAAGGTTACAAAGTTAGCTTTGCGAACGGAATGTGCCATATCTTAAGAAAAGATAATGATGAATTATTATTTTCCGGCACACGCCATAAGGATATTTATATTTTAGATCTCCCAAAATCACATGAACAATGTCTCATTGCCAACACAAGTGAACAACACTTATGACATCGACGTTTTGGTCATGTGAACTTTGGAACACTCTTTAAACTTTCCAAGTTAAATTCTATTAGAGGCTTCCCTAAGCTTGTCTTTCAAAATAAAAGCTTTTGTGACTCGTGTCAACGAGGCAAGCTTCCAAAATCGTCTTTTAAACCTAAGAAAAGCATTTCATCTAAGCGGCCACTAGAGCTATTACATCTAGATCTATTTGGGCCAACTAGAGTTGCTTCATTAGGAAATGCACGATATGGACTTGTCATCGTTGATGACTTTTCTAGGTTTACTTGGGTATTTTCATTGAGTAATAAAAATGATGCTTGCGAAAACTTCACAATATTTGTCAAGAAAGTACAAAATCTCATTGGAACCACCATTGTCACTATTCGTAGTGATCATGGAGGGGAATTTGAGAATGAGTCTTTTGAGAACTTTTGTGATGAAGTTGGTATTACACACACCTTTTCATTCCCTCGCGCACCTCCTCAAAATGGTGTAGTTGAGAGAAAGAATAGGACGCTAGTGGAGTGTGCTCGCACTATGCTTGATGATAGCCAACTTGGCCATCAATTTTGGGCAGAAGCGGTACATACCGCTTGCTATGTGTTTAATAGAATACTTTTGAGGCCCGGCACCAAACAAACTTGTTATGAATTTTTGTTTGGTAGATTGCCTCAAGTTAAACATTTTCGAGTTTTTGGTTCAAAATGTTTTATTAAAAACACGTATGGTAGCGTGGACAAATTTGATCCAAGATCCGATGAGGGGATATTTGTTGGATGTTCCTCACGTAGCAAAGCCTACCGGATATACAACAAACGAACCTCAACGATCGAGGAATCACTTCATGTCTCATTTAATGAAGATTTTGTCCCGGCTAGAATTACCAATGATGATGACTCTCTGGATGTTTTATGTGATTCTATTGGTAATTCAAATTCTATTGATTCTAATGATACTAACCCGACTAATGAATCTTTTGAGAACGTTCCTAGTGATCAGGGAATTCCCAAACAACTTCATACGGTCCGTGACCATCCTCATGAGCAAGTCATTGGCAATATTCATGATAGTGTCAAGACGCGATCGCAAGTGAACTACTTCGCTCATTGTGCCTTTGCCTCCTCCATTGAGCCAAAGAATATTAATGAAGCATGCGAAGATAGTGCTTGGATCCTTGCCATGGAAGAGGAACTCATTCAATTCGAGAGGAATGAGGTTTGGGAGCTTGTTCCATTGCCCTCGAAGAACCACACCGTCATAGGGACGAAGTGGATTTTCAAGAACAAGACCGACGAGAACCAAAACGTCGTCCGGAACAAAGCTCGGTTAGTAGCTCAAGGCTATCGGTAAGAGGAAGGTATTGATTTCGAAGAATCCTTTGCTCCGGTAGCTAGATTAGAATCTATTAGATTATTGTTATCTTTTGCATGCCATAAGGATTTTAAATTATTTCAAATGGATGTTAAAAGTGCGTTTTTAAACGGAGATGAGGAAGTTTATGTTTCTCAACCTCCGGGATTTATAAATGAAAAATTTCCAAATCATGTTTTCATACTTAAGAAAGCACTTTACGGTTTGAGACAAGCTCCTCGAGCTTGGTATGACCGTTTAAAGAATTTTCTTTTGGATTTAGGTTTTAAAATGGGTGAAGTTGATTCTACATTATTTGTTAAGTATTTGAATCTAGATATCATTTTAGTTCAAATTTATGTTGATGATATCATTTTCGGTGCTACTAACTTCACTCTTTGCGAAGAGTTCTCTAATGTGATGAAGGATCAATTTGAGATGAGCCACATGGGTGAGCTCAAGTATTTCTTAGGTCTCCAAATTCGCCAAATGAACGATGCACTCTTCATCCACCAAACAAAGTACACGGTGGAGTTGCTAAAGCGATTTGGAATGGAGAATGCCTCCGGGAAGAAGACTCCAATGAGCACAACTACACATCTTGATAAAGATGCGGGCGGTAAAGATGTAGACATTTGTCTATATCGAGGTATGATAGGTAGTTTATTATATCTTACCGCTAGTAGGCCCGATATTATGTTTACTGTATGTGTTTGTGCTCGTTATCAGTCTCAACCTAAGGAATCTCACTTAGTAGCGGTAAAACGTATTTTCCGTTATCTAAGTTACACACTTGACTTTGGATTACTTTATCCAAAGTCTAGCACATATGAGTTAATCTCATATAGTGACGCAGATTATACGGGATGCAAATCCGACAGGAAAAGTACTAGTGGCACTTGCCATTTTATAGGAAATTCTCTTGTCTCTTGGTTTTCCAAGAAGCAGAATTCCGTATCACTTTCAACCACCGAGGCGGAATATATTGCCACCGGTACCGCGTGTGCTCAGGTTCTTTGGATGAGACACACTCTTAAAGACTTTGGTATAAACTGTGATACTTCCCCTATCATGGTGGACAACCAAAGTGCAATATGTCTCTCCAAAAATCCGGTACACCATTCCCGTTCTAAACACATTGTAACGACCACTTTTCGTGGTACGTTGTTCGTGCACGTGCTTTTGACCGTGCACGTGTTTGTTTTAGACTTTGTTTGCTCGTGAACACTTTTGTGTGATATGCCGTTGTGAACGTCTTTGAGAGTATTAAATAGTGGCACTATCTTGGAACGACACTTCTCGAGTCGTTTTTCCACAATTTAAACTCACTCGATGAGACGTGACGATTTTCACTCTTGACGGGAGACGTTTCTATTTTTAGTTTCGTCGTCCGACGTCGAATTTGAGATCCGTCTTCTTAGTTAGCTCACATTCGTCATCACGATCACCCCGATATTTATTTTATAATTTTTGGAGTTCATTTGACCACTTTTATATTTTTAACAAGTTTTATAATATTTTTAATAGTTAATTTTTAAATTATTTTCGGCCAAATAAAATTTATTTGAGTTTTAAACGTTTTAAAGAATTTTTGAGCCAATTTCCAGATCATTTGGACCAAGTCAAATCCTTGGATAAGTTGGAGAAGTTTAGATTTAAATTTTAAATATTTTTAAACTCCTAATCTCATTAGGATTAGCCCTAGACCTAGTCAACCCATCTATACTATATAAACAACCTCTAGGAAGACCTATTTTCGCAAGAAATTAGCCCTAGCCTCTTCCAAAACTCAAATTGGACGTTGCGACGATTCGTCGCAACGTTGCGACGATTCGTCGCAACGTTGCGACGTTCAGCCCCCGCTCTGACCGAGAAAACCAAGCAATATCCCCCGCACCGACCGACAGCCGCCCCCGCTCACGCCCGCTTCGCATCCCGTTGCAACCCCCGCTTCGTACCGACCCGCACCGACCGATAGATCCTCTCGGTCTGACCGCGAAGCACAGCCCCGCATCGCCCCGCTCCATCGCCCGCTCCCGTTCACCCGCTCCGCTCCGTGCCCGACTGATGCTCTCGCCCGCATCGTCCGCTCTCCGCAACGTTGCAATGGTCGCAACGTTGCAGCGCCCGCTCCCCCGCATCCGCAGCGCACGACCGGTGATGTCCCCCGCAGCGACCGACCAAACCCTCCGCACCAAGGCCCCGCCGCACTGCTGCACACCCCAAGCGCTGCACCAAGCCCGTTCCCCCGCAGCGACCGATGGAGATCCCCGCATTTGGCTGAGTACGACCGAGAGCAAACGTCGCAACCCCGCACCCGTCACACCGCTTGCCACCGTGGGCCCCCCAAGTTCTCCAGAGGTATTGTGGGTCCCCCAAAGGTCCCTAGGACTACTGTGGGCCCCACCTAGGTGCGTTCTCTTCGACGACTTGTCGCGTACGACGTCGTCGCAAGTCGTAGCCCGTCGTCGCACGTGCGAGCTTCGGAATCTGGAATCGTCGCCCCGGTTGATTGCTCTGAAATTTCCAACGAGGAATCTAATTGGAATCTGGATTTGGAGCGCGATCTTTTATTCCAACCCCCGGCGTCGCTACCCGACGCCGGTGTAGCTTTCGCGTCGTGTTGAGGTAACGCTTTGCACCCTTAGGACCCCCAAACCAATGCATGCTAATCAAGACTAAAATCAGTATTTTTAAAGTATTTTAAATGTTTTAAATTCACTAATCAAGATTAATAATATGGACTTTAGGCCGGTGGACTTGTGCACGTAGGATAATTGTGATTTTTGGACTCATTGGACGGTGTGCTCAGACGTCGTGCTTGCAGGCAAGTGAAACTTGCCAACTCTTGTGTAGGGCCATGTTTTTAGGCCACTTCCTTGTTCCTAGCGTAAAAGAGACTAGTCAGTGAAATGATAGCTGGCTAGACGCCTACTTGATCTAGTTTGACAACGAAACTAGATCCGTCACCTAATTGATCTAGCTTGACAACGAAGCTAGATCCAACTCTTTAAACTTGTTGTTCATGCATACTAAACTGTCACGTTTACTTTCCTTATCTGTACGCACTTTTAACTGCCATGCATTGCATCTTACATGTCATCCCAGTTGATTGTTGCATTCGTAGCACACGCTACAATACTTGTACTCCTTGAAAACTACTTCCGGGGGAAACGGGCCTCATGTGTTGGTCAAAAGCCAATGCCCGGGTTCCCTGGACCGGCTAGGTGCACCCCTATGCCATACTTGTTAAAAACACTTCCTGGCTCGTGATCCAGAAGCGAGCATTACCGTTCGGGGGTAAGGCCCTGGCTCGATACACGTGGAGGGGTAGGGATAAACGATCACTTGAGCTAGGAGCTGGCCGTGCAGCCACTCTAGCCAAAAGGCGGAATCCCTGTGCACGAGGTGCTTACTTTTCTTGTCTTGTACTTGTCTTGTGAATGATTCATGCAATACTTGTCATCCATGCCATGTTTAAATGCCATGCTCGTACTTTACTTTACTTTACTTTACTTTACTTGTTGCACTCATACTTTAAACTGCCATGTCATTGCATTCATGCTAGAACTGCTAGGTTGCTTTACCTACTTTCAGTTTCCTTGCACAAGTCTCTTGTAGACTTGCTGACATGTGCCCCTTGCTCTTTTGGGTGTCACATGTTAGACCCTGAGCCAGAGACCGTTGCTGAGTACGTGGTGTTTTGCTGACGCAGAGCCTGAGTCCATGATTGCCCAGGAGGATTGTGGTGGACACCGGTGACCATTCTTTGAGTCTTTGTTGAGCTTTATTTTGCTTTAGGCCTTTTGTTAGTTGTTGGTGCGTAGCACCGTTGTTTTGTACTTTGTAATTTTGTTGGCCATGTTTGGGCCTTTAGTCTCTTTTTCTTTTAGCCTGGTGGCTTTTCTACGATGTTGGAATTTATATTTATGGATATTCTGAGATTATTCTTTTGTCTCATTTCATTATTATTATCTTGTTTCGCTCGCGTTGCAAGGACCTGCAGTTTTAAATTTGATTGACGCTTATCGGACTTGCAGCTTTGTAGCTTCAAGTCTGAGCGGACCTTCTCACGCTTCGCCTCCATATTTTTGGGAAGCGGGGCGTGACAGGTTTTGTTGGTGGCCCATGCAGGTCCGTCTTGCAATTGCGAATTAACGGAACAACGATAATAACGGAATGTCCATTAAATAAATTGCAACATCCGAGTCAGAAGCCCTGAGTCTAGTCGTTTTCTTACGACACTAGGTGGTAAGAAGACTTAGTTAGACGTCTGTGCTTGCTAGTTAGAGGCCCCTGATTGATAGTTAAGCTCCCCGTCAGCAATTGATCGCCGTAGGAGTTACCTTAGTGGTCCTTGCCTAACCCTGACCATATTAGACTTCTAGATTTTCCTTCGGTCGTTCGCTTGGGTTCATCGATTTCGGACCGGGCTGAACGCATTTCATTACCGTCTAGCTCTTTAGAAGTCTTAGCGCTTAGTTTTTGATCTTTAGTTGGTCGACCGTAGGAGTTTCCGTAGACTTTCCTGATCCATAACCTAGGCGTAAGAATGCTTTGATCACCTGACCAATTTCCTTGCCTCGATTCACGAGATCGCCTCATGACGATCGTCGTCAATTTTCAAACATCTCCATTACAAATCTTGAGTCTTCTGAAGGTGTTTTTCAATCTTCTCTTCCACTAAGTTTAATTTTGTTCAAAATTTTAATATACCTATATTTCATCCTCCTTCATTGATTTAAATTTTTAAAACGTTTGTCGGAATTTTTGAATACTAGCTCATGGTATTTTCCCAGCCTATATTTTTCATACATATGTAAATGTGTCGTTCTTTCATATATTAATCTTACCTTGAACCATACTTTTGCCTTGCCCAATTCGATTTATAATTTTCCCTCTTATTGTGTTATTCGAATGATACGTCGTGTTTACTTTCATATACTTTTCAAGACACACGGAATTTCAGCTTTCAGCAAGTTGGTTTTTGCTCGTCGTTTCCGCTATTTCAGATTTTTGCAAAATTACTATTTTCATAACCACTTCCTGCTTTAGACCCTCTCTGATTTGATTTTAAGGATTTGCTATTCGATCCTGATAATTCTTACACTAAGTCATTATTATTCTCTTTCCGCTCACCATACACGCTTTTAGAAAAAAAAAATTTCTAAACCAAATTGAATTTCAATTATTTTTATATCCGTACCAGACTTGTTGTGCTCGTATATTAAGAACCCGGTGTAAATCAGTTTCTCATTTTTGGCAAACCCTGGTTCTCTAAAATTAGTTTCAATATTGATTATTTTAAATCTTCCATAGCCTAAAAGTTTTGAAAGCATTTAACATGAGTTTAAATTCTTCCGTTACTTAATTCCATTCTTTGACTTTCAAAAACTTTTGGCAACATTATATTAAATTACTGACGTATAAAATTTTCTAAAAAATTATGTCTTTAATGTCCGTGTGAACGATTTACTTTCTTTTCTTAATGATTTGCGATAAGCCATTAAGACATTTTCTCTTATTATGAATATGCGACTCAAATTTATTTTGAACAACTCGTTTTATCGATCTCCAAATATTTCTTTTTAGACTGGGATTTCAACTTTGAAGAACGACAGTTTTCAAACTCCACGTATTTTAGCTTATGCTATTTAACCTATTATTTTTCTGTATCCTATTTAAGCATCTCTACATCTCCTTTTCCCTCAACCTAAACATCACCATTGGGCCAATGTTTCGTCTAACCAAGCGATCTCCTTATAGTCATCCTATCTGAACTCGAGCTTATCGATCCTTCCCTCGTCACGCTTTCGACCTCGACCTCCCTCTATTGCTTAGGCTTAAGTGCCCGTCGATGTCTGTGTCAACCCTTAATTGATAGTAGGCCCTTGGACCTTGTGAGGTAGTCGTAGTGCACGTACCTAAGTTGTGTACGTGGGCTTGAATGAGTGTACCCCCATAGTATATTGATGCTTGCCTATTGTGTGGTATATATATATATATATATATATATATATGTACTCGGAGTTATTCGTGATATTATGAAGTTGTTGGTGTGTTAGTGTTTATAGATTTGTGTGTGGCTAGCTATACCGTACTAGGGGTGCCTGTGTATATAAGAGTTAGCGTTGAAATATCTAAGTTGTGTATGTAGTAATAGATACTTGTAATGGTTGAAATAAAATGATTGGTAAAGCTATGTGTGTGTTAGTAGTGATAATAATAAGAGTACGTATGGTTAAGAGGGTAGGCCTATTATGTGATCTATATGTCAGCATGTATGAGTGTGTGCTCGTATGTGGGTATGTTTTGTGTTTAGACGTAAGTAGTTATGTTTTGTTGCCTGAGTATATATGTGATATACATATGGTAGTAGGAGTATAATTTTGATTGGTATTGCTTGCTTTTCGGGATGTTGCATAAGTGTATACCGTGAGGTATACACGACTATTGCACATCTTAATTATGTATGTGTGAATGTGTTAGTATACTAATTATAGGTAGTAGGCTATGGTGTGAATATATACATTATTTATGTGTGACTATACGGTGAATGTTTGTACTAGAGAGGGTATTATAAATACGTGGGTGCTGATGTCTGTAATGTTATTATTATGGTATATAATTAGATTGAACTAAGTGGGTGTTATCTGACTAAATATTAAGTGTGATTGATTTATGGAATGTATATGGTTGTATTGGTAGATGTATATATACGGGAGTGGTATTGGTATAGGTATGAATGTCGTGTTACGTATATAGAATATTCTGATATATGTATTGAGTCTCACTCAAGCTTGAGTGGGTATACTCTAAGTATATTGAATGTATGCATGTAGTTTGAATATAGCGATGTTTGATGTATGTATAGTGATAGGAGTGTTTGTGCCTGGTTGTGTTACGCACATGATTGTGGGTCGCTACACCAGTATATAGTTATAGGTGTTGGTCTTGTGGTATAGCTAATTACTAAGGACTTGCTCGTGTGAACGTATGTGTACTAGCTAAAACTAGGTGTGTATGTGTGCTAGTTATATAATGGTATGATTGGTGTACGAAAATGAAATGTTAGCGTGTATGGGTGTGCACCATGCACGGGTAAGTATGTGCTTAGTTATAGGTATTGATGACTATGATATATGTGGTGTGTCGAAAATACAGTTATAGGACCGTACGTAATGTGAATGTATAGTGAAATATTTGAATGCATTTGAATGACTATATATATTATGAAGCTATAGTAGAGGTGAATATATATATATTAAATATAGTGGAACTTGATTTAAAATGGTATGGAGTGACTACATGTTTGAGATGTTTGGTATTGGATAAATATTAGAGGGTAGTATACCCTTGATGTTTGTGCATAGGTAGCTACATATAGGTAGAGCAATGATTGTATTGGCTAAGTGTGAGACTATCCTTATATGAGTATCTGAAATATTGTTTTGTGATTAGGTAGGTAGTAGTTATATAAGGGATGTATGCTTATATACGAATGAAATACGTGTATGATTTTGACTGACAATAATAGTTATAAGCATATAATGTACGTGAATATAAATATATGTTGGTAGTGTTAATGTTTGACTACCTAGTGCATATATAAGCACTTGTAATGACTATACCTGGTTGAATTATAAAATGACTTGATTTGGGTAGTTACTAGGGCGCTTAGCTATATTGGAAAGTCCGAGGACGGACTTTATTCTAAGGCGGGGAGGATGTAACGACCACTTTTCGTGGTACGTTGTTCGTGCACGTGCTTTTGACCGTGCACGTGTTTGTTTTAGACTTTGTTTGCTCGTGAACACTTTTGTGTGATATTCCGTTGTGAACGTCTCTGAGAGTATTAAATATTGGCACTATCTTGGAACGACACTTCTCGAGTCGTTTTTCCACAATTTAAACTCACTCGATGAGACGTGACGATTTTCACTCTTGATGGGAGACGTTTCTATTTTTAGTTTCGTCGTCCGACGTCGAATTTGAGATCCGTCTTCTTAGTTAGCTCACATTCGTCATCACGATCACCCTGATATTTATTTTATAATTTTTGGAATTCATTTGACCACTTTTATATTTTTAACAAGTTTTATAATATTTTTAATAATTAATTTTTAAATTATTTTCGGCCAAATAAAATTTATTTGAGTTTTAAATGTTTTAAAGAATTTTTGAGCCAATTTCCAGCTCATTTGGACCAAGTCAAATCCTTGGATAAGTAGGAGAAGTTTAGATTTAAATTTTAAATATTTTTAAACTCCTAATCTCATTAGGATTAGCCCTAGACCTAGTCAACCCATCTATACTATATAAACAACCTCTAGGAAGACCTATTTTCGCAAGAAATTAGCCCTAGCCTCTTCCAAAACTCAAATTGGACGTTGCGACGATTCGTCGCAACGTTGCGACGTTTAGCCCCCGCTCTGACCGAGAAAACCAAGCAATATCCCCCGCACCGACCGACAGCCGCCCCCGCTCACGCCTGCTTCGCATCCCGTTGCAACCCCCGCTTCGCACCGACCCGCACCGACCGATAGATCCTCTCGGTCTGACCGAGAAGCACAGCCCCGCATCGCCCCGCTCCATCGCCCGCTCCCGTTCACCCGCTCCGCTCCGTGCCCGACCGATGCTCTCGCCCGCATCGCCCGCTCTCTGCAACGTTGCAATGGTCGCAACGTTGTAGCGCCCGCTCCCCCGCATCCGCAGCGCACGACCGGTGCTGTCCCCCGCAGCGACCGACCAAACCCTCCGCACCAAGGCCCCGCCGCACTGCTGCACACCCCAAGCGCTGCACCAAGCCCGTTCCCCCGCAGCGACCGATGGAGATCCACGCATTTGGCTGAGTACGACCGAGAGCAAACGTCGCAACCCCGCACACATCGCACCGCTTGCCACCGTGGGCCCCCCAAGTTCTCCAGAGGTATTGTGGGTCCCCCAAAGGTCCCTAGGACTACTGTGGGCCCCACCTAGGTGCGTTCTCTTCGACGACTTGCCGCGTACGATGTCGTCGCACGTCGTAGCCCGTCGTCGCACGTGCGAGCTTCGGAATCTGGAATCGTCGCCCTGGTTGATTGCTCTGAAATTTCCAGCGAGGAATCTAATTGGAATATGGATTTGGAGCGCGATCTTTTATTCCAACCCCCGGCGTTGCTACCCGACGCCGGTGTAGCTTTCGCGTCGTGTTGAGGTAACGCTTTGCACCCTTAGGACCCCCAAACCAATGCATGCTAATCAAGACTAAAATCAGTATTTTTAAAGTATTTTAAATGTTTTAAATTCACTAATCAAGATTAATAATATGGACTTTAGGCCGGTGGACTTGTGCACGTAGGATAATTGTGATTTTTGGACTCATTGGACGGTGTGCTCAGACGTCGTGCTTGCAGGCAAGTGAAACTTGCCAACTCTTGTGTAGGGCCATGTTTTTAGGCCACTTCCTTGTTCCTAGTGTAAAAGAGACTAGTCAGTGAAATGATAGCTGGCTAGACGCCTACTTGATCTAGTTTGACAACGAAACTAGATCCGTCACCTAATTGATCTAGCTTGACAACGAAGCTAGATCCAACTCTTTAAACTTGTTGTTCATGCATACTAAACTGTCACGTTTACTTTCCTTATCTGTACGCACTTTTAACTGCCATGCATTGCATCTTACATGTCATCCCAGTTGATTGTTGCATTCGTAGCACACGCTACAATACTTGTACTCCTTGAAAACTACTTCCGGGGGAAACGGGCCTCATGTGTTGGTCAAAAGCCAATGCCCGGGTTCCCTGGACCGGCTAGGTGCACCCCTATGCCATACTTGTTAAAAACACTTCCTGGCTCGTGATCCAGAAGCGAGCATTACCGTTCGGGGGTAAGGCCCTGGCTCGATACACGTGGAGGGGTAGGGATAAACGATCACTTGAGCTAGGAGCTGGCCGTGCAGCCACTCTAGCCAAAAGGCGGAATCCCTGTGCATGAGGTGCTTACTTTTCTTGTCTTGTACTTGTCTTGTGAATGATTCATGCAATACTTGTCATCCATGCCATGTTTAAATGCCATGCTCATACTTTACTTTACTTTACTTTACTTTACTTTACTTGTTGCACTCATACTTTAAACTGCCATGTCATTGCATTCATGCTAGAACTGCTAGGTTGCTTTACCTACTTTCAGTTTCCTTGCACAAGTCTCTTGTAGACTTGCTGACATGTGCCCCTTGCTCTTTTGGGTGTCACATGTTAGACCCTGAGCCAGAGACCGTTGCTGAGTACGTGGTGTTTTGCTGACGCTGAGCCTGAGTCCATGATTGCCCAGGAGGATTGTGGTGGACACCGGTGACCATTCTTTGAGTCTTTGTTGAGCTTTATTTTGCTTTAGGCCTTTTGTTAGGTATTGGTGCGTAGCACCGTTGTTTTGTACTTTGTAATTTTGTTGGCCATGTTTAGGCCTTTAGTCTCTTTTTCTTTTAGCCTGGTGGCTTTTCTGCGATGTTGGAATTTATATTTATGTATATTCTGAGATTATTCTTTTGTCTCATTTCATTATTATTATCTTGTTTCGCTCGCGTTGCAAGGACCTGCAGTTTTAAATTTGATTGACGCTTATCGGACTTGCAGCTTTGTAGCTTCAAGTCTGAGCGGACCTTCTCACGCTTCGCCTCCATATTTTTGGGAAGCGGGGCGTGACAGGTTTTGTTGGTGGCCCATGCAGGTCCGTCTTGCAATTGCGAATTAACGGAACAACGATAATAACGGAATGTCCATTAAATAAATTGCAACATCCGAGTCAGAAGCCCTGAGTCTAGTCGTTTTCTTACGACACTAGGTGGTAAGAAGACTTAGTTAGACGTCTGTGCTTGCTAGTTAGAGGCCCCTGATTGATAGTTAAGCTCCCCGTCAGCAATTGATCGCCGTAGGAGTTACCTTAGTGGTCCTTGCCTAACCCTAACCATATTAGACTTCTAGATTTTCCTTCGGTCGTTCGCTTGCGTTCATCGATTTCGGACCGGGCTGAACGCATTTCATTACCGTCTAGCTCTTTAGAAGTCTTAGCGCTTAGTTTTTGATCTTTAGTTGGTCGACCGTAGGAGTTTCCGTAGACTTTCCTGATCCATAACCTAGGCGTAAGAATGCTTTGATCACCTGACCAATTTCCTTGCCTCGATTCACGAGATCGCCTCATGATGATCGTCGTCAATTTTCAAACATCTCCATTACAAAACTTGAGTCTTCTGAAGGTGTTTTTCAATCTTCTCTTCCACTAAGTTTAATTTTGTTCAAAATTTTAATATACCTATATTTCATCCTCCTTCATTGATTTAAATTTTTAAAACGTTTGTCGGAATTTTTGAATACTAGCTCATGGTATTTTCCCAGCCTATATTTTTCATACATATGTAAATGTGTCGTTCTTTCATATATTAATCTTACCTTGAACCATACTTTTGCCTTGCCCAATTCGATTTATAATTTTCCCTCTTATTGTGTTATTCGAATGATACGTCGTGTTTACTTTCATATACTTTTCAAGACACACGGAATTTCAGCTTTCAGCAAGTTGGTTTTTGCTCGCCGTTTCCGCTATTTCAGATTTTTGCAAAATTACTATTTTCATAACCACTTCCTGCTTTAGACCCTCTCTGATTTGATTTTAAGGATTTGCTATTCGATCCTGATAATTCTTACACTAAGTCATTATTATTCTCTTTCCGCTCACCATACACGCTTTTAGAAAAAAAAAATTTCTAAACCAAATTGAATTTCAATTATTTTTATATCCGTACCAGACTTGTTGTGCTCGTATATTAAGAACCCGGTGTAAATCAGTTTCTCATTTTTGGCAAACCCTGGTTCTCTAAAATTAGTTTCAATATTGATTATTTTAAATCTTCCATAGCCTAAAAGTTTTGAAAGCATTTAACATGAGTTTAAATTCTTCCGTTACTTAATTCCATTCTTTGACTTTCAAAAACTTTTGGCAACATTATATTAAATTACTGACGTATAAAATTTTCTGAAAAATTATGTCTTTAATGTCCGTGTGAACGATTTACTTTCTTTTCTTAATGATTTGCGATAAGCCATTAAGACATTTTCTCTTATTATGAATATGCGACTCAAATTTATTTTGAACAACTCGTTTTATCGATCTCCAAATATTTCTTTTTAGACTGGGATTTCAACTTTGAAGAACGACA